>CM056049.1:96351306-96520291 GCA_029574335.1 Rana kukunoris
CCACTAACAGGTTTTATGTATTACCTTGGGGAGATGCAGACTGGAATACTGCAATCACTGAGCAGCAAATGACATCACCTGTGATGCATTTCAGTTATCTTGCAAACCTGGCCTGTTAGTGGGCCCTGCAGGACAGGGTTGATGACCACTGCTTTAGAGGATGCTCGGAACAAGGAACCGTTATACACATATTCTGGAGCTGCAAATTCCTAAAACCGATACGGCAACCTGCAGCTATCAGAATTAAAGATGCTGCAGGTAAAACAATCAAACTTACATGCCGAATATGCCTTCTATATGCCTCTATACCAAATATTCCTACATCGTGCAACAGGCTAACACACTCGCTGTTTAGTTTCATACAATGGATGATTGCATATAACTGGAGACCAAACCTTCTCCTATGGCTGCAGGTTCTGTCTAGGATGGAAATTATGAAACTTACCAATTCATTACACCCTTAAAGATAATATGTACATTTTTAATAAAAAAAATCATATTGGGACCTGATTTAATCATTCAGGTTTCTCCAACTTTTGATTTACTACTGGAGTATTAATTTCTTAGGTCTATATAGTACTTATTTTTATACATCACAGTAAACTCTATTTCAGCAATTACTCAAAACACACTTTTAATGTGTACATTTTTGTACAACATTGTATTATTGATCCTTATCATTTGCTTTCTACCATGTTTCTATGACGGATCTTCCAATAAAATTTGGGTAAACAAAAAAATAAAAACGTACTTTATTTAAATGTTAAATTAATATTGAAATAGCATATTGTTAATGATATGTACTTCAGTTTGGTCACCATAGTCTTCAAAATAGTTTTTGGTTGGTCTTTCCCACGATTTTTAAGACCCATGTAACAACTAGAAATCTGATCAGTTCCTATCATCCTTTTTTTGTGCTGGCCACTGCTGCTATGTAGGAGCCCGATACATTATAATTTTCCTATAGATAATACATTGCATCTTCACGGGTAACACCACTGCAATCTGACCTTTCTCAGTTCTTTATTTTTAGATTTGAGATATTCCAGCAACTATTCTCATTTTATAGAAAATGTAATCTCAGCTCATAAAAAGAAGAAAATTCACAGGCCGGTAACCATCCTGCATATGGACAAAATAACCCTTAATAGTTTTAATTCTCCCATTCATATAGCATCAACACCTGCTGCAATGCTTTACCAAAGAGGGAAAAACAGTTCTATCATTCTCTGCAGGAACTTACAATATGTCCCTTGACACACACAATCAAACATTAGGACTATTTTGGTCTGAATCCAGTTAACCTGGATATCTCGGAATAGTGTTCCATGCATACGACTAGGCACACACACTTTAACTGCTTTCCTGGTGAACACTACCCAAGGCCAGAGAGATCCAAGCACCTACCCACAATGCTGCCCAACATATGACATCTTTGCTTGAAATACTTACCAGAACACCTGCACCCACCCTGTTATCGTATCTTTTTGCTCATTTAAATCATATAAAAAAAACTGAATATAAAAATGATTTACTTAAAACATTATTACAGCGGACCATTCCCTATATTTCACATCAGCTTCCATCACTGCACGCCAACGTGAAATTGCCTATTTTTAATGTTTTGTTTTGCTTTACTTACCTTTTCTTTCATTCTACTGCCTGGTTTCCCTTAAGGCAATGATGACACAGCCCTGGCCGTATTGATGCCACTGGGAAGGCAACACCATCCCTGTCTTCAGGGAAATCATAAATCTAAACTGTGAGATTTCACAGTATTGTCATACTGTGAAATCAGCTATGTGCTTTATCTCACACCATACACTACAGGCATCTGTTTTGGAAAGAAAAAAAAACCCTCACAATCTCATGAAAGGGTTTTTACCCCATCAGATGCCTGTAGTGTCATGAGGTGCAAGGGCAAGATGAAGCTTGTGGTGTCATGCGCAGCATCACAGTTTTAAAAAAAAAAACAGGTGGTATGGGAATGGGGACCCAGGGAGCACAGAGGCTGGACAAAGGCAGGTAAATATGAAGAAACAGTCACAAGCATAAAGGCAGTGTATGATGGTAGTCGTCGCCCCCCCCCCCCCAGCCCACTCAGTCAAGTTTAAATGTTTATAGAGGAGGGACGGGGTGCTGCTTAATTCGATCTAGATGGCCCGTATGCAGGCCATAAACTATACGAGAAATCGCTCGAAATTGAATCAGTTGACCAGTTTGTTTGTTTTTCCGGCAGATAAGAGGCAAAAAATCAAAATACGCTGAGTTTTTTGAGCTGAAAAAACGAAGGACAAGTTTGGAAATTTTCCGATAAATTGAAAGGTTTATGTGCTTCCCGTCCGAACTGGGTATATGTAAAAAAAAAACTAACAAAAAAATGGATTCACTTATGTCCACTGAATGATTTATTGGTCACAGCACGTCTGACACTGGAGCTGTATGTTTTCCAATTGAAACAGCTGAGACGGATGCCGTGGATTGTATGGCTCTCACTGACAAGCCCAAGCGCTGCCTCTCCTCAAGCTGCGTATATACCTGCCTGTTTACACCAAGTTTTTACCCTGTAAGTAATCTTAATAAAAAGACTATCACACTATTTACGATTTTATGGCTCATTGTGGTGGAGCCTTTTCAACTTTCCAGATTGGAGAATCTGTATTTAGAATATACAGGCATAAATGGAGAGCAGTTTCTGTTGAATTATACTGGGGATTGATCCTGTTCAAAGAGAGGCCGCAAGAGAGAGGATCTTGTTAAAGAACCCTGTACATGCCTGATGATCATTTATGGCCGTACACTTTCGGTGAGCGCATTAGATTGTCACATCGGGTGAAGCAATTTAAGTATGCAAGTTGCACTTTTGAAAGCACGGTGGTTGGAGAACATAGTTTTGGATTACAGCACCTTACACTGCAAATCCCATATCTGCATTCATTTGAACTTTTTAAATGTAATAATAATGCTTAAAGAGGTAGTTCACCCTAAATATAATCTCTCCCATGTGATCCAGCATACTGGCGTCAGTATGCTGTTTTTTTTTTTTAAATCCCCCACTTACTGTATTAAATTCAATTTTAATTTCTTACCCCCGTGGTGAACGGCACCAGTATAGCGCGTCACATCTTATGAAAATACCCGATTAAGGACTCGGGTATCCTCGGCGAAATGCGGCGCCTGCGCACAGACCTAGGAGCTGACTGCGCAGGCGCCGGATTTCTCCGAGTCCTACGGCTATGGCGCGTCACGCCCTCCGAAAAAAGCCGGAATAGGACTCGGAGAAACACGGCGCCTGCGCAGTCAGCTCCTAGGTCTGTGCGCAGGCGCCGCATTTCGCTGAGGATACCCGAGTTTTTAATCGGGTATTTTCATAAGATGTGACGCGCTATACTATAGCCGTCCACCGCGGGGGAAAGAAATTAAAATTGAAGATAATACAGTAAGTGGGGAATTAAAAAAAAAAAAAACAGCATACTGGCGCTGACGCCAATATGCTGGATCACATGAGAGAGACTATATTTAGGGTGAACCTCCGCTTTAATTATGGACATTTTACACTTGTTGCACACTTTTTCATTGCTTTCACTGTAAATTAGTTTTCACAAATTTTTGGAGCTGCACTTGTTGTAAATAGCATTTAGGTTATCGGCACCGCATCCTATATTTCTATTATTCAATTATTTTAACGAAAGCTGCAGATTTATAAGAAAAATTACTTCTGAAACAACAGTAACATATTAAATATTAGATAAGATTTTTGAGCTTGAGTTTAGATCTTTCTTAAGTTCAGCTAGTATAATTGAGGTCTGTGTCCACCTTAAATGCATCTGCGAATTTGGTAATGGAAGTATCCTTTAATTACACATATAGTGCTTTTTTCAGGGGACTTCAGCACGCATTAAAACCTAAAAATGAAAATAGCATACTGAAGGAAACTTCTGTAGATGTTTGCTACTCCCTCAAGGGCTCATCAATGCTACTTCAATGACTAAGCACTAGAGTGCTAGAGGCAGGTTGCAAACCAGATACCATAAAGATATGGTGAGTAAAACACTGAACCGTGTAAAACACAGTACTGTATAAATATTACATTACTTGATCATGTGTTCCACACAGCAACACTCTGCAATCTGAAACCAAGTGTTAGTTAATTATTCCCCTCAACACATTCAAGGAAATAATAATAATAATAATATAATGCATTAAAAACCTAAAAAAAGTTAAATTTTTATTTTCTATGCTGTAAACTGTACCAACCAACTTTTTACAAACTAAGGGAATATTTTTTAAGCATGCTGGACAAACATTTAAAAGATGTAGTCTCTAGTTCATCATGAATCTGTGACATTAATATTCAATGATCACTGAATAGTGTCACCCATCTTCACCATACAATACTGTATGCACATCTGTATGGCAATGTACAGTATGTGAACACTACTAAATCTATGAGTGGATGCATGAACTAATGGTTGAACCAGTCATAAACTGAACTATAACTTAATCACATTTAAATAACGAATAACTGTTTAATGAAGAGATTCAGTCACTATGCCAAATTTTGGAAAAGTTCCAAGTTTTCTCGTAAAAGAAAAACGTCATCCACGGATACATTTCAGATGCTCCATCGCTGCTCGGTCAGAGATAAAAATCCTAATCCCGTGTCAAATTGCATTAGAGCTTACATGGGGTTAACTTCTTCCTCCTAAGGTTACAGAGTTGGGGGTACCAATTGGTCTCTGAGGCCCAAGCAGTGCATCCAGGGAGGAATTCTCTTACTTCCTTATTCTCTGAAGTGTGATGGAGAAAATGTCTTCTTTACAAGAGAACCTGACACTTTGCCTTCAATAGGCAAAGCTACAAATTCTCCTTAACTTACTTTATGGGTATAAACACAAGCTGACTGCATACTGATCCAGCAATTTTATTTTAGCTCATCATCTCATGCATGCGATATGTCAAGATAGTCCTGGCCAACAGTTCTGAGGGACAAACAATGATCAGGGAATTTAGAAAACTGAACACCAACATTCTACTGGCAGAAAAACCAGTGCTGGAGCTGTCATCTCAGAGTTCTGTTTGCTTGTCCCTGAATCAACCTTTCAAGTCTGTGTCAATCTCTGCTCTTTATTTTGCTTAAAGCAACACTAATGTCAGATTTTTTTTTTCTTAAAATAAGAAACATGTTATACTTGCCTCCACTGTGCAGCTCGTTTTGCACAGAGTGTCCCGGAAAGCTGTCTTCTGGGGTCACTCGGCGGCTGTCTCAGGTCCTGCTCACAAAAGCATTCCACCTTAATGCCGAGGGAGCTCACACGGTGGAAAGCTTTTGCGAGCGCTCTCCTGTGATACAGCCCCCCCCCCGGCGCGCCGCGTCATCCGCTGTGATTGACAGCAGCGCCAGCCAATTGCTGCGCTGCTATAAATCCGCCCAGCCTAGCCAATCAACGGCCAGGCTGGGAACCGAAGAGGATGACGTGGACGCGCCCGGGAGTTTTGAACGTTCAGGTAAGTAAAACGGGGGCTCGGGGGGGGGGGCGGTGCTGCCAGATGCATTAAGGTAAAACTTTTTTTTACCTTTACAACCCCTTTAAAGACAAAATTTCCTAAGACCCTCTTAAACCAAAAGGCTCTGTGTCACAGCTCTGTTTCTTATCCATTGTACACCCTTCCCAATTACATCAGGAGTGTTTATCTTATTAAACACCAGAATCTGAATGGATCCCATGACATGTGCCGTACAAATGAGTGAGTGAATAACTTGTATAGGGCTACAAATGCGAACTAAATTGCCTCAAGGCGCTTGAATCCAGTGACGTCCTGATCCTTCAGAAGAGGTGGGTTTTAAGTTTTTCCTGAAGGCCTGATGGTTTTCCTCCATGCGGATGTCCGTGATAGAGCGTTGCATAGCCATGGACAAAAGTAGAGAGAGACATGGTAGAAACTTTGCAAATGACCAGAATCTTAAAATGAAAGAGGTGCGCATCTTCACTGATCTTATGGTTCAATTCAATTGCAATTATCCTGTCAACGATTTGATTTGATTTCACGATGCATCCCGATTACTGACCATGGTTTTCTTCCAAAAAAATGTAAGCAGTCAGAATTGTTCAAGGATGCATCCCCCCCCCCCCCAATCCTCAGCTGTGGTGTAGCAGGCCCTGGTTAGAACAGAGGGTTCGCTAAAGTGTCTGGCTGTCGGGATGACATTGTGCAAGCCATGCAGCCATTCTCTGCATCGATGCAGAATTGTTTAAGGATGCATCGTGAGGCATGGATGCACTGATTATTTTCAATAAATTAAAGCAGAACTTCATCCTCTCAGTCAACATTGGATATGTAATAATCCGTATGCTGCTAGTATTAGTAAATAGATGGGAAAGTATATCATATTTACTTTTTACATTTCCTCAGTTATGACCAGGTTTTTCATGCCTAGGCAAATTATGTCATAAATCCCAGAATTCCTTAGAAGAGGAGGAGGGGTTTTCTTTGCCTGCATACATGAGCTAAGGTCAAATGAATAAAAAAAAAAAAATGCTACATGAATCTTCTGCCCTTAATTAAGATGACCACGGCCAGAAATTCTAGGGGGTGTTTTTCAACATGATTTCTTAGCAAAATAAAGCATGGGAACATGGATAGATGGGAGAGTTTGCTTTGAATATTAAAAATTATTTAAACAGTGTTTTTGGTTTATGGTGCTCAGCTGCAGTGAAGTTTCGCTTTAAAAATAATCGGAAGGGGTTTATTGAAAACTGGAACGATTGACAGTCCCTGCAAATAAATACAAGTAGTGCACTTAAACAGATAAGTACCCATTAATAATCATGAGTACTAGTTATATTTGTTTCAGTAAAAGATTATAAAAAAATACTGTATTTTTTGAAGATGGGGATTGGAACTGACAAGTAAAACAAAGCCCTGTTATAACTAAGAAAACGTGGGATAATATGTTCAAAATACTATCCATCCTTATTCACTGCAGGCAATCGCACAAAACACTCCTGATTTGGATCTTGTTGCGCAAATGTTTTGATTACCGATGTCGAATTTATTTGATAATTAATGGGTTGACTGATTTGGCTAATTCTACACGATGTTCTTGCAGCTGCTTTTGGCAAGCTGTGCCGATCTCTTGCAGATATTTTAATAGAAAAAAAATCATTATTAAGAGGAAAATAAAGCTACAGGATTGGCTCTCTTTAACAGTGCTGGCTTTTTATGCTAGTTGGTAAGTCTTACTTGGCACATCTTGTCTGCAAATGGATAATGCCAATTGAGACTTGGCACAAAAAAGGAGCCAGGTGAAGCTACCCAGGAATGAAACAGAGTGGGCTATTTACTGTCACACAAACTAGAAAAGTAAAATCATAAAATAAACATACAGCCATTCTTTTCTTTTATTTTTTTTAAGTTTTGGATAGAGTAGGGAAGAGTTAGAACCCCTGTCAAACTTTTATTTTTTGTAAGGGAAGGTGGGTGGATCTAATAGAAAATATGAAATGCACAAATTAACCCTTTCGCCGACAGGTCTGTACGTCAGACCTGACATTGGGGGGGGGGGGGGGGTTCGTTTACACACAATCCGGTGGCTGCTGCCACCATGATTGCATATGAAATTAACAGGCAGACTCCTGCCTGTCAGGTGAAAAAAAAAGCATTCTGGCAGCTACTGCCCCATTCCTCACATACACCCCCCCCGGTACCAGCGCCTGCAGTGCCCCGCCATGTTTTCTGGGCTCCGCTCCCTTCCGCCACTAGCTTAGCTGGAAAGCAATGTTTTTCAACGTGATTTACCATTTCACGGGGACATACAAATTTAAGGTTTGGCACAACCTCGTTTTTTATATTTTAACAAATATTTGGGTCGATTATTGCATTTTGTTTTAGAAAACATATAATGTTTGGGGTTTTGTGTAATCTTCATGCCTAAAATGTTTTTTTTATACATATGTGCAAAAAAAAAAAAAGCGCAAAATGGCTCTGGCAGCGAAGTGGTTAAGGGCTGTTCACACTGAATAGGCAGCGCCCCATATACAGGAAGGTTTTTTGATTTCAGACTTCAACTGGAAGAGGTAAGCAGCATTTCTTAGGGACTCAAAGAATCCCCTTCATCAGAGCTAAAATAACATAAGCAAAAGATAAATGTGTATACATGTCAGGGGGTTAGGACTCCTCTCTAAACATGGGAGATGGTTGTCCACATGAAGGTGGATTTTGGGCTTCCAACTCTGCGATTTCTGCGATTTCTCGATAAGTGTGTTGTTTTTACGTATCCAGGCGCTTCGACGTACGTTTCGTGATTAACACGTCGTCAGGAAGCAACTGCTTCCTGACGACGTGTTAATCACGAAACGTACGTAGAAGCGCCTGGATACGTAAAAACAACGCACTTCCGGTCCCGCTGGTCCCCTGGCCTGGAACAAACGCCAGCTCCCTAGCGAGGAACTCATATCCGGCTTGGACTTCACCCCAGTTCCCCAGCAAGGAACACTCATCATAGCCCATCCTGCCATGCTGACTAGCCTCAGTGTCGGGTCCTAGGCACTACTAAAGTAAGAGGCCATTTGGCTATGCTGTTTTATCTGTGACATATTTTAAATAAACTGTACTTCACTATGGTGGTTTCCCCTCTCCCTCCTTCATGAGAGTGTTTGATTCCGGGAAACATAGAGCTGCGCAGCTGAATCATTCAACTGGTTTAGTGTCCAACTGCTGTATTTGACCTTTTCTTAACAATCAGGTCAACACCGTGTGGACACCTTTTACAATTCATTTTCTACAATTTGCATCTGAGAAAGATTAGCCTTGATTGGACTTTATCTAACACTCTTTGAATGGACTTGAGTTTATTTATTTATTTATTCATTCATCTTTTTTTTTTTTTGTACAATCATTTTCAGTGTCTTGCTGCTCACTAAGTCTGCTATTGTTGGTTCAGACGGACCATTTATTAGATTTCACTTTATTGTTTATTCTCTTATTATTCATTGTTTTTTTGGGAGCTTAATGTAGCTTAACGTACGAAAAAGACCTTAAATGTTAACCAATTTCCCCCAAACTTCACACAGTAGAAGGCTCTATCGATGCCAACATATTCTAAAAATTTCAGCTCATTTGGGTTACCACACCAACATTTATTCACATTAAGCTATATTTTACAATGCAAAAACAGAGCTTAATGTACCATAATGTACCTAAACCTTAATCAATTGTCTTAAAACTTTGTACAGCCTAAGATCTTAGCGATCCAAACCTATCCAAGAAGTTTTGTGTGATTTGGGGTCCCACAAGGCAAACTAGGGACATTAAGCTTGTTTTTTGGGGAGCTAAATGTGGCTTAACGTACGAAAAAGACCTTAAATGTTAACCAATTTCCACCAACCTTCACACAGTAGAAGACTCTATCCATATTCTGAAAATGTCAGCTTATTTGGTTAATCACACCAAAAGTTATTCGCATTAAGCTATATTTTACAATACTAAAACATTTAATGTGAAATTAGCTTAATGTAGCTTAACAAGCAATAAAGTGCCTAAACCTCAATCAATTGCCCTGAAACTTGCACACCCCAAGATCTCGACCTTCCAAACATATCTAAGAAATCTGAAGCGATTTGGTGTTCCACAAGGCAAACTAGGAACATTAAGCTTGTTTTTTTTGGGAGCTTAACGTACAAAAAAGACCTTAAATGTTAACCAATTTCCCCCAAATTTCACACAATAAAAGACCCTATCTATGCCAACATATTCTGAAAATTTTAGCTCATTTGGTTAATTACACCAAAAGTTATTCACATTAAGCTATTTATTACAATACTGAAATTGGCTTAATGTAGCTTAACGAGCAAAAATGTGCCTAAACCTCAATAAATTGCCCTGAACCTTTTCACACCCCAAGATCTCGACCTTTCAAACATATCCAGGAAGTTTCAAGCGATTTGGTGTCCCAGGAAGGCAAACTAGGTACATTAAGCTTGTTTTTTGGGGAGCTTAATGTGGCTTAACGTACGAAAAAGACCTTAAATGTTAACCAATCTCCCCCCAGATTCACACAATAGAAGACTCTGTCCATGCCAACATATTAAGAAATGTTCAGCTCATTTGGTTTATCACACCAAAAGTTATTCACATTAAGCTATATTTTACAATACTGAAATTGGCTTAATGTAGCTTAACGAGCAAAACAGTGCCTGAACCTCAATAAATTGCCCTGAAACTTTGCACACCCCAAAATCTCGACATTCCAAACATATCTAAGAAATGTCAAGTGATTTGGTGTCCCACAAGGCAAACTAAAGACATTAAGCTTGTTTTTTGGGGAGCTTAACGCACAAAAAAACTTAAATGTTAACCAATTTCCCCCAAATTTCACACAATATAAGACTATCCATGCCAACATATTCTGGAAATTTCAGCTTATTTGATTAATCACACCAAAAGTTATTCACATTAAGCTATATTTTACAATACTGAAATTGGCTTAATGTAGCCTAATGTAGCTTAATGAGCAAAAAAGTGCCTGAATCTCAATAAATTGCCCTGAAACTTTTCACACCCCAAGATCTTGACCTTCCAAACATATCCAAGAAGTTTCAAGCGATTTGGTGACCCAGAAAGAAAACTAGGCACATTAAAGCGGAGTTTCACCCTAAATATAAGTCCTTCCCATGTGATCCAGCATACTGGCGTCAGCGCCAGTATGCTGTTTTTTTTTTTTTAAATCCATGTACTTACTGTCTTATTCAGAATTTTATTTTTTTTACCCCGCGGTGGACGGTTTAGACACAGAGCCGTGGTTTGGCCCCGCCCCCTCTCTGTCCTCAATCTGTCCCTTGGCTCTCAGGTGGAGGCACCGTCATCTTCGGTAAAGGAAACGGGAAGAGAAGCCTTGCTGCTTCACAGCCTGGCTCCCTACTGCGCATTCGCGAGTCACTCTGCGCAATCCCACTGGTCCCTGCTGTCTTCTGGGACCTGTGTGTCTCCCAGAAGACAGCGGTGGGGCGGAGGAGGAGCCGAACGTAGCGTAATTATCGGCGGGTACTGCGCCTATCTATGCACGGGAGTGGGAGCAAACTACCTGTATTAGACAGGTATCTGCTTTTCCCCTACCCCTGAAAGGTGTCAAATGTGACACGGACCGGGGGAGGATTCCGAAAAGTGGAAGTTCCATTTTTATATGTAAGTCCGCTTTAAGATAATGACGTAATACGTACAATTTTTTTTAGGGTCAAACAAGTTTTTCTGTGAATATTGTCCTGCACCAATATATATATATTTTATTTTTTTTGCAATCCTTAGACAATTAAATGTAATACAACTAAACAAAAGGCAGTAAATATATGTAAAAAGTTGGAAAAAATATTAACCACTTCCGGTCCGCGCTATTGACATAATACGTCAGCAGCGCGGACCTGAGGCGCCGGGGTCACGTCTTTGGACGTGATTTGCTTGTAATTCCCCGCGGGCGCCACAGGGTGGCGCGCGGTGGGGAAAAACAGTCCCGACGCATCACCGAGGATTCGATGCGTGTACCCGGCGGCCGCGATGTCCGTCAGGTACACGCGATCGTCGGTGACAGAGCAGGGACATGGAGCTCTGTGTGTAAACACAGAGCTCCACGTCCTGTCAGGGAGAGGTGACAGATGCTGTTTCCCTTGTACATAGGGAGACAGCATCGATCACCTCCCCCAGTCACCCCCCCCTCCCCCCACACAGTTAGAACACACCCAGGCAATACATTTAACCCTTCCTCACCCCCCTAGTGTGTTAACCCCTTCAATGCCAGTCACATTTATATAGTAATTGGTGCATATTTATATGTGCAAACTGGTCGCTGTATAAATGTGAATGGCGCCAAAATTGTGTCAAAAGTGTCCGATGTGTCCGCCGCAATATCGCAGCCAAAATAAAAATCGCAGATCGCCGCCATTACTAGTAAAAAAAAAATATAAAAAAAAAATCATAATTCTGTCCCCTATTTTGTAGGTGCTATAACTTTTGCGCATAGCAGTCGCTTAAGAATACGTATCGGCCTTAACTGAGAAAAAAAAAAAAAAATTTTTAAAAATTTTGGGATATTTATTATAGCAACAAGTAAAAAATATATATTTTTAAATTGTCGCGCTTTTTTTGTTTATAACGCAAAAAATAAAAACCGCACGGGCGATCAAATACCACCAAAAGAAAGCTCTATTTGTGGGGAAAAAAAGGACGCCAATTTTGTTTGGGTGCCACGTCGCACGACCACGCAATTGTCAGTTAAAGCGACGCAGTGCCGCAAGCTGAAATTTCGCCTGGGCACGAAGGGGGTTTATGTGCCCAGTAAGCAAGTGGTTAATAAGCGAAGCAAACAAAAACCTGAAAAAAAGTTTATTAGATAAATAAAATAGAAAAGAAAAAAAAATCACCAGGAAAATTACATTTGAATAGAGAAGGAGAATATAGAGTTAATCAGTGCTGATTAGAGAAAACTAAAGGGTTAATAAGGGGTTCAACAGAGGAACATGTAATTAGAAAAAAAAAATGTTTTGCCTTGTCATGGTTGCTTTAAATCTTTTCACCTGCAAACCAAAGTTCATCTCTATATAGATGCAAAACACAGAACATTACAATTGATACAATGTTTCAATGTAACTTTCTGTGAAGTGTTTGTTGATAAACTTTGCCAGCTTGCTTCTTTTTTTATTTATTTTGACAGCTGCTGCTGAATTGCTGTGTACTGAGAAAGGGAAGGGTAAAATATAGCTTAAAGCGGATGGTTCACTAGAAAAAAATATTAAAAGCCAGCAGCAACAAATACTGCAGCTGCTGACTTTTAATATTAGGACACTTGCCTGTCCTGGAGTCCAGCGGCGTCCGCAGCAGAGGATGAGCGATCGCTCGTCACCCTGCTGCTCCCCCCTCCATCCACGGTGAGGGAACCAGGAAGTGAAGCGATGCGGCTTCACTGCCCGGTTCCCTACGGCGCATGCGCGAGTCGCGCTGCGCCCGGCGATTGGCTCCCGCTGTGTGCTGGGAGCTGAGAGTTCCCAGCACACAACGGGGGGGCGACGGGATGTCGCCAAAAAACCCGTCTTTTGCCCGAGACTGCGGGCCGGAAGTGGTTGCAGATACCTGTCTTTAGACAGGTATCTGCACCCCCCTCCCCCCTGAAAGGTGTCAATTGTGACACCGGAGGGGGGGAGGGTTCCGATCAGCGGATCTTCACTTTAGGGTGGAGATCCGCTTTAATGACAATAACTTTTGGTGTGATTAACCAAATGTGCTGAACATTTCAGAATATTTTGGCATGGTCAGAGTCTTCTATTGTGTGAAGTTTGGGGGAGATTGGTTAACATTTAAGGTATTTTTCGTAAATTAAGCTACATTAAGCTCCCAAAAAAACAAGCTTAATGCCCCTAGTTTGCCTTCTGGGACACCAAATCACTTGAACCTTCTTGGATATGTTTGAAAGGTCGAGATCTTGGGGTGTGCAAAGTTTTAGGGCAATTGATTGAGGTTCAGGCACTTTTTTGCTCGTTAAGCTACATTAAGCCAATTTCAGTATTGTAAAATATAGCTTAATGTGAATAACTTTTGGTGTGATTAACCAAATGAGCTGAAATTTTCAGAATATGTTGGCATATATAGAGTCTTTTAGTGTGTGAAGTTTGGGGAAAATTGGTGAACATTTAAGGTCTTTTATGTACGTTAAGCCACATTAAGCTCCCAAAAAAACAAGCTTAACCACTTCAGCCCCGGACCATATTGCTGTCTAAAGACCAGAGCACTTTTTGCGATTCGGCACTGCGTCGCTTTAACTGACAATTGCGCGGTAATGCGACGTGGCTCCCAAACAAAATTGGCGTCCTTTTTTCCAACTTTTTTCTTTTTTACAAATAAAGAGCTTTCTTTTGGTGGTATTTGATCATCTCTGCGGTTTTTATTTTTTGCGCTATAAACAAAAACAGAGCGACTATTTTGAAAAAAATTCAATATTTTTTTTTTTACTTTTTTCTATAATAAATATCCCCCAAAAATATATAAAAAAAAAAAAAAAAAATTTCCTCAGTTTAGGCCGATACGTATTCTTCTACATATTTTTCGTAAAAAAAATCGCAATTAGCGTTTATTGATTGGTTTGCGCAAAAGTTATAGCGTTTACAAAATAGGGGGTAGTTTTATGGCATTTTTATTATTATTTTTACTAGTAATGGTGGCGATCAGCGTTTTTTTTCAGTACTGCGACCTTATGGCGGACACTTCGGACACTTTTGACACATTTTTGGGACCATTGGCATTTTTTTAGCGATCAATGCTATAAAAATGCATTGGATTACTATAAAAATGCCATTGGCAGTGAAGGGGTTAACACTAGGGGGCGGGGAAGGGGTTAAGTGTGTTCCTATTTGTGTTCTAACTGTATGGGGGGTGGACTTACTAGGGGGAATCACTGATCTTCCGTTCATACATTGTATGAACAGAAAATCAGCGTTTCCCCCGCTGACAGGAACGAGCGCTGTGTGTTTACACACTCAGCTCCCGTTCCCCGCTCTGTAACGAGCGATCGCGTGTGCCCGGCGGTGATCGTGCCCGCCGGGCACACGCACGGGACTCGGGGGCGAGCGGGGGGCGCGCGCGCGGGCCGCCGGCGGCGCGCACGCGCCCCCTAGTGGCCGTCGAAGGTGGCGACGTAGAGCTACGTGCTCTCGCGCACCCGTGCCGACCTGCCGCCGTATTACTGCGGCGGCTGGTCGGCAAGCGGTTAATGTCCCTTGTTTGCCTTTTGGGACACCAAATCGCTTGAAACGCTTAGATATGTTTGGAAGGTCGAGATCTCTGGGTGTGCAAAGTTTTAGGGCAATTGATTCAGGTTCAGGCACTTTTTTGCTCGTTAAGCTACATTAAGCCCATTTCAGTACTGTAAAATATAGCTTAATGTGAATAACTTTTGGTGTGATTAACCGAATGAGCTGAAATTTTCAGAATATGTTGACATGGAAAGGGTCTTCTATTGTGTGAAATTTGGGATTGGTTAACATGTAATGTATTTTTTGTACGTTAAGCTTCCAAAAAAACAAGCTTAATGTTCCTAGTTTTCCTTGTGGAACACCAAATCGCTTAAAATGTCCTAGATATGTTTGTAAGGTCGAGATCTTGGTATGTGCAAAGTTTCAGGGCAATTGATTGAGGTTTAGGCACTTTATTGCTCGTTAAGCTACATTAAGCTAATTTCACATTAAATGTTTTAGTATTGTAAAATATAGCTTAATGCGAATAACTTTTGGTGTGATTAACCAAATAAGCTGAAATTTTATATGTTGGCATGGATAGAGTCTTCTACTGTGTGAAGTTTGGTGGAAATTGGTTAACATTTTAAGTCTTTTTCGTACGTTAAGCCACATTAAGCTCCCCAAAACACAAGCTTAATGTCCGTAATGTTTGCCTTGTGGGACCCCGAATCACACTAAACGTATTGGATAGGTTTGGGTAGTTAAGATCTTAGGCTGTGCAAACTTTTAAGACAATTGATTGAGGTTTAGGTACATTATGGTACGTTAAGCTCTGTTTCTGCATTGTAAAATATAGCTTAATGTGAATAAATTTTGGTGTGATAACCCAAATGAACTGAAATGTTCAGAATATGTTGGCATCGATAGAGCCTTCTACTGTGTGAAGTTTGGGGAAAATTGGTTAAGCTACATTAAGCTCCCAAAAAAACAAGCTTACTGTCCCTAGTTTGCCTTGTGAGACACCAAATAGCACAAAACTAGGATAGGATAGGATATGTTTGGGTAGTTGAGATCTTAGGCTGTGCAAAGTTTCAGGGCAATTGATTGAGGTTTAGGCACTTTATTGCTCGTTAAGCTACATTAAGCCAATTTCACATTAAATGTTTTAGTATATCCCAGTGGCAGGGCAGGATTTTAGGCATAGGAAAAAGTGTTCTTTTGAAAATATGGCATTTTTTTTATATACCTTGTTTCAAATAATAACAATATGAAACCAATTATTAAAGACAGTGATCTGAAATAAATTGCCCAGGAAGACAGCAGGTCTGTTGACAGATACACTTTCCATACAATGCATTGGGCAAAAAGGAAAACATGTTAACCACCAAGGCCTTTTAAAACAGGAGAGTGTTTCTGGCTAAAAGAAGGACTGAATATGATATACAGTACATTTTAGCTTTAACTACTTGAGATCCGCGCTACAGCTGAATGACGGCTCTAGCGCAGATCTAAATTGTCAACAAGCCGTCAATTGACGGCTTGTCACTAGCTGCTTCCCGGCGCGCTCCAGAGCGCGCTGCGGGGAAACACTGTGTTGCCCGTGTCACTTGGACACAGCCAATCACAGATCGCCGCGAACGGCCAATCAGAGTGGCCGTTTGCGATGCGATCTGTGCGGCCAATGAGAGATGATCTCATAGATCATCTCTCATTGCCGTTTTACATAGAGACAGCGTTCTGTCTCTGGAGAGCAGGAGACGGATCTGTGTCTCTTGTACATAGAGACACAGATCGGTCACCTCCCCAGTCACCCCCCCTCCCCCCACAGTTAGAACACTAAGCAGGGAATACATTTAACCTCTTCCTCACCCCCTAGTGTTAACCCCTTCAATGCCAGTCACATTTAAACAGTAATTAGTGCATTTTTATAGCACCGATCGCAGTATAAATGTGAATGACGCCAAAAATGTGTCAAAAGTGTCCGATGTGTCCGCCATAACGTCGCAGTCCCAATAAAAATCGCAGATCGCCACCATTTCTAGTAAAAAAAAAATAATAAAAAATAATAATTCTGTCCCCTATTTTGTAGGCACTATAAATTTTGCGCAAACCAGACGCTTATTGCGATTTTTTTTTTTCCAAAAATATGTAGAAGAATACGCATCGCCCTAAACTGAGAAAAAAAAGTCTTTTTTTTTTAATTGGGATATTTATTATAGCAACAAGTAAAAAATATTGTATTTTTTTCAAAATTGTCGCTCTTTTTTATTTATAGCGCAAAAAATAAAAACCGCAGAGGTGATCAAATACCACCAAAAGAAAGCTCTACTTGTGGGGAAAAAAGGACGTCAATTTTGTTTGGGAGCCACGTCGCACGACCGCGCAATTGTCAGTTAAAGCGACGCAGTGCCGGAAGCTGAAATATCACCTGGGCAGGAGGGGGGTATAAGTGCCCAGTAAGCAAGTGGTTAACAATGAAAGAGGAAAATGGTTTTGTTTATCAAAAAAGAAGTGAATGAATACTAGCTGTTTACTTTTTACTAAGCGCTCATCTACTTAAAGCATAAGTAAATAATATGAACCGTAAGTGCATTTTGGCTTCAAGTAGAGTTCCAGGTATGGATATTTTATACATTGTCACATTGATCCAGCTTAGACCAATGTAACTATGCATGTACCATACCTGGCCGATGCCCTTGGAAGCTGGAAAACACTGAAGTAGAGACCACTACTCCAGTAACCTCCGATTGCTTCTGGGTCCTGCAACGAATGGCTGACCTGCTGCATTGAACACAGAAGGCTGGCCGATCATCATAGGTGGCATCCAAAGAATACCTTGCAATTTCCGAATGAACACAAAAAATTCCCCGAATTGACGAGGTGGAGAGCATGGCATCACTGCCTAGCATAGCATTGTCTACTTCAGTAATTTTCAGCTTTCAGGAGCATTGGCCAAGTATGGTATATGCATAGCTACACCGGTCCAAGCTGGGCCATTGTACTATGCATAAAATATCCATACCTGGTATTCTGCTTTAAGACCAAACCTCTCCAGTTACCTACTTGTGCTACAACTACACCATGATGAACCCAACAGGTTGGGTGGTGCCTTGAGACAGGTTACTGAAGATAACTTTGAAATCAAAGTACAAGGGTAAACATCCAGCTAGAATTTTCAGCTATCAGCGCTGTCCCAATTTGAATGACAATTGCGTGGTCATGCAACTCTATACCCAAACAAAGTACTTTGGACTATAAGGGCTTTTATGGGTTTAATCTTGAATACTACTTCTCATCACCAACCCCCTTTTTCCTTGGCAGGGTCAAATATCTCCACTACCAAATACTTAATTTTTTAAGTCACGTACATGTTCCTGAAGATTGGATCAATTCATGCGTAGAGCTATCTAATGACATCTATCTATTTACTATACCTTTTATACGTCCATTATGCGTTATCAACTACCTATTTTTTATGCGATTACTTGTTTCTACTACATGCAGACTTGTGTATATATACAAATATATATTTATTTACTGTGTTGATTGCATTATGCATCATGATTATTACCATGTACCAGAATACTGTTATTATTAATAAACTATTTTTGTATACCCATGTTCTTCATTTAAAGTCCCCTTTTCCCCATTTCTAATTCCATCTTAAACACATATTTCATGCTTTTTACTGCGACATTCCTTAGCTATACAAGAAAGCTTGAAAGTGAGCCGCCTTATAAAAATGAATGAAGGCTTACACTTTGGAGAGCTTTGAATTTCCATTGCAATCCCTGACATGATCCATATATTACCCTTTCAGAGAAATATTGTACCATCTTCATTCAACTTCATGGCAGTAACTTCTACATCTCCTGGCTATCAAACCTGGAATTATATTTCAGTCTATTCTGTAGAAATCTAATTGTAATCTATGATGAGATCCATACTATTTAAAACAGTGTATACCAAAATCTATAGTAAAACACATTACAGACAGGAATAAGGAAATTGTTTTGTGTGAGCAGCCATCTCATGTGACACTTTTCATAAATCTTTTATTTAAATGGAAAGGCAGCCAGAAAAATACACAGACTTGATGGATGGCCAAACAAGATTCAAGTCACTATGGGAAATCTGTTACATTTTTTGGATTTAAGATGATTTTAGCAAGTTGAGCGTCACAACAGTGCTTGCCGTGTAAAAAAGATAAAATAAGAACAAAAATATGACAACCAGTGCCTGGAAAGGTTGGTCTCAAAAAATTAATTTCACAGTAGCCTCACAGGAGTGGGTATGCAGAAACAATTTAAATATGCTCAAGAAAAAGAACTGCAAAGCAGGACATATACCCCCAAGCTTGGCTCAAAGAGGAGAATAGAAGCTTGTTAACAGTAGGGACAGTAGCAATTGACATATCAGTTAAAAGAACACTAGCAAATTTTAAAATACAGCATTGTCATTTGGCGGTCACATAGACATGAGATCACTGCTCAATCTCGGGTTAATGTAAACACTATTTAAATCCAAAAAATAAATAAAAAATTTTTGTTTGCAGTTTACTTAGCCTTATATGTCATGACTGCATTAGACTCAATGATGTTGAGATTGGGGCTCTGTGGATGCCAAAAGATCACTTCCAGGACCCCTTGCTCTTCTTTACGCTGAAGATAGTTCTCATTGACATTGGCTGTATGTTTGGGGTTGTTGTCCTGCTGCAGAATACATTTGGGGCCAATCACATGCCTCCCTGATGGTATGGCATGATGGATAAGTATCAGTCTGTATTTCTCAACATGGAGGACACCATTGATCGTAGACATAGACGTAGTAGATGGCAAAGGAAACTTAAAGCAGAGTTCTACCCACAAGTAGAACTTCCGCTCATTTGTCTCCTCTCCCCCTCTTGTGCCACATTTGGCAACTTTTGGGGTAAAGCGTATACCTGCCTCCACTTCCGGGAGTCCGAGCCATGGAGAATTACGTTGCCTCCTCCCTTCCTTGCCACAGGGCCAGTAGGAAAGTGCAACGGTGCCTCGGCAATGGCGTCAGCAGCACCCAACAGCTGATGGAAACATCAGCTGCGGTGCCGACATCGCTGGATTTCAGGACAGGTAAATGTCCTATTATTAAAAGTCAGCAGTTGCAGTATTTGTAGCTGCTGGCTTTTCATTTTTGCAGGGTAAGCGGACCAACTCTTTAACCACTTCCCGCCGGTCAATCGTCAATTGACATCCGGGAAGTGGTTGTGAAATCCTGACTGAACGTCTATTGAGTATTCAGTCTGACACCCTGCATCTCCGATCTCCGGTGGAGGCTCTTTACCACGTGATCAGCCATGTCAGACACGAATAGAAGAGAGCCGATCGGCGGCTCTCCTGACAGGGGGGGTTCGTGCTGATTGTTTACCAGCGCAGCCCCCACTCGGATCCCCACACTGGACCACCAGGGAATGCCCCTGGTGCTCAATAGAGCACAAACAAAAAATAATAATAAAAAATTGGAATACAATCGATGCCAATCAGTGCCCACAATTGACACTGACTGGCAACATGGGCACTGACTGAAATGATGCCCAGCAATGCCATCAGTGCCACCCCTCAGTGTCACCCAGTGTTCATCAGTGCCACCTCTTAGTGCCCATCTATGCCCAGTGCCCATCTGTGCCACCCATAAGTGCCGCTCATGAGTGCCCAGTGCCGCCTATAAATGCCCATCAGTGCTGCCTATGAGTGCCCATCAGTGCCGCCTACCAGCGCCGCCCATCAGTGCAACCTCATCGGTGCCCATCAGTGCCGCCATATCAGTGCCCATAATTCAAGAAGAAAACTTACTTATTTACAAAAAAAATTAACAGAAAAAAAATAAAAACTTTTTTTAGTTGTTGCGCAAAAAATAAAAATTGCAGAGGTGATCAAATACCACCAAAAGAAAGCTCTATTTGTGGGAACAAAATGATAAAGATTTAATTTGGGCACAGTGTAGCATGACCGCGCAATTGTCATTCAAATTGCGACAGTGCTGAAAGCTGAAAATTGGCTTGGGCGGGAAATTGTGCAAGTGCCTGGTATGGAAGTGGTTAAAGTGAAACTTCAGTCCAAAAATTAAGTCCTGCTCGATTACTTCGGACTGGCCCATTTTTATATATATTTTTTTTTACTAGTAATGGCAGCGATTTTTATCGTGACTGCGACATTATGGCGGACACATCAGACACCTTTGACACTATTTTGGGACCATTGTCATTTTTACAGCGATCAGTGCTATAAAAATGCACTGATTACTGTGAAAATGACACTGGCAGTGAAGGGGTTAACCTGTAGGGGCGCTGAAGGGGTTAAATGTTTCCTAGTGAGTGATTATAACTGTTAGGGGGCGTGGCTTGGCGTGACATCACTGATCATCGTACTCTGACAGGGAACAGATGATCAGCGACACTCTCACTAGGAAGAACGGGGAAAGGTTTGTTTACACTTACCTCTCCCCGTTCTTCAGCTATGTGACCCGATCGCGGGACACCGGCAGCAATCGTGTCCGCTGGTCCCTGAGCTCAGGACTGGGTCCGCGAGTGTGCCGGTGGCGGCGTGCACGCGACCCACGGCTGGGCTTATAAAGGCAATGTACCTGTACTTATGTCCAGCCGTGCCGCTTTGCCGACGTGCGACGGTCCTTAAGCAGTTAAGATTAAACCGCTTCACTTCTAATTTTAGTGAATGGCCATGTGTCTTTTTAAATTCCCTTTCACTGAAAAGTTTTTCCCTATGCTAGAGTCATCAGTACGGTATTTGTACATTGATATCATATCCCCTCTCAAGCATCTCCTCTCCAGAGAGAATAAGTTCAGTGCTTGTAGTCTTTCTCCATAGCTGAGATCCTCCAGTCCCTTAATTAGCTTTGTAGAAATAATTGATTCACATAGCCACGCATGTATATTGCCACCATCCCTTGAATAGCATATTGTATAGAATAAACCTCAAGTATTATGGGATTTTGTAGGCAATTAATGAAAAATATATTACATTTATAAAATTGTATTTTTATTATGGCAAATTAAAATAAAAATTCCCACATGGGAAATAAAAAAATATTGCAACAATATAGTGCCAATTATACAAGAATCTCTGTTGGGCATAAAGTGGTAGTCAAAAACTGTTTTTTCAGAAGTGATATTATTCCCTGGAGATTTGTCTCCAACAGTACAATTTGAAACGCGTTGGTTATCCCCTTCTACTGTATTCCTCTGTATACCTACCTATGAAAGGAACAGCAAGTAGATGGGGACTATCAACTTATGTCTAACAGGCTCCAGATAAATTGGACTAAATCCTCACTGATGCTTATTGATGAGAGGGGGTTCCCCCGACCTCTTCCAATGTGCCCCTGACTGCCTCATTCAAATATTTGGGTATCCAGATGATACCCAAGATCTGTGACTATGGAACTTAAAGGTGTTTAGAATTGTTAATTCTCTGTTTCGTTTGCTTATATGGAAGAACCGCACACCCAGAATTAAACTAGAACATCTCCAGCGACTGAGGGATGATGGGGGGCTTGCCCTCCCCAATCCTTGATTATACTATATTGCTGCGCAGCTGCAGCAGTTGATAGGCACAGTGCGCACATGGGTGGCCTGAGAGGGAGGAGGTTCCTCTGAACTGGTGATGTTACATACTGTTAAGAAGGAGTCGGTGTCGATTGCCCTGGAATCGCTGGCTTTTGGGAAACCAAACAAACAGTACCCGACCTATAACCTTATTCAAAAAGTTTGGAACAAAACTAGGTATCTGCAGGGAGTGACAGGGTTCACAGAGTATAGCCCTATTTGGTCCAACGACTCGTACCCTGAGCTGGCTAAACTACAGCATGGGGCGCTTTGGAGGAGGTATGGGGGTGGTCTACCTTGGCCAGGTATTTTGCAATGGGACTTTGCTTCCATTTGAGACCCTACAGGGTCTTTTCGGGCTTCCACAGTCTATGAGGTTCTATTATATGCAACTAAGCCATGCAGTAAAAGCCCAGAGCAGATCTTCGGAGTGGGTCCCCTCCCCTACCCCTTTGTTTAATCTGATTGCTAGAGCTGCTAATACCAAGGGGTTTATATCACAATGTTATAATATGCTATTACAATGTTTTCTGACTAAACACCCGCTGCGGATGAGGGCCAAGTTGGAGGGAGAAGTGGGCCCGATTGATGTAGAGCATTGAGAGGAGGCCCTACAGGCAATACCGATATGCTCCCTGAATGTATCCCATAGAGTGTCGCAATTGTATTTACTGTTGAGGGTGTATTACATACATGGCTGAATGTACCGGACTTGGCCCGGCGGATCTGGTCACGGGCCGATTGCTAGGTCTAGGTACTTGAACAGGATATTTGGTTTGTGTTTGGGTCTCATATGTGGGACTTGGTAGCTCTTCACGGTGGGGGGCGGAGGCTGGGCAGAGCCGAGAATGGTTTGTGAAATATGTGTAGGATGTGCAGTATTCTGGTTCATTTTGTTTGGATTTGTATCAGCCTTTTTTGTAGCTTTGATGTATTTTTGTTTTACTTGTTCTTCAATAAACTTTTTTCTGGATAAAAAAATGTATGTCTAACAGAGATTCTTGTATAATTTACACTATATTAATGCAATATTTTTAATTTCCCATGTAGGAATTATTATTGTAATTTGCCATAATAAAAATTAAATGTTTTAAATGTTATACATTTTCTTTGATTGCCTACAAAATCCCATAATACTTGAGGTTTATTCTATATTAATTAGATTTGTTGCCCTTCTCTGGACTCTCTCCAGTTCACAAGCCTCCTGAGTACTGGTCTCCAGAAATGGATGGCATATTCTAGGTGTGGCCGGACCAGAGTCTTGTAGAGTGGGAGAAATATAGTTTCATCTTTGGAGTAAATCCCCTTTTTAATGAATGCCAATATTCTGTTGGCATTGCATGCAGCATCTAGGAATTTCATGCCATTGCTGAGCCTATCATCTACTAGAACCCCCCAGGTCATTTTCCATCCTAGATTCTCCCAGAGGTTCTCCCCCTAGCGAGTAAATTGCATTCATATTTTTGGCACCCAAATGCATTACTATACATTTTTCAACATTAAACCTCATTTGCCATGTAGTTGCACACCCCATTCATTTGTTTAGGGCTTCTTGTAAGGTTTCCACAGCCTGCGTAGACGTTATTGCCCTGCTTAACTTGATTGAGCCGTTTATCCCATCCTCCAGATCGTTTATGAATAAATTAAACAGGATTGGTCCCAGGACAGAACCCTGGGGACCCCACTTTCCACACCAGACCATTTCGCTCTTTTAAAATTCAGTGTCTTCTTATTACCCTTGTGCTTCCTATTGCTTTGATTCATACTGAAACTAATTGACCTGTGGTCGCCGTTTCCTAAGTTGCCTTGTATTTCCACATCTGCGATCAGGTCTGTATTGTTAGTAATCAGTAGGTCTAGTAATGCATTGTTTCTTGTTGGTGCAATCACCATCTGACCCATGAAATTGTCCTGCAAGATATTTAGGAAACAACAAGCCTTAAGCCCCATACACACTATCAGTTTTCCTGCAGGTTTTTCTCTTCAGGTTTACCAAAACCATGTAGTGCAAGTGCCTGCCTGATTGCATACGAATTGAAACTCTTAAGGTTTGACCTCATATTAGATGGTTTTGGTAAACCTGAAGAGAAAAACCTGCAAGAAAACTGATAGTGTGTATGGGGCTTTAGATGAATGTGCGGTTCCTTCCACCCAGTCTATGTCTGGATAAATTAAATCCCCCATTATATTGACACTTCCTATCCTTGCCACCATTTCAAGCTGTGCTAGGAGTTCTGCCTCCCCCTCCTCCCTCTGGTAAGAGGCCCTATAGCATACGCCCAGTATTAATTTCCCCTGATGGTTTGGCCCTCACAGGGCTCTGATCCCAGCATTATTGAGTCTATCTGAAATTATATGAAGAGACAGAAGGATTTGAGACAGCCTACATCCACAGAACATGTGTGGATAGTTTCCCAAGATGTTTGGAATGACCTTCCCGTCAAGATCCTTCAAAAAACATGTGCAAGTGTACCTAGAAGAATTGATGCTGTTTTGAAAACAAAGGGTGGTCAGACCAAATACTGATTTCATTTGGACTTTCTACTGTTCCTTTACTTTCCATTATGTTAAATTATAAAAAATAAACTATTAACACCTTGGTTTCTAAAATAATTCTTAAAGCAGAGCTCCACCCAAAAGTGGAAGCTTTGCTTACCTGCCTCGTAACCTCCCCCCTCCAGTGCCACAATTCTCACCTTTCAGGGGGGGGGGGGGAACGGGTACCTTGTTTTGACATGTACCCCTCCCCACTTCTGGGTGACTTTGATGTAAGATCCCCTGGAGGATCGACCCCCCTCCTCCTTCCCTTGCATCATTCACAAAGAGCAGCGTGTTTCACGCATGCGCTGTGAAGACGTAAGGCTTCGCTGCCGGTTTCCCTTACAGGCAATGGCGGTGGCAGCACCGGAGAGTTTCCATCGGCTGGGGTGCCAACATTGCTGGATTCCAGGACAGGTAAGTGTCCTAATATTAAAAGTCAGCAGCTACAGTATTTGTTCATGGGGGGGCTGAACCTCCTCAATTTACAAAAAATATTCACACCTGCCTAAAACTTTTGCACAGTATAGTTTATTGCTTGTTTCTTAATGGTGCTCTGTCTATGCATGTGTGTCTAGTGTTCTAATTAATGTTAATTTAAGGCAACAAATTAGTATTTTCATAGTCAATTAGTTGGCCGATTATTGTTTTGATTAATTGAATATATATATATATATATATATATATATATATATATATATCTATATATATATATATATATATATATATATATATATATATATATATATATATATATATATATATAGATAGATATAGAGATATAAATCAATACACGAGGTTAAATATAGGGTTGACTTGATACTAGTATCGGGACCTCTACAGAGCATCATTTGCGCGAGTACTTGTACTCGCGCAAATGCTCCCGATGCCTGATCTGATACCTGGGAGAGAGAGGCAGCGTGTAATGCCTGCGTGCGTGTATAGTCATCCGACGGTGGCCATACAGTGTATAAAAGCCGCGCCTCCTCCTCGTCTGTGATAGGAGATGTACACACGATCAAAAAAAAATCCCCGCCGCCAGACGGCGCGGTGACGTGGCGGTGACGTTGACGCCGCCACGTCACCGCACCAGGAAGTAAAACACTTCCGCGCATGCGTCGAAACCATTCGGCGCGTGTGCGAGAAGACATGTATGCTGGTTAGCGTACTAACCAGCAGACATGTCGGGCGGACGGGTTCCCAGCCGACAGATTTCAAAGCATGCTTTGAAATCTGTCGGGTGGCCAAATCCGTCAGCTCGCCTGTACACACGGTTGAACCTGTCTGCTGGGACGGTCGGGCCGACCGTTTCCAGCAGATAGATTTGATTGTGTGTACGCGGCCTTATTCACTACAGTATATAATCTCTCCATAGGCAATGTTATCCCCTGAATGTAATGGTTGTGGTAATGACATTAAAAATTGCTGAATTTGTGTATATCTCCATTTGTTTAAAAGTGTCATACCCAACTTCTCTCACAAATCTTGGAGTAAACATAAATTATTCCCCTTCAACATTTTGCCCAACTGAAGTGAGTCCTTCCCAACCCAATGAGTGAAAATCAAATAATCATCTTTCCCTGGTAAAAAAAAAAAAATAGTGCCTTTTTCTCTGTCCTGCTATTAGGGCTGCAGACTGGCTGGTATCTTTTATCAAAGAACTTCTAAAGTGACACAACAGGTTTCAATGCGTCACTGTCACATGACATTAAAAGAAGTATCGGTAATCGGTATCGGCGAGTACTTGAAACAAAGTATTGGTACTTGTACTCGGTCTTAAAGTGGTATCGGGACAACCCTAGTTAAATATGGTACATTTTTGCAGTAACATGTTTGTATATACTGTTCTTGCCCATACTAGGGAAAATAACGCACCAGAAGTTGCTTCTACAGCACCTTCCTCCCAAGTCCCCACTGAAGCCCCAAAAATTCCCCAGTATTTTTGTAATAGGAAACATACGATTGTATATTATGCTAAATTCAGTGCCGGGTACCCAAGCAAGCTGTTGTCCAAATCACATGTGGACAAGGAGAAGTCTGGTAAACAAGTCTGCACAATTTGCTCTTAAGTGTACACTTGCATAGAAATTTCAGAAAACAGTTGCTGGATGAGAGTAGTAGAATGAGTGGAAGGCAAGTTACAGGCATCTTTTCCTACCTGCAGTGCAGCCAACTGGTTATATTGACTATTACAATGAAACCACAATGTCACTACTAACTGTAGGGATTTACAATTACAATTCATTCAAAAAATTTCATACAGGAATATAGGACAACTAAAACGTGTATTTAGTGTTTTAAAATCCATTGTAAGTCACTGCACACTATCCAGGGGGTATCTTCCCAGGTGCACTGCAGCAGAGTAATATAAGTAGGGAGGCAAAAAGGAAATGGGGTCTTGAGCAGCAGCATGTGTTTTATTCAGTGATTTATATTTCTAAGTATATTATATATTTTTGTCACTGCAGCAACCCTACTATGACAAATGTACATCTTGCACAGTAAAAAGAGAATTTCAACCATGGAACATTTAAGATTTATTGGAGAAAAGGAAAAATTCATAAAGGTGTTTCCACAAGCATAAATTCTTCTGACAGTTAAAGTGAAAATTGGCTTTGAATGATTGAAGATGACAGAAACCTAATGAGCTAATAATTCATTTTAAATGTGCCACTGACTTATATGATTGCAAGCAAGATTAATTAATTTAGTTTAAGTTTTAATATTCCAGCAATAGTTGTTATGTGGGAAAATTAGGACCAACAACCAACACATACCTTAGTGTATACAGTAGTCCTTGGATTTAACACGTGAAAGAATTAAAAAAGGAGGTACATTTCCTAGCAAACCAGATTGAAGGTGTGCCCAGAAAATGAAATAGTCTGACTCATTCCAATAAAGAGGCACAAAGGTGTTGATTTACTAAAGGAAGTAGGACCGTTTACTAAAGTTCTGAAGACTGTTCACTGAACTTAAATACTGTGAAACGGTTTTCATTACCCATGGTATTTTTAGAGGTAATGCTCTCAGGCTCCTTTTTCACATGGGCACTATAGTGTTTGTAAGTTGTCTGTCAAAACCAGGCCCAGGCAATGATCACCGGTCCTTCATGCACGTTGTTGCAACTGTGAAGCTGTGGTTTGCATCGAGGGCAAAAATAGAATAGGGCATGTAGCCGCTGCAGGTGATACCACTTGCCACTGCGCCCCACAGATGAGGCTTCACTGTAAAATCACTCTTTAAACAAGGGTGTGGGAGGCAGCATATGCCAGTTGCGTGCTAAATACAGACCAGCCACTAACGACAAATTGATCCACTGCAGATCGCAATTTAGCTGCAAGGAACATGCAAAAGAGGTCTAAAGGTCTGTATTCAAATGAAAGCCAATGAGTTTGGCTGCTCCAAGTGGGTAGGCAAGACTGTGGGGTTGATTTACTAAAGGAAAATAGACTGTGCATTTTGCAAAGTGCAATTGCACTCTGCAAGTGCAGCTCCAGAACTTAGTAAATGAGGGGGAGCCCTGATGACTTCCATCATCCAATCATGTGCAAGCAAAAATGCATTTTTATTTTCCTTGCATGTGACTGGGTATTCTATGCAAACTGAACCCTTACCGCATTCGCCAAGCTCTGGAGCAACTGCAACTGCAGGGTGCAAAGTGCACAGTCTATTTGCCTTTAGTAAATCAAGCCCTGTGGCCTGTTCATGGGGTGCACGGCCTGTCACTAATGGTTTATTTCCAAAATCATAAAAACAACAGCACTAAAATAGTACAAACAGGGGGAAGCAGGTAACGCGCTTTACATGACTTCTGATAAAGCACACAAGTCGTGTGAAATGCGTTACCTACTTACCCCTGTTTGTACCATTTTAGTGCCGTTGTTTTTATGACTTTGGAAATAAATCTATTGCATCGTGAGTGCGGCCATCCTTCGTTAACTTAAAGGTCTGTATTCCTTTAGTAAACTAACTTCAATGCATTAAAGTGACGCACCATACAAAAAAGTGCTACGTCTTTCTGTAAATTTGCTTTGCCAGAAATGCTCATTTTACATTGGCAGTAGGGCTGCGCATCTTCACTGGGCTCATGATTCGATTCGATTACGATTACATGGTCAACGATTCGATTCGATTCCGCGATGCATCACGATGCATCACGATTGCTGAGGCGCTCCCATATCCGCTTGGGCCGCCTAGGCAGCCCTTCCACCAAGCAATCTTCTGGGACACATCACAGGTCCCAGAAGATTGCCCAGCTATGCAGGACAGCTCAGTGAAGCTGCAAGCTGTCATTGCCGGATGCCCACAGTGGTATTGCCAGCGCCGTGGACAGGCAGGGGAGAGCATGGAGTGTATGGGTGGCCACGTCACTGGATTGTGGAACAGATGAGTGTCTTTTTATTAAAAGCCAGAAGATACACTTTTTTTTTTGTAGCTGCTGACTTTTAATAAACAAAATATTTACTGGAACTGCTTTGATTTAAAAATAACCTCACTCCCTTAAAGCGGAGTTTCACCCAGTGGAACTTCCGCTTTAAGCACTCCTTGCACCCTGACATGCCACATGGGTGGGGTGTGTAACCTCCTTTTTAGGCAGATTTCCTGTCTCACTTTCTCCTTCCTGTCCTGGCCACCTAGGAGAGGACCCCTCTTGTCCTAGGCGGCCACTCTGTGCCAGCGATCTTCTGGGACACAACACAGGTCCCAGAAGATTGGCTGGCCAATAGTAGAACGCAGTGCGCACACGGCCATGAAGCCGTAAGTTGTCATGGCCGGGGTGCCCACAGTAGATTTGTCGGCGGAGAGGAGTGGAGCTACAGGCGGCCCCATCGATGGACCGTGGGACAGGTGAGTGTCAGTTTAATAAAAGTCAGCAGCTACACTTTTTGTAATAAACTAAAAATAGGTTGAAACTCCCCTTTAAAAAGGTTCACTAATCCAGTGCACTACAGGGTTCAGCAATACACACACACTGCTGGGAGGTCAGAAGGAATTATAATCCACTGACAGCTCTGTGAGTTTCACTGCACTGTCTGTGTGCTGACATTTCTCTGGGCTTTGCACATTCCATCACTCTAGGAGTTAACACAGTGGAATGTGCAGAGCCAGAGAAATGCCGACACAGACAGAGCACACGCAGGAGTACACACACTGCTGATAACCTTCCTCTGTGATAATAAATGCTGTTCTAATGCATTCAGCGGCCACTGCTGTATGTGCTTTTTAAAACGTATGCAGATTTACCTCATAGCTCCGTGTGTATTGCTGTACATGCTATCATTTGACTCCATGCTCGAGTCTGCCTCTCTCTTCTCATCATGTCCGTTCTCAGCCCCGCCCACCGTCTGTAGCTAAAGTCACAGATCACAAGATAGGCGGGCGGGGCTGACGTCAGAGGAGACTTTGAGAGGAGAGATGTGAGAGGAGGGAGAGGAGGGAGGAGAGAGGCAGGCAGAAGCATGGAGTCACATGATCGCAAGTACTGTTACATACAGAGATATAAGGTAGGAATCACATATATTTTCATAAGCACATACAGCGGCGGGCACCTAATGGATTCTAAAGCGCACGTTTTACAAAACTAGTATTTTAAAGGACACGCGCGGAGCGATCTCCCAGGAGGGGCGGGGCATGTCGGATGACGTCACAAAGATCAATTTTCGGGGCCACATGCATCGATGCAGCATCGGGGGGCCCCGAATCTCGATGCATCAATTATACGATTATATTCAGCAGCCCTAATTGGCAGTGCATGCAAAAAAGAATCCTACACCTGTTTCTGCCAGTGTTCATCCCACACTGCTCCCACTTTTCGCAGAGGAAACCCAATGAATGAACAGATTTGAGGTCATCGCAACAAACGTGGAAGTGTGCACTTACCACTTTGGCTCAGAATGATCTTCCCTACTCAGGGTTCTACAATCAGTACATATGACACCTTACTTGGCACAGCCTGTCTTCCTTTTTGACAGGTGGCACACCTGGTCTACATCTTTGCATTTAATACTATACAAAATATAGAAAAACAAGCAAGGAAAATGTGAAAGTCTCATGCAAAAAATTACTTAAAATGAAACACTGCAGAATAACTAGAAATATGTGCTTTGAATTACAATACATATACTTTCCCTTTAACCCAGATATTATATTAAGACCACAATTTTTAATGCACATGGGATTAGCCATTTTGGTCCTATAATCTCTCTACTAGGTAGAAAACACAAACTCTTTGCAGTAATGCTTTATAGCCAAAGACAATGGGTCTGGGCAATGGAGAGCAAGGTTTTGTTTTTTGTGACAAAAAGGAGGGAATAGTAACATACGCTTTCACTTAGTGAAATGTGAATTTTAACAAATGATCAACTTCAAATCTGTACTGAAAGAAATATACTGCTGCTTGGCTGCCATACTGGTGCAATAGTCATGATGCTTCTGTGTCATTAACATGGAAGGAGCATGCAGCAACTGAAGTCAGAAGCACTGATCTGAACACTTATTCTTGGTTAGTTAATCAGAAACTACAGAACCTATAGGAGCAACATGAAACTCAAGACACTTAACTTTCATTCAAAATTGTCAGCAATGACAACCTTTGTATTTTTTTCAGAACATGGTTCCATGAAAAAACATAACGAAACACTGTATAAATATAAATACCTAGTAAAGCAGACATATTTTGGAAGATCCGAAGAAGCTCAGGGGTAACTGAAAGACAATTTTCCAGTGTTGCTAACCTAGAAATAAAAACAGGAGATCATTGAAAAACTTTATAGATTGAATGACTGACAGATCAGAGCACGTGCACATACACAAGTGTTGCCAGCCCTCACTGTTACTGGAAGCGGGTATCTGGTACTGCAGCAAGTGTTCTTTTGAGACTTGGGTACACTAATGTAAAAACTGTCCAGCAAGCCATGAGTATGGACTTGGATGGCAAGTTGGCCAGTTCAGTGTCCTCCAGATTTCTTTCCACCACAGAATTCATTAATGGTCAGTAACGTGCTTGGAATTTAGAACTATGATTGGAAACTTAAATGCATATTGGAATCATATTCTACAATTAGAAATGATTTTGCAGTACCCCCCTAGTTTTCTACTTTGCAGGCTTTGTTCCAAGTGAAGTTGCAAATTAAGATACCCAACCTTTTCACCAAAGTTTGGGAAAGAAACAAGCAATTGGTAGGTAATCCAACTTGCCGGCATAAACTGCTAGACACAATATTTTCTCTGGGTATACACCAATCAGCCCTAACAATGTGACCACCCACTATAACACTTTGAGGCATGCACTTCTCTAGACCTCTGAATGTATGCTGCGATATCTGCCACAAGCCATCAGTAGCAGATCCTTTATGTAAATTAGGTTGCAAGGAAGGGCCTTCGTGGATCTGACTTACACTGGATATAAAAAGTCTACACACTCACACTGGTAAAATGTCAGGTTTCTGTGATATAGAAAATTAGACAAACATAAATCATTTCAGAACTTTTCCACCTTTAATGTGACCTACAAACTGTACAACTCAATTAAACAATAAACTAAAAATTTTTTAGGGGGGGGTTTAAAAAAATAATAATAATAATATGGTTGCATAAGTGTGCACACCCTTACACTAATACTTTGTTGAAGTCCCTTGTGATTTTATTACAGCACTCAGTCTTTTTGAGTAAGAGTCAGCATGGCACATCTTGACTTGCCAATATTTGCCCACTTTTCTTTGCAAAAACACTCCAAATCTGTTAGATTGTGAGGGCATGTCCTGTCCACAACCCTCTAAGGCCTCGTACACACGATCGGACATATCCGATGAAAACGGTCCGCGGACCATTTCCATCGGATATGTCCGATCTGGAGTTTGATCCGATGGCGTGTACACACCATCGGATCAAATTCCCTGCCGGCGGACGGCGCGGTGACGTGGCGGTGACGTTGACGCCGCCACGTCACCGCACCAGGAAGTAAAACACTTCCGCGCATGCGCCAAATCCATTCGGCGGCGGCGGTGCGGGACGACATGTCTGCTGGTAAGTGTACTAACCAGCAGACATGTCGGGCGGACGGATTCCACCCGATAGATTTCAAAGCATGCTTTGAAATCTGTCGGGTGGACAAATCTGTCCGCTAGCCCATACACACGATCGGAGATGTCTGCTGAAACGGTCCATCGGACCGTTTTCAGCGGACATATCCCCTCGTGTGTACGAGGCCTTAAGATCACCCACAGATTTTGAACCGGAATCAGGTCTGGGCTCTGGCTGGGCCATTCCTAAACTTTAATCTTCTTCTGGTGAAGCCATTCCTTTGTTGGTTTGGATGTATGCTTTTGGTCGTTGTCATGCTGAAAGATGAAGTTCCTCTTCATGTTCAGCTTTCTAGTAGAAGCCTGAAGGTTTTGTGCCAATATTGACTGGTATTTGGAACTGTTCCTAAATCCCTCTACCTTGACTAAGGTCCATGTCCCAGCTGAAGAAAAACAGCCCCAAAGCATGATGCTGCCACCACAATGCTTCACTGTGGGTATGGTGTTCTTTTGGTGATGAGCAGTGTTTTTGCGGCAAACAAATCTTTTGGAATTTTGGCCAAAAAGTTCAACCTTGGTTTCGTCAGGCCATAACACATTTTTCCACATGCTTTTGGGAGACTTCAGATGTGTTTTTGCAAAATGTAGCTGGGCTGGGATGCTTTTCTTAGCAAGAAAAGGCTTTCGTGCCACTCTACCCCATAGCCCAGACATATGAAGAATACAGGAGATTGTTGTCACATGTACCACACAGCCAGTACTTGACAGATATTCCTGCAGCTCCTTTAATGTTGCTGTAGGCCTCTTGGCAGCCTCCCCGACCAGTTTTCTTCTGGTCTTTTCAAATTTAGGAGGAACGCCCAGGTCTTGGTAATGTCACTGTTATGCCATATTTTCACTACTTGATGATGACTGTCTTCACTGTGTTCCATGGTATATCTAATGGTATATCTAATGCTGTGGAAATTCGTTTGTACCCTTTTTCTGACTGATACCTTTTAACAATGAGATCCCTCCGATGCTTTGGAAGCACTCTGCGGACCATGGCTTTTGCTGTATGTAGGATGAGACTAAGAAATCATCAGGAAACACTAGATACTAGAACAGCTGAAATTTATTTAGGGTTAATCAGAGGCACTTTAAATGATGCTAGGTGTGTACTGACTCCTCTATTTAACATGAGTTTGAATGTGATTGCTTAATTCTGAACACAGCTACATCCTCAGTTATAAGAGGGTGTGCACACTTATGCAACCACATATATATAGGTGGAAACATTTCTGAAATTATTTATCTTTGTCGAATTTTTTTTTACATCACAGAAACCTGACATTTTAACAGGGGTGTGTAGACTTTTTATATACATTGTATTTTTCCAAAACATTGCACAGCTGCTCAATTGGATTGAAATATGAAAAATGTGTTCTTCAAACCATTCCTGAATTCATGAGACCAGGCCACCGTCTTCCATTGCTCTTTGATGCATTTGATGCTCATGTGCTCATGTGCCCATTGTGGGTGTGGGTGCCTTGGAATGTGGACACAGGTCAGCATGGGGGTACCCTGACTGGTCTGTGGTCCCATACTCAAACTGTGATGAACTGTGTGCTCTGATACCTTTCTATCGGAACCAGCATTACCTTTGCCTGCAATTTGAGCTGCAGTAGCTCTTATATTGGATTCGCTCCTTCTTTGCACCTTATTTGCACCAATAAGCCTCAGCTGCCCATGACCAGTCTCCAGTTTTGCCCGTTTTTCTTCCTTGGACAACTTTTGGTAGTTCCTGACCACTGCAGATCGAGCACATCCTACAAGAGTTGCTGAAAAGGCCATGATTCAAACCATATCTGGCCAGCTTTCTGTATGTAGGGTAAATCTTTACTATCCCAAGCAAACAGGTAAAGCAAAGGAGGTTTTATAATTCTTCCTAACAGGCAAGATAATTTGGCTTTTTGCAAGTACAAAACATAATAAAAATCTTTAAAATTATAATATACTAATTTATCTCATCTCTTGTCTGCAAGGAAGATAGGCGAAACCCAAATACTACAATGCGTTTCTTAAAAGGCAAATACAAGTAGCAGTGGAATCCCCAGCAGAGTGTTGACAACTGTATCTATATTTCTGCTGTCAAAGAAAATGTGATACAATTGTAAATAGAGTTTCCCAAGCTGCACTGGCTATGTTCCAGTCATCCATGATAAGGGAGTCATCAGGTAAATGTGATATCCATTTCTAGATGTCAGGAAACTCTAAGCACTTGAACTGAATGAAAAGATGACCTCTGGGTGATGCCATTTCTTCAGCCAGATGCAAAATGCCTAAAAGGTGTCACCAGTAACCAAATTATTATTTTTTCCTATAAAAAAAATAAAGCAAAACAATAATAGTACTGAAAACCTTTGTAGCACTATTTTGCAGACTTTCGGCTATTATTTCAAATCATTAAGGCTCCCTGCACACCAGCATTTTTCATAAGCTCAAAAAAAGTTGGAAAAAATGCTGGAGGAAAATTGTCCCAGCTTCTAGTAGCATTTTAGAAGCTTTTAGGAGCATTAGCATGTTTTTTGCAGTAAATGAAGAAGAAGAATAAAATACTCAAAAAAAGCTGATAGGGCTCTTTCACACGGGATGGATCCGTGATGAACTGCTACGTCAACCTCCGCCTGCTCAGCGGGGATCGTTTCGCTGATCCCCGCTGAGCCAGCGGATGACAGGGCGGTCCCCGCACACTGTGTAGGGACCACTTTACTGCAGAAAGTTGATTTTTGGGCAAACCTCCGCGTTAAGATCCCTTCTGCACACCAGCGTTTTTCATGAGCTAAAAAAAAAGTGGGAAAAAAATGCTAGATGAAAATTGTCCCAGCTTCTAGTAGCATTTTAGAAGCATTTAGAAGCATTAGCATGTTGTTCGTGTTTTTGCAGTACATGAAAAAGGAAAAAAAAAAGGCCTCTTGCACACAATACACAAAAGCCATTAGACCTCTTGCACAAGAAACAGTACCATCTACTTTTTCAGACTTTTTAAATTGTATTTTCGTGCAAATGCGCTTGTGCAATTTGCGCGCAAATTAGCGCATGCACGGAAGCTTGTTATGGGATTGACAATATCAATGAACAAATATGTTTACATTTGCACACGAGGTGTAAATTACTGACCAAAAATGCAGAATTTTAATTTTTTTTTTACTGAAGAATACACGTTGCTTGTTTACTCGCCTGTGTGCATAGGCACATTACAATTAATGGGCTATATATTAGCTCAGTAAAAAAATAAGCTGTGCTGTGCATTTTCATGGTACAGTAGTATTTTAGTAGCTTTTAGAAGCAGTTAGGAGCATTTTAGCATTTTTTTCTGCTTAAAAAACACTCCAAGAAACTATTTTTTTTTTCTGTTCCTAGAAGCGAAGGTCAAAAATGATAATACCCTAAGGTAGTGTGCATGGACACACAGGACAACACTACTTGGCTTCTAGGAGCAGAAAAAAATGCTAGTGTGCATGGAGTCTTAATTTACAGCTAGATAACGGTCAATGGTGTAACAAGGGAAGTAGCACTGTGCTGGAAGATGACAAAAAGGCTCCAGTGTAAACAGGAAAACGACTAGTGTTTTAAGAATCTTTACCATAGAAAGGGCCCTGGTAATCAAAGATGACCTGTGATCAAATCCATAATTCCCTTTTTGTTATACTGCATTCACTTTATTAATAGTCTGTAATCATTGTAAAAAAAAATTTGCAAAAAGTATCTATATTGCAATTTTATAAACACGCCATTATTAGATGTATAGTGGTTTAGAGTCCTCTAAGATATAATTGTGGCTCAAGAGATTAGAGCAACAGATTAACATTAAGATTTTCCAGTAAACTATTTTAAAATGTTGGCAACTATAAACTGTAAAAATCAATGTAGGGCCAAATAGAGATCTAAACACAAAAAGGGTTACATTTATGCAAACACGGATTTCACTTACAGTCATTTTAAGAGCAATGACAGATACGGACACAATAAGCATGCTAGTGCTGCCCTCATCAGCTCACCCAAAGTAACACTATAAATATTCACATATACAGTACATATAAATATGTGAATGGTACTGTACAAATGATTAAAAAAAAATTCTAATAAACTATCATATCTCTACACAGAAGTCATTTGTATGAAGTAGATATTTAACATCACCAACTACTACATTGGTGCACAATGTAGACTCGTACTGCTTTTCTGCATAAGAGATGTGTCTTAAAGAGGTTGGCAAAGGAGAATAATAAATTGACATAAACCCAGATTCACAAAACACTTACGCCGACGTATCTCCAGATACGCCGTCGTATCTGTGCGTCGAACCCACAAACCAAGATACGCCTAAAACAGACTTCATCCCACCGATGTAACTTGCCTACGCCGGCGTAGAGTGGGCGCATATTTATGCTGGACGCATCTGGCGCTCCCATTGATGATTTTCTATTCACATATGCAAATGAGGGAGATACGCCGATTAACAAACGTACGTGCGCCCGGTGCATGATTTACGCGGTTTGCGCAAGTTTTACGTTCAGCGTAAAGTTATTCCCCATAGATGAGGCGCAACCCATGCAAAGGTATGGACCAGGGAACACAAGCCTATGTATTTTACGCTGGACGTCTGTGAATATGGGCCGACGTGGGTCTGGCTGGACGCAGGTTCACAGCGTACACAGTGTTCCGGCGTATTTTAGGCAGTTGTTCCGACGTTGCTGTGCGCATTGCACACTGGGATACGTCCATGTCCCCACACATGCGCAGTTCATTTTAAGTACTTGTCTGGCGCCCGGGCCCATCATTTGCATGGGGTCGCGCTTTATTAACATGGATCACGCCCACTTTCACCTACTTCCACTTACGCCGGCTTACGCCTATGAAATATACGCTACGACGGCGCAGAGTTGGGAGCATTTGCTTTGTGAATTCCTTGCTTGCCTCTCCGAGCTGCGCAGGCATAGCGTAAAAAAAGGATTTTTAATAAACAGCTTACCTGTAAAATCCTTTTCTTGAAGTACATCACGGGACACAGAGCGCATAGCCATTACACTTGGGTTATATGGGTACCTTCAGGTGTGGACACTGGTGTAATCAATTTCACAGGAAGTTTCCTCCCTATATAACCCCCTCCCACTGGGAGTGCTTCAGTTTTGTAGCAAGCAATTCTCCCGAGGTTACACAATGTTCCCCAAAAGAGGGGTGGGAGCTCTGTGTCCCGTGATGTACTTCAAGAAAAGGATTTTACAGGTAAGCTGTTTATTAAAAATCCTTTTTTCTTTATCGTACATCACGGGACACAGAGCGCATAGCCATTACACTTGGGATGTCCTAAAGCAATGCTCTATGAAGGGAGGGAGACCGTAAGGCCAAGAATAGCCAAATAAAAACATTGTCAGGAGAAAACATGGCTCCACCAACAGAAAAACAAGGGGGCGTGAACCGGGCCAGAGGATTCTATACTGCTGCCCGTAGGACCGCCTGCCCAAAAGCTGCGTCCGTACCCTTTGCAACGTCCAACTTATAAAATTTAGTAAACGTATGTACGGAAGACCAGGTTGCCGCCTTGCAAACCTGTGCCATAGAGATCTGATGGTGTGCCGCCCAGGAGGTACTCATGGCCCTCGTAGAATGGGCTTTAACTGATAAGGGAGGTGGAACGCGCTTCAGACCATATGCCTGAAAAATCAGCTGCTTAATCCACCTAGCCAAGGAAGACTTGGCGGCCGGCTGACCCTTCTTGGGGCCATCCGGAAGAACAAAAAGCACATCTGTTTTCCGAATCTTCTCTGTAGCCTTGAGATAGACCCTCATGGCTCGAACCACGTCCAAAGTATGAAGCCGTCTTTCCTCTCTGGACTGGGGAGTAGGAAAGAAGGATGGTAGTACTAGGTCCTGATTCAAGTGAAAACTGGATATGACCTTAGGAAGGAAAGAAGGCTGAGGCCGCAGAACCACTCTGTCCTTATGCAGAATAAGGTATGGCTCCCTGCATGACAAGGCTGCCAGCTCGGAAACCCTTCTGGCTGAAGCCATAGCCACCAAGAAAACCAACTTTCGGGTTAGTAGCACAAGAGGGATTTCTGTCAGAGGTTCAAACGGCTGCCTTTGTAAAGCTGACAAGACCAGATTTAAATTCCAGGGGCAGAGGGGAGCTCTAATAGGGGGATTCACATGCAAGACCCCCTGCAAGAAGGTTTTCATAAGCGAATGGGTGGCCAAGGGTCTTTGAAACCATATTGATAAAGCCGACACCTGCCCCTTTAGAGTACTAAGAGCCAACCCTTTGTCAACGCCAACCTGGAGGAATCGCAAGATCCTGTCAATAAAAAACTTTCGAGGATGCCATTTTTGAGACTCGCACCACTCCACATAGGTTCTCCAGACTCTGTAATACATATTTCTGGAGACCGGTTTCCTAGCCTGAATCAACGTAGATATGACCTGATCTGAGAGGCCTCTGCCCTTAAGAATTAGGGATTCAGCCGCCAAGCCGTCAAATTTAGCTGCTGTGAAGCCGGATGGCAGATTGGGCCCTGAGACAGCAGATCTGGGCGCAGGGGGAGCGGCCACGGCGCCCCGACTGACATCTTCACGATGAGTGCGTACCAAGCCCTCCTGGGCCAGGCTGGGGCCACCAGGATCACAGGCCTGCGCTCCACCCGGATCCTCCGTAGAAGGCGGGGAATCATCTGCAGTGGAGGGAACGCATACAGAAGAGAAAACTGGTGCCAAGGACAAACCAAGGCATCGGTCCCGTAGGCCGAGGGATCCCTGGCTCGGGATATGAATTTGTCCAACTTTTTGTTGGATCTCGTTGCCATAATGTCCACATCGGGGACTCCGAATCTTTGGCAAATCTCTTGGAATACCTGGGGGTGAAGAGACCATTCCCCCGGGAGCAACTGTTGACGACTCAAAAAATCTGCTTGAGAATTGTCTATCCCTGGGATGAACACCGCCGAGATGCAGGGTACATGGGCTTCGGCCCATGAGAAAATCAGGTTTACTTCTCTTTGGGCTGCTGGGCTCTTCGTGCCCCCCTGGTGGTTTATGTATGCCACCGCAGTGGCGTTGTCGGACTGTATCCTTACTGGCAGACCCTGAAGGGGGAGAGTCCAGGCGATCAGGGCCAGCCGAGCAGCTCTGATCTCCAAGATATTGATGGGAAGCAGTTTTTCTGCCTCCGACCACTGCCCTTGCTGGGTCTGTTCTTCTAGAACTGCCCCCCAACCTGACAGGCTGGCATCCGTGGATACTATCTTCCACGTGATGGGGCAAAAGGATTTCCCTTTTGACAAATTTTGAGAGACCAGCCACCAAGACAGGCTGCGCCGGACCTTCGGGGAGAGCACTAACGGACGATCTAACGCCTGAATGGACTTGTTCCAAGCAGAGAGAATGGCTACCTGAAGATATCTGGTATGGATCTGGGCGTAGGGCACAGCCTCGAAGGCGGCCACCATCTTCCCCAGCAGTCGCATACATAGGCGAATAGTCGGCCTCTTCTTGCCTAAGATCACTTGAACTGCTTGAGCTATTGATCTGATCTTTGCTTGAGGTAAAATTATCCTCTGGCAGTCTATATCTAGCCGAAGGCCTAGATATTCCAACTGCTTTGTGGGTTTCAATACCGATTTTTCTAGGTTTACAATCCACCCGAATTCCTCTAGATGCTGAACTGTGCGACCTACTGCCTGATTGAGGTTGGAAGCTGAGCTGTCGATAACCAGAAGATCGTCCAAGTATGCCAAGACTAAAATGCCTTCTGTCCTTAGGACGGCTAGCACCGGGGCTAACACCTTTGTGAATACCCGCGGAGCTGTTGCCAACCTGAAAGGGAGGGCTACGAACTGGTAATGGCGGTGATCTATCATAAAACGAAGAAACCTGTGATGTGCCGGGTAGCTCAGCATGTGCAGATACGCATCTTTTATGTCTATAGATGCTAGCAAGTCGTCTTGATGTAGGCTGGCTGCCACCGAACGTATGGACTCCATACGAAAGGTCTGAATGTTTAGAAAGCGATTTAGGCGTTTGAGGTCCAAGATAGGCCTGACGTCGCCATTGGGCTTTGGTATTATGAAAAGGTTGGAGTAGAATCCCAGACCCCATTCCTGGGCTGGTACTTCTACAATTACCCCTTGGAGCAAGAGACGATCCAATGCTTTTACAAGAGAGGCCCTCCTTAATGGGTCGCTTGGAAGACTTGACCCCTGAAAATGAGGAGGGGGGACTTCCCGAAACTCTAGCTTGTAGCCCGTGGTTACCACGGATCTTACCCAAGAGTCGGGAATTCTGGCCTTCCACACTTCGGAGAAAAACCGAAGCCTTCCCCCCACCCAAGAGAGTGGGGGCGCCCCTTCATGAATCTGACTTGAGGACTGGTTTAACCGGCTTGCGAGACCATGGCCTCTTGCCTGTCGTGGCTTGTCCTTGTGGGCGGCTATTAAATGCTGAACGCCCGGGAGGCCGTCGATACTGACGGGAAGTTGAAGGGGCCGAGCCTACGAAGGCCTGTCGCTTAAATGCGGGCCCACGCGATCTTTTCTTGACAGGCAAGAAAGAACTTTTACCACTTGATATGGTCTGGATATATTTATCTAGGTCTTCACCGAATAGTCTCCCACCATGAAAGGGAAATCCTGCTAAAAGCTTTTTGCAGGGTGCCTCTGCTGACCAGTTTTTTAGCCACAAAAGGCGACGCATGTGAACCAACAGCAGAGATAAACGGGACGCCTGTTGAACGGAGTCCTTAATAGCATATACTGCAAAGCAGAGAGCTCTTGGGAGGTCAGCCAATTCACGAGCTTGCTGAGCCGGTATGTCCCTTAATATCTGTTTAGTCTGATCCTTTAAAGCCTGACAAACGCCAATGGCTGCCACTGCTGGCTGAACCACGGCACCTACTGTGGTAAAAGAAGCCTTCAGTAGGGTCTCCAATTTTTTGTCGACTGGATCTTTAAACACCTGGACATTTTCCACCGGACAGGTCAGGGATTTATTTACGCAGGAAATGGCTGCGTCCACGGTAGGGAGTGCCCATTTCTTTGCAAATTCTTCTTCCATAGGATAGAGAATGGTGAACCTTTTAGGAGGGATAAAAATCCTATCAGGTCGAGCCCAATCCTGAAAAATCACACTCTCCAGAAGGGGGTGAACCGGGAAAGACGCACCACTCAATGGTGCCTTCAAGGAACCTAAAGAGGATACCGCGGGGGCTAATTGTTCTGACACTGGAAGTTTAAAAGCAGTGCGAACCATATCCGTCAGAGACTGGATCCACAGACTCTCTGCTTGAGAAGCCGAAAAAATTTCATCTATAGTGGAATCTTCAATGTCTGACCCGTCAGGACTCAGGTCCGCTTGATCCCCCTGTGGGTCCAATTCCTCCGAAGAGAGGACCTCTGCATCCGAACACACCGTTCTAGGTGACGGGGATCTAGCCCGTTTGCCACCCGGCAAAGAGCGGGCAATTAAAGCAGTTAACCTTTTCTCTAGCCCACCCAGGGTGGATTCTAGCATTTCTTCCGTAACAAACGGGAATGGGTTGATTGGGGGCCGCCTCTGCCCCTAGCACCCTCAATGGCTCCTGCACGATGCTGTTCGGTGGTATACCTGGTGAGGGTGGGACCACTGGAGCCTGGCCCAAATCCTCTGACCCCGTTGGAGACCCCTTTACTTTTTTGGCACCTTTTGCAGCCTTAGCTGGTCCTGATCCCTTGGGAGCCATTGCACAACCTTGAGACACCCCTACAGCCAACACCCAACTGTTGTAGCTAGAAGTGAAACATTAATAATGACAGGCTATGGTAAAAAAAAAATCTAAATTTTCATACGCCTGAGAAGGCGGCAATACCGAGGAAAGTCCTGTGAGTATTGCCACACCAATGCCCGTTAGCTGGAGTCCAAGGTTGCACCGACTCAGATACTGCCAGATCTAAGGCTGAGTCCCTTTAAGAAAATTTTTTTTTTTTTTTTTTTTTTCTGGTCAGTGTGGACTTAAGTCCAGACCTGAAGATCCACAAACCACCACTGGGTGTCACTGTTAGCCAGAACTGGCTCAGCTGCGCGCTCTATGTCCTCACTCTCCACTGCTCTCAGGAGGGAATGACCAGCCAGGAAATGCTTTTTTGCTTTATCTGAGACCTGACGCTGCTGGCCCGCCCCCCCCCCGCACGTTTGACGCTGTAAAAGGCGGCGCGCACGGCGCGCCCCCGCCCCCCCCACGCTGAAACCAACATGGAGGAAGCAGAGAGCAGAGGAGAAGCCTGGACCAGCGCTAGTAACACAGACACCCGGTAAGCCACTAATCTTTGTAGTGCACACATAGAGGAAGCTGTCCCCCTAGGCTTCCTAGGAAACAGGAGTTTTGTCAGCACTTCCTCTCTATACACGTGGGGCTGCAGTATCATGCTAACAGGCAAATCTGGGGGGAGTAGCAAAATACATATCTTTAAAAGCATATATATATCTACATGTTATCTGGGTAAACATTAGTACATCCCATCCTGCCTCAAAAGACATAGTGGAGATAGTGGCTGATGCACAAGCATACCATTAGCCAACCCAGAACCCCCAGGGGGATACCTACTGTCGAACCAAGTCCCGCAGGTTCCCTCTTACCTGCTCCACGCCGCAGGGTATTGCAAAATGCAAGAGGCCCAGCCTTCCCCCATCTCCGTGGGTATTGTCTTGGACCTTCAGGGACCGGGGTCCTGTGTTAAGGAACCCACACCCCTGGACCTATATAGCATCCTGGCATCAGTGGCGTTTAGTTCTTGGAAGAGACTAAGGCACTGGAGCCCAGAATCCAGCCCTCCAAGGAGAGGCATTATAGGCAAAACCCCACTCCAGCAGGGCCCGGGTACCGTACACCTTGGCTTTGAAGCACTTCGGACGGATCCGGCTAGCTATCCTGGGTCCCGAGACCTCCGAGGGACAGCTAGACGTGACCAACACCTAAGACACTGGCGAAAAAACTGAAGCACTCCCAGTGGGAGGGGGTTATATAGGGAGGAAACTTCCTGTGAAATTGATTACACCAGTGTCCACACCTGAAGGTACCCATATAACCCAAGTGTAATGGCTATGCGCTCTGTGTCCCGTGATGTACGATAAAGAAAGAGATGCGCTACGGCGGCATAAATATGCGCCGATGTATGTGAATCCGGGTCAATATGTTTGTTAATAATGTGGCTAAATATTTGCATGAAATATAAATGTGACAACTATTCTGGGATTTCATTCATGAGAAAGGGATTTTAAAGCTGAATTCCAGGAATTCAACCTGTTTGTAAAATGTGCTGGCATGTTATGCGTTAAATCCAATGAGGTGCATACCATGCATGGACTTATCGCTTTAGTATACATCTGACAGTTTTATGGAGCCCCAGGAGTACAGCTATTGCTGACAGGAGAGACGATGCTCTTACATACATCTTTGCCCACTCCTCCCTCAAATGTTCATTTATCTTTGTATATCGTGTGAATGAGTGCACATAGGGTGCATCCGGAAAGTATTCACAGTGCCTCATTTCAAAATGGATTAATTTCATAATTTTTCTCAAAATCTTATAAACAATACCCCATAATGACAACATGAAATAAGTTTGTTTGAAATCTTTGCAAATTTATTACAAATAAAAAACAACAAAAAAATCACATGTACATAAGTATTCGCAGCCTTTGCCGTGACACTCAAAATTGAGTTCAGGTGCATCCTGTTTCCACAGATCATCCTTGAGATGTTTCTACAACTTAATTGGAGTACACCTGTGGTAAATTGAGTTGATTTGACATTATTTGGAAAGGCACACATCTGTCTACAGTTAATAGTGCATGTCAGAGCACAAACCAAGCCATGAAGTCCAAAGAATTGTCTGTAGCCCTCTAAGACAGGATTGTATCAAGGCACAGATCTGGGGAAGTGTACAGAAACATTTCTGCAGCGTTTAAGGTCCCAGTGAGCACAGTGGTCTTCATCATCCATAAATGGAAGAAGTTTGGAATCACCGGAACTCTTTCTAGAGTGGGCCGTCTAGCCAAACTGAGCGAACAGGGGAGAAGGGAATTAGTCAGGCAGGTGACCAAGAACCCAGTGGTCATCTTGACATTTTCAGCATTTCTATGGTAGAATGGCTAAAAAGAGGCCACTCCTCAGTAAAAGGCACATGACAGCCCGCCTGGAGTTTGGCAAAAAGCACCTGAAGGACTCTCAGACCATGGTTAACAAAATTCTCTGGTCTGAAATAAAGATTGAACTCTTGGGCTTAAATGGAAAGTGTCATGTCTGGAGGAAATCAGGCACCGCTCATCACCTGGACAATACTCTCCGTACAATGACGCATGGTGATGGCAGCATCATGTTGTGGAGATGTTTTTCAGTGGCAGGAACTGGGAAAATAGTCTGGGTCGAGGGAAAGATGAATGCAGCAATGTACAGAGACATCTTTGATGAAAACCTGCTCCAGAGCGCTCTGGACCTCAGACTGGGGCGAAGGTTCATCTTCCAACAGGAAAATTACCCTAAGCACACAGTCGAGATAACAAAGGAGTGGCTATGGGACAACTCTTTGAATGTCCTTGAGTGGCAAAGCCAGAGCCCAGACTAGAACCCGACTGAACATCTCTGAAGAGATCTGAAAATAGCTTTGTACCGACGCTCCCCATTCAACCAAATGGACTTTAAGAGGTAAAAGAAGAATGTGAAAAACTTCCCAAAAATAGGCGTGCCAAGTATGTAGCATCATACTGAAAAATACTTGAGGCTGCAATCGGTGCCAAAGGTGCTTCAGTTAAGTATTGAGCAAAGGCTGTGAATACTTATGTACATGTGATTTTATATACTTTTTTATTTTTTTATAAATTTGCAAAGATTTCAAACAAACATCTTTCACGTTGTCATTATGGGGTATTTTTTTGTAGAATTGTGAAGAAAATAATGAATTTAATTAGGGCTGTCCCGATCCCAATACTAGTATCAGTACCGATACCAAGCATTTCCCCCTGTACTTGTACTCAGGGAAAATGCTTCACCCGATACCCGACTGTCCCTGTATCCTCCTCCAGTTCCCCCATCCGTGCTAATCTGCCCCTCCGCGCTTTGTGTCCCCCTTGCTGCTGCTTTCCTCCTCCGTTCTGCACTCTCCTTCCATGCTCCGTGTCCCCCCTCCATGCCGCTGCTGTCCTCCTCCGTTCTGCTCTCTACCTTCATGCTCCGTGTCTCCCCTCCGTGCTACTGCTGTCCTCCTCCGTTCTGCTCTCCCCCTCCATACTCTGTTTCCCCCCTCCGTGCTGCAGCTTGCCCCCTCCATGCATGGTGTCACCCTCCATGTCCCCCTCTGTGCTCTGTGTCACCCTCCATATCCCCCTTCGTCCCCTCTGTCAGGATAGAGAGTGGCGGTAGGAGCCCCTAAATCCGGATCCTGCCTTTTACGAATGAACAGTCAGTAATCACTGACTGTTCATTTATATAACTGAAACATTGTGAACTGTGTTTACAATGCTTCTGTTTTTGAATGGATAGGAGCATCTGTCTCCTGTCCATTCATTTTCAGTGCAGCTGAGAAAGGGACTGGGGAATCGGTGTCCTTAGTCCGTTTCTTAGTCTCAAAGGGGAGATGTCAGAGGTCTGTTAAGACCCCTGATATCTCACCAAAGCCCCCCAACAGGGCTAAGAAAAAAAATATTGCACTAAATAATAAAAATAATTGTAATAAAATAATACAAATTAAAATACAAAACACACTGAACATCCATCCCCCCAAGAAAGCATTGTGAAAACCAACAAAAAATAGTAAAACATTTAAATTGTAAAATACAAAATACTGGACACATGACATAAAAAAAGTATTGGTAATCGGTAAGCGTGATCTAACTTTGCCACTGACTGATCTATGACTAGTAGATCGTCTAGATAAGCTGTTATCGCTATGCCTTGTGCTCTGAGATTTGCCAACCGAGGGGCTAATACCTTTGTAAAAACCTGAGGTGCAGTAGCCACACCAAAGGTTAGAGCCACAAACTGGAAGTGGCGATGTTCTACCGCAAACCTTAAAAATCTTTGGTGAGCGGGATGGATAGGCACATGTAAGAATGCGTCCTTGATGTCTATTGATGTCTATTGACGCCATGAATTCTCTGCCTTGTAGGGTAGCGACCACTGGTCGAATAGTTTCCATTCGGAAATGGCGAATGTTCAGAAATTGATTTAGGGCTCTTACTGACAAAGCCGTCCCCCCACTCGGCCGAGCGGGGGCGTCTCTTCATGCAGAGGCTCTGGGATTTTGCTTGTTAGCTCTTAAACCCCACTGCTTCTTGTTCTTTTGGGCCTGGTTCTCTTTAGTTTTTGTGGCTGGCTGAAAATGCCGTTGCAACTGGCAAGAGGTAGATTTATTAGGAGCCGGGGAGAGAGAACGTTTAAAACAAGGTCTCTTGTTCTTCTTTTTCTCTGGTAATAGAGTGGTTTTCCCGCTTGATATCTTTTGGATATATTTCTCCAAATTTTCCCCAAAGAGGCGTTCGCCATGGAAGGGGAAACTAGCCAAAAGCTTTTAGCCAGAAAAATTCTGCGCATATGCACAAGTTGGAGTGTGAGACGCGATGTTTGCAGAATCAAATCTCTCATTGCGTCAACTGTAAAAAATAAGGCTTTAGGCAAAATTTTCCCAGAGTTTGACTTGTTCTGGAGGCAGCTCCTTCAGCCCATTTTTTTAACTTGTCCTTAAAGGACCTGACACATGCCTACTGCTGCAACAGCCGAGAAGGAAGGAAGACTTCAATAAAGATTCCAATTTATTTTCCAAAGGGTCTTTAAACACCTGTACGTTATCCACTAGACAAGTCAGGTTCTTATTTACACAAGAAATGGCTGCATCTACCGAAAGCAGGCTCCACTTTTTGGAAAACTCTTACTCCATAGGATAAAGAATACCAAATTTCTTTGGAGGTGAGAAACGCTTGTCTGGGTGTAACAATTCTGCATAGATTAGCCTCTTTAACAGAGGATGAATTGGAAAAGAGCATGCACCCTGCAGGGATTTTAATAAGCCCAGGGAGGAGACAGGTGATTCAGTTAACTCCAAAGAGGGCAAATTGAATGTAGTACGCACTGTTTCAGCATAACATTGCACCTGTGACCTTAGCATCTGGGAAGCAGAAAAGGGTTCCTCTGAAATCCCTGATCCGTCCGACTCCTCATCCCTGTCCTCTGTAGGTGTTATCTCATCCTCATGTGTCTCCTCTTCAGATTTTTCTGAAAGAATCTGACACCAAGGGGGTGAGGAGTGGGCTTAGCGGAAGTTCCATTTTTGGGTGGAACTCCTGCTTTAAATCTTATACTCTTTCAGTGGGCAAAATATAATTAGTTTATGCTTGTTATACGTCAGTTAACAAGACGCCAAATAGCACACTTCACTGGTGCATGTGTCCGAATCTATACATCTAGTATCAGAAGCGCATTTTTCCTTTAGGATTTCTTTAATATATATTTTATATTTTCAAAGTGCAATAATGTGAGTTATGTGCCTATTTTCTAGGCTGTTTTCCTCTGTATGGTTGACGCAGTGATTCTATGGTGACAAATGCTTTCATAAGGAGGCATCTTGGGTCTTTCTTTTTTTCCCTTCCAGCAACTAGCATTTAGAATGAAAATAAATTATCCAGAAGATTTATATTTACAATCAGTAGTAATGAATTGTGATTTGTGTATTATGCACAGGAAGCATTTAGCAGACAACTGACCTCCAACAGTCATCTGAATCACTAAAGTGAGGATCATTTTTCTTTGTGTGAGACCTGCGTAATGCTTTCAGCCTGCCTTATAAATTATTTTCATTTGTTTCTTTGAGGTTTCTAGAATTTTTTTGGTTGTCTTAAAATGTTATCTTGTTTCTTGTGTCACTAAGAGAGCCATTTCTTTCATTTTTATGGAAACATTTTACAGTTTGAAGATACAGATTTAAAATAACACCCCCTTTAAGTTTTGTTAAGCATTGATAAAACATATTGTATAATAACTTTATTTATTTTTTTGATTGACTGATTTTTTAAATTATAATGTGTCCTCAAGTTATTGGCAGCTAAGGGAAATTATATTCTTGCAATAGGAGCCGATTTATAAAGAGTACTTTTTAATGGACATGACCATTATACCACACCCTGCATTTTGAGGCCAGCTGTGCCCTGAATGTTGCATTGTAGGAAGATAGTCACATATTCCCCCAATACTTAATGTGTACCCAAAGGCATTTTTTTCTCTTTTGGATAGGCAACGCCAGTTTTTATTGCCTTCTGAGATTCACCCTCTCTATTGTGCTTACCAATATTTTTTAAAACAAAATATTTCCCTTCACGTTCTACACCACAGCTAAAACAGGAAGTGAGAGGAAATCCTTCCAAAGTGAGAAAATCTCAGATGCCACCAGAATTAATGTCCCCACTGGAAGATTTTGCCTATATTACTGTTTCAACGAGGCTTCGGTTGGGGCATCAACGAGGCTTCGCAGGGCATCAACAAAGGTTCGCGGGGCATCAACGAAGCTTTGTGGGGCGTCATTGAAGCTTTGATAAGGCTTTGGTGGGGCTTTGATGAGGCTTTAAGCAAGCTTTGCCATACATTTCTATGGAGGATTTGAAGACAATTTGGAGCACCACTGAAGCTACACAGGTATCATTTTTGAAGCAAAGTCAAGCAAATTCAGGTGTAAAGACAATAGCCATTAATGTATGTTGAAGCCGAAGCAAGTGGAAATGAGCTCTTAAAGGTTCTTGTGGTAAAAGTCAAGGACGTTTAGACCGCTATAGTGTATTAATGCTATTAACAGAAAAAAATGCACATACAACTGCAGAAAACAATATTTATATAGTGCAAACAGCACATGGTGTTAAAATCTAACAACTCACATATATCTATGCTATAAGCTCACACAAAAATATCCATAGCAACACAGAGAAGTTGTGACAGTTATTATTCATGGCATGCCTTGAATGTAACTTTTTGGTATTAGTCCTGTTTAAACCACCAACTTACATCTGTCTTGCAAACTGCCCACTGGAAAACAAGATGTTGAATTTGATGGCACTGCAGCAACATAGGTAAGATATGTTTCCTAGTTAGACCCCTTGCTTTATTTGTGCGTTATTTCTTTTTGTACATCACTTTTATAAGCAATAACATTTACTGTAGTTTAACTCTTTAGTGCGTGTAGAGATCTCTTTATTTTAATTTTTAATTTTTTGGTTTAAGATATGTTTCCTATAAAATTAATTGTGCAGTGAATGTATTATGCAAATACAACTAAAGGGTGTAGCCTTGATTACCCAACACACTGGCCATCAGTGCCAATGCAATTCACTTCCAAGATCTACAAGTAAAGCCTGGTACATACTATCAGTATTTTTTTGTTCAACCCTCATCCAACATTAGTACAGCGATCTCCCCTGCTGAGCTATTGTGTTCTGACCCGGGAATGACATTGCCTGAGAGCGCTGATTGGGAGCCGATCCGTTGCTGGTTTTCCAGCATTACTCTTCCGACAGAAGCTGTCAAAATGGCCAGCTTTTGTCGGATCGGTTGCCATACACACGGGCCAAATGTCGGACAGTTTTTACTGAACTCGCCGATGTTGGCCAACATTCAGCTTGTGTGTACTAGGTTTAAGGGTGTAGAATACCTCTCAGGTTTATATGAAATTGAAACATAGCAGTGCAAAGATGCAAAAGCTGGAAGTTGTTGATCTTGGGAAGTGAAATATTCCAGAATTTAAAGCTGAACACCAAGCAGATCTAAAACCTATTTATTGTAGTGGTGGTATTCCTTTAAAAATGGTTACCGGTATGGTAAAATACAACTAGCACGGCTTCCTGTATCTGTCTGAAAATTTGCTTATATCCCTAGCACAGCAGCACTGATGCTGGCCATACACTATGCAAATTGTCTCAGTGGGTGTCCACCTTCCATCCAATGTTCCTTGAATGAAAAATTGAAAGGGCCTGATGGAAAATTGCCTTGAGTATTCTGAAAGGGCCAATGATCAAAATAAAATAGCTGCAGCAGGAAATGTAAAGGAATTGGTTAAGTTGTTTTGTTTTTCATTCAGCTTATTAGTACATGACCAGCTTTATTCTAGCAAAGTTTATGACAACACTAGTAGCCAATAAGGCTCTACTGCAAACATAGTACAAGTGCTGGCAGGAACCATGCGGACAGGATATAATTTTAGCTGTTTGCTTGGAGTTCAGGTTTAATATCAGCAAGTCAGAGAACTGACACATTTACACAATCTATACCCTAATGCAACTGACCAAAAAACTAGATAAAAGTGGAAAGAAGTGGGCAGAAGTGATTTTGTTCAAAGCAACCAACAAAGCTTCATGTTTATTTCTCTGTGAAAAATTACACAAACAATTGGACTGCTATGGATAACAGATTACTTCTGCTCCACTTCCTATCTAGTGATCCTGTGAGTGTCTCTGGGAACTAAAAGCAGCACCAGGCATATCAAATTTCTGGTACACAGGGGCCAAAAATCAGCCAGTTCAACAGAAACCGGCAGACATTCGGCCCATGTGTGCAGCAGCCTATCCAGCTTCTGTAGAACGGCCATGCCAGAAAGACATCTTTCGATTGGCATCTGATCAGCAATCGCAGCACCTAAAACACACATTGATAGGCATTGTGTCATTAGTACAGTGACAGTGTATAGTATAATCACTGATCACTGTATTAGTGTCACTGATGAAGTCAGTGGCAGTTAGATAGTCTTCACTCAGTGTCAAGTACAAGAACTTCTTTTGGGCGTCGGGCATCTCACGATTCTGTTTGCACGATATTACCATGATTCATCAGGCGACAATTGCGGCAGAGTCGCGCCACGATTTGGTGGCATTCAAAGTAATTGAGATTGCAAAGGGTTTCCCGCAGCGTTTCTGAATTGTGGACAGAAACGCTGCAATTCTGCCGGCAAAATGGAACACCATGGTGTGAATGGAGCATTAGTGTCAGACTGTCCACCACACTATTGCTATAAGTTGCTAATCACTGCCCATGGTAATATAACATTTTAAAAATAAAAAAATCCACTAAATATTCACCATAGTTTGTAGACACTGTAATGCAAACCAATCAATGTACACTTTTTATTATTATTATTATCAAAGACATGTACAATAGCAGTATGCATTTTGGCCAATCTTTGTGAAGAAATGTGATTTAAACTGTTTATTAGATATTTTTTTTTTGTTTATATAATAAAAATAAAAACCCAGAGGTGTTAAAATACCACCAAAAGAAAGCCCAATTTGTGTGAAGAAAACATATATAAATTCTGTTTAATTACCAATTAAAGTAGCACAGTGCTAAATAGCAAAACAATGCCTGGTCAGGAAGGGGTAAAATCTTCCAGAGCTAAAGTGGTTAAATAATTGTTTCATGCTTACAGTAAACTGAACATAGTTTGTTGGACAACACAGTGAAGAGTGAACAGATGTCAGACTGTCAGGATGGAACCCATAGTTTTAATACAGATAGGTTAAAATATATATATATATTTAAATGTACAAATCATAACGGGTTATAAGATACACACTTAGGCAATTATGAAATAATCATATCTTTTCTCAGCAGAGACAAAATAATCATTGCAATAATCAGATGTGGAAGCTGCACTATTTTCAGACGCTTCTATTGACTGATGCGGCAAGATAACATTCATATTTCAAGCAGCTTACCATAATTCCAGGCCATCTTCCAGGAGGTAGATGTGTGGTGGCTGGGACACGTCTGTGCTCAGTTGAATTACAGGAAGCAGGAATGGATATAAATTCTGGCTGTCTCCACCTAAGCCCTGTTCACAAAATCAAATAAAAGCATTAAACCGCTGCCTGGATGTACTGTTCACTGTTTATGTATATACTGTATGTGTGGGCTTTTTTTCTGTACTACAACATGTAACATTAACCTTACTGTATCTCTGACAACATTACATTTGCATACATTTACATATGGAAAGATGTACCACTTGATACAATAGGGATTGTAACACTCAGAGTTTAGTAACAGTTTATTTTACATGAGCACAGAACCCCTCACTGAATTTTAATATATTTATAATTTCCATGGAAGATACTTTATATTTTACTAGATCATGTGATTTTAAAATGCATGTAAACCCTAACAAGCAATAAACAAACCCCCAACAACAAACTTATCTTACTTGCTCCTTTTGGGGCAATTAAAGGGGTTGTCATTTTTTTTTTTAAATAATCCATGTAATCCTTTCTCTATGTCCCATGGTGATCCATTCTACAGCAATGCTCCAGTCTCCACTCCACACAAAACACCCATGATGCGTAAGAGGGAGCAGGGTCACACGTCCACGTCATTGGCTAATCCCCGGCTTTCTCCGGCAAGCGGGGGTTACCCAATGACGTAGGCTGGTGACCCTGCCCCGTGACGTCACAGGGCGGGCTCATCCGCCCATGTTGTTGGGTAACCCCTGGCTTTCTCCGGCAAGCGGGGGTTATCCAATGATGTGGGCGGTGACCCTGCCCCCTCTTACGTGTCATGGGGGTTCATGTGGAGCGGAGACTGGAGCATTGCTGGAGAATGGATCACCGCGGGACATAGAGAATGGATTACAACTCTGGAATGTTTTTTTATGTTTTTATTTATTTTATTTTTAATAAAGGACTTCTCCAAACTGTGTCTGTGTGGTTTTTAACATTTTTTTTTTTTGTAAAACTTATTTTATTGGGTTCAGTCACATCTTACAGTTTAGCAATACTCGTTAGTAACAGTGACGTACAGTTTTCTATTACAACAAAACAACAAAGAAAACATTAAGAGATATCTGAACGTAGCCAAAACAAGGGAAGCATAATAAGGTTATTCTTGTGAGTAGGGTGGATGGCTCGCCTACCCTCCTCAGTTATCCAAGTACCACGCGGTTTGGGCTCCGGTATTGTCACGGAGAACCACCCCAGGCGGAAGCCAGGGGCGACCCTAACCAGGGCCCACGCCGGAGGTTTTTAACATTTTTGACACTTTATTTTGTGAAATGGTAGGGATACATTGATCCCCTTACCAATTCACATTGGTGGAGGGGCTGGAATCTGGAAGTCACCTTTGTTAAAGATTTCGATAAGCCCCCCACCAGCAGACCCCACAACCACCGAGCAAGGGTTGTGGGGATGAGGCCTCCCCATGTTGAGGGCATGTGGCCTGGTACAGTTCAGGAGGGAAGGCGTTCTCTCACCCTCCCCTTTTTTCCTGCAGCTTGCCAGGTTGCGTGCTAGGATAGGGGTCTGGTAAGGATTCTTTGGGAAACCCCACGCCATTTTTTTTTGCCGCGAACACCCCAAATGGTTTGCTGTTCGTCGAAAGGGCGAACAGCCAATGTTCAACTCGAACATAAAGCTCATCCCTAAATGCCACTGGTCTATAGATACATGACAGGAAGTATACCAGGTAGAAATAATTGAAACAAAGCCTATGACTAGTTTAGTACTACCAAAATGTGTATCAATATGAGGTACTAAAGTATTTATGTAAAGGGAACATCAACCTCTGCTGTCATTTACCTTTACCAGATGAACTAGTGTTGTTAGTATAGCACATCGTAGCATATTGTGCTCTTCACTTTGTTTCCATAGCAGAGGTAAGTACTGCACTAGGCAACCAACGAAGGGCCGGATCTGGAATAAAATTAGTAAAAAATATTCTGTAACAGATGGGTCATCAACACACAATGCTAAATACAAACATTGCAAGTCAAACCAAAGACTAAAATGGGTTATAATTTACATTTGCAATCATTAACCACTTCAATACCCGCCCATCGTCATATGACGTCCACAGATGGGATCTCCCATTCCTGGGTGGACATCATATGACGTCGTGGGCTTTGCCGGGGGGATATCTGAATGATGCCTGCAGCTAGAGGCATCCATGTTTTCAGCTGGCGATCCTGCGCACCATAAGAACGATCATAGCGGGGGTTCCGCCACTTGATCGTTCTTATAGGCGGCGGGAGGGGACACCCCCCCTCCCGCCGCCATCCGGTGCTTCTCCGGGCTCTCCCGTGCCATCGGGGGCCCAGAGAAGGAATCGTCCGGCGCTTGCAGGAAGCATAGAGATGACTGTCGGAGAACCCGGGCGCGATGTAATGACGTCACACCCGGGTCCCCGTAAGTAAACAAAGCTGCGATCGCAGCTAGTGAGCAACACTGATCATGAGATCGGTGAATTTTTTTTCACCGATCTCATGCTTCCCAGCCTGGAGGAGAGATGTGGAGTCTTATTGACCCCGCATCTCTCCATAAAGAGGACCTGTCACACACATTTCCTATTACAAGGGATGTTTACATTCCTTGTAATAGGAATAAAAGTCATTTAAAAAAAAAAAAGTAAAAAAAAAAAAAAAAAAAAACAATAGAAAAAAAATGAAAACGCCCCTGTCCCCGGTAGATCGCGCACAGAAGCGAACGCACGCGTAAGTCCCGCCGTGTGGTATCGCCGCGTGCGTTAGCATGCCAGCAACAATTCCAGCATCTCCTCTATAAATCTAACCTATGGAGATTTTTAAGTACCGAAGTTTGGCGCTATTCCATGAGTGTGCGCAATTTTAAAGCGCGACATGTTAGGTATCTATTTACTCAGTGTATATAAAAGCCCGGTATTGAAGTGGTAAAAGACGGCTCTGCTTTTTGAACCTATCATCAAGAAAAATGGGGTGAATACTACGCAATGATTTAGAGATTCTGAGAGGGGGGGAAAAATCTGCTGTTAAAATGTGCACATACCTCTAGCACCTAGAAATGCACATACCTCCAGCAGTATCCAAAAGCCTGCACATATAAATGCACCTGGAAGGGCACATACCTCCAGCAGTCATAGGGCAAATTCCCAAGAAAAGCTCTGATACCAGCTCACTTGCTGCTTCTGGCCTATCACTATGATGGGATGCCCCACTGTTCAATAAGAATAATGTAGGAAAAAGTGCAAAAAAATGAGCACCATTAGGGAAGTGCAGAACTTTCCTTGTCACAAAAGTTTGGCATCCAGCCCAGTGGTATATTTTGGGTGTACCCCCATCTGCTATGCGAGTGTCTGGTTGCTATGCAAGGTCTCTGGAGGACTGCCACAGGGCACCCCAAGTGTAATTGGAAAAGAAAGTATTGGTAGGGAACGCTATATACTAATATTTAAAAATGTACATACAATAAAATATTATACATAAATAGGGAACATAAATACCAGTGTAACTTGGTATAAATGAATTGCAAATCGTAATACACATACCACTTAGTGACTAGTGTACAATGAGATGATCAACCATATCTTCCCAATATATGCTGAAAAAAAAAAAGTCCAATTGGAATGACAAAAAGCAACCGTTTTTTTTCTGTTGAAATGAACCACCTTCACCGACTGCATAAACACCAAAAGTGCTCTGTAAGTGGATGTCTGCAATTAATTTATACCAATTTACACTGGTATTTATGTTCACTATATATTAGGGTTGTCCAGATACCGATACTAGTATCGGTATCGGGACCGATACCGAGTATTTGCGGGAGTACTTGTACTCGCGCAAATGCTCCCGATACCTAAATAGAATACTTTTTTTGTATTTATCAACATGTTCTGTGAAAATTCTTTGAGTTTTTTTACTACTGCGTGACAAGAAAATAAAACATTTTTATTCATTTTTACTCATATAGGTATAACATTCACTATTGTATGTACATTTTTGATTATTAGTATATAGCGCTCCCTACCAATACTTTCTTTTCCAATTACACTGGTAGTATACACACTCAGTTTGGGGTAGCAGCCTTAGTATAATTATTCAATCATTCCTAAATAATTTTTTGAAAACACAATTTGGCGCAAGGTATTTTTTAATTTATCACAGTCCACCCCCAACCTCCCCTGGCTAGTCTGCCAAAGTGCACCGACCAACTCCACCCCCCCCCCCCCCCTTAGGAGGAAAGAAAGCAATAGGCAGGAGAGCGAAATTGTGGACAGAAGGGAGATAGGAGGGGGTGAAAGAGAGAAGGTAAGAAAGTGAAGGAAGGGAAACTGTGCTAAAGGGACGGCCTCGAACGAGGCATGATCTAAACAGAAAAATTTGGCTTTTTTTCAATTTTGTTACATTTCTTTGTCTATATATTGCATACAAAAATAAAGAGCCAGATTCACGTACATCGGCGCATTTTTGGACTGGCGTAGTGCAACTCCTTTAAGTTAGACCGGCTTAATTTCGAGGCGCAAGTACCGTATCCTCGTAGTATTTTCGGCAAAATTTGCACCGGTGCAATGTAATTTCCGAGGTGTAAGGAGGTGTAATTCAAAGTGGGAAGGACGTGAGCGTGTTCCATTGAAATGAGCCATGACCCCATGCAAATGAAAGGCCGGCCAGACTGGGCATGTGCACATGAAGCAGACTATGGTCAGCACCTCTCTGAGCATGCTCAGAACTCGGCAGGGTGCATTTAGTTAGATAGGAACTAGGCCCGTCAGACTTAGTGAGCTATACACAGTGCTTAAATAGACCGAGAGAAATGCCCTTCCATTGCAAAAGTACATCCAATTTTTTTCCCTTCTTGAAGCAAGGTGCTTTTATTCCGTTGTCTGTTGCTGTTTGGAGGTTTGTGTCGTGTCGGTGTGTATATATATATATATGTATAATATTAAATAATTATAATAATATTAAAATTAGTAAATTTATATTAGTTAAAAAATACAAATATATATTTATTATATTAATTATTATAAAATATATGCTAAACAGAAAAAAATGTATATAAAATATATATTTACCCATTACAGTAAAAAGAGCCACTGGCAAGGAAATGGAGTGTTGCCAGTACCTTGCCCAGTGGCGGTCGGCAGATCCTCTCCCGTGTAAGAACAGGGGAGTCTGCGCTATGGTGAATAAAGTAGCTGTTGCCTCCCAGTAGGATGCCTATGTGGGGAGCTAATATAAATATGAATAGTAGAAAGGGAAATGGCGCTGCTAAATTAATACCTTTGTCGGGTATATCCGTGGGGTGAGCCCAATGGTAATAGGCCCCCCTTTTGGCTGGAATGAGGGTGCAATTGGAGAGATACCCTGTGTTAATAGGAGGGTAGATGTTGGTTCCTCAGCTTCCACTAATTTCAGTGAAATTGAGTAAAGGTGGATTAATTGGGTCAGGAGCCTGTGCAGGCCAGCAGGCCCAATGATTGCTAAAGTAAAATGATCCTATGCTGCTATAAGGATGCCAGTTGTGACCGATGCACCCTAAACCATATAAAACAAAGTAAAAAATGTGTCTGTAGAGTCTAATAGGTAGGAATCCCAACTAGTGTGGTTACTAGTGTAATCTGTGAGTGCCCTCACAGTTGAAAGAGGGTATAATCCTACCCATCATGAAGAACCCCTCCCTGGACCCCAAGGACCCACTCCATCGCCGTCCCATAACAAGCCTCAACGTACTCTCTAAAATAATGGAAAAAGTAGTGGTACAACAGCTGCAACAGCATCTGGATACCTACAAGCTACTTGACCCATTGCAATCAGGCTTCCGTCCCGGACACGGGACAGAAACAGCATTGCTGAAAGTATGGGACGATGTTCTCAAGGCCGCAGACGAAGGAGAATCTTGTCTTCTAGTTCTGTTGGACCTAAGTGCCGCTTTCGACACTGTCGACCACAAACTGTTACTGACTCGGCTCGCTGAAGTAGCCATAGTCGCAGAAGGCGATTTATCTTGGTTCTCCTCTTTTCTGGAAAACCGATCGCAAACAGTGAAGTTAGGACCTTTTACGTCTGAAAAACGCACAGTAACATGCGGAGTCCCTCAAGGATCGCCTCTGTCACCAGTGCTGTTTAACATATATCTTCGTCCTCTTTTTGAGATTATCAGCAGCCAAAAACTGCTCTACCACTCATATGCAGATGACACGCAACTGTATTTTCGCATCTGCAACAGTCAGGATCACCACCTCAATCTAGAGACATGCCTCTCTTTGATAGAGGACTGGATGACAAAGAGTTATCTTAAACTCAATGGAGCGAAAACAGAACTTCTCCTGTTTCACGCCAAGCGCAGGAATCAACTATCAACAGCGTGGACCCCCCCGCCTATTTTGGGCAAGCTCATCACCCCTAGCGCCAAAGTCAAAAGCCTAGGGGTCATTTTTGACTCCTTTATGACAATGGACGCACAAATAGGGTCAGTAGTCAGCGGATCTCACCATCTACTGCGCCTACTACGCAGACTCACTCCGTTCATCCCTAAAGAAGATTTAGCGGTCGTGGTGGGAGCAATTGTAAACTCCAGGCTGGATTACACAAATGCCCTTTACCTCGGCCTTCCCAAGTACCAAATCGCTCGTCTGCAAGTCGTTCAGAATACGGCCGCCAGACTTGTGACTGGGAAAAAACCCTGGGAATCCATCTCACCTTCACTGAGAGCCCTTCATTGGCTGCCAGTCAAAGACAGAATTGCTTTTAAAGCTCTCTGTCTTACGCATAGATGTGTCCATGGGAATGCCCCCCTTTATTTATGCGAAATAATAAAAGCGCATAATCCCAATCGCGTCTTGCGATCCACGAATCAGAACCTACTCCAGGTTCCAAAAGCAAACTTCAAGTCCAAAGGAGAAAGAAGATTCGCGATCCAAGGTCCAAGACTATGGAACGCTTTACCAACCAGCATTCGGTTGGAGGAGAACCACCTAGCATTTAGGAAAAAGGTCAAGACTTTTCTCTTTTGATATCAAAGGAGACAGGAACAACAAGCGCCCAGAGGCGATTCAGTTCGCATGTGCCGCGCTATACAAGTTTTCATTCATTCATTCATTCACTAGTAGGGATTCCTACCTATTAGACTCTAGAGACACATTTTTTTCTTTGTTTTATACCTGACAAAGATCCTCTCCTGTGCCCTCCTCCGTGCCCTCCTCCTTTAGCGCTCATCTAAAGTCAGTAGTATAGCTATGAGCAAGGATGCCCCTGGCATGTTGGCATACAGATCAATGTCCTGCAAGTGTGGCTGCTCAGCTCGGCCCTAATGATGTTGCTTTTGCTGACATGTAGACGGATTTTCTAATTTTAAGCAAGCTTTTATATGGTCTAATTTTAGACTGGCCGTGCAGCTGATAAGCACATCGTGTAGACTGCACCGCACAAACTTTCTTTTGTGTATCGGTGTATCTCCCTCATTTGCATATTTGCATAGCAAATCAATGGTGTGTCTAGTGCAGTTTTGCACGCACGCTGCTCCGGTCTATCAAAATTACGTCGGTCTAAAACATGTGGATTTCAGGCGTATATCGTTTTGGGGATACGGTGCATAGATAAGTGTGTGCAAATTTTTAGACTTACGCGTGCCTAACTCGTGATACTCCGGAGTAAGTGCTTTGTGAATCTGGCCCAAAATGTTTTGCATAACAATTTTGCCAAAAGAAAGGCTTGTTTGTCTTGAAAAAAACAAACAATAAAACGTATTACTCTGTTTACTTTCTGAATAAACAGGCCCATAACAAATATACTAAAGTTTCTCGGGTCCATAGGGGTGAACAAATGTGAGAGTTGAAGTGGTTAAATGAAAACTCGGGTAACAGCTGAGCTTGGCACTACCCCTTCTGATTCTTAACCACTTCAGCCCAGAGCCTATTTTAAACCTGTTTACAAGTTAAAATTAGTTTTGTTTGCTAGAAAACTACTTAGAACCCCCAAACATATATATATACTGTGTATGTATATGTATATATATATATATATGTATTTTTTCTAATTTCATATTGTGAAAGTAAACTGATACCCAACATGTCTCACTTCTAAAATTGCGCCTGCTCGATGAATGGCAGCTGCCGGCGTCTCCGGTAAGCGGCAGACGGCACCGGAGCCTGGTGCCCTCTGCTGCCCCTGATGAAAGTGATCTTGCTGCGAATCACCCACAGAGACCACTTTTAATTCTCCACAGTTCGTCATGTTACAACCAAAAACGTAAATTTATTTTATTGGGATTTTGTGTGATAGACCAACACAAAGTGGCACATAATTATTTAGTCTAAGGAAAATGATAAATGGTTTTCACAATTTTTTACAAATACATATCTGAAGTGTGTAGCATGCATTTGTATTCAGCCCCTTTTACTCCAAAACACCCTAACTAAAATCTAGTGGAACCAATTCCCTTCAGAAGTCACATAATTAGTAAAAAGTCCACCTGTGTGTAATTTAATCTCAGTATAAATACAGCTGTTCTGTGAAGCCCTCAGAGGTTTGTTAGAGAACCTCAGTGAAATCATCATCATCATGAAGGCCAAGGAACACACCAGACAGGTCAGGGATATAGTTCTGGAGAAGTTTAAAATCTGGTTAGGTTATAAAAAACATCCCAAGCTTTGAACATCTCATGGAGCACTGTTCAATCTATCTGAAAATAGAAAGAGTATGGCACAACTGCAAACTGACCAAGACATGGCAGTTCCCTTAAACTGACAGGCTGGGCAAAGAAAGCATTAATCAGAGAAGCAGCTCAGAGGCCCATGGAAACACTGGAGGAGCTGCAGAGATCCACAGCTCAGGTGGGAGAATATGTCCACAGGACAACCATTAGTCGTGCACTCCACACATTTGGCAAGAGTGGCAAGAAGAAGGCCATTGTTGAAAGAAAGCCAAAAGAAGTCCCGTTTGCAATTTGCGAGAAGCCATGTGGGAGACACTGCAAACACGTGGAAGAAGGTGCTCTGGTGAGAGGAGACCAAAATTGAACTTTTTGGCCTAAAAGCAAAAAGCTATGTGTGGCAGAAGACTAACACTGCACATCACCCTGAACACACCATCCTCACCGTGAAACATGGTGGTGGCAGCATCATGTTGTGGAAATGCGTTTCTTCAGTAAGGACAGGAAAGCTGGTCAGATGTGATGGGAAGTTGGATGGAGCCAAGTACAGGGCAATCTTAGAAGAAAATCTGTTAAGAGTCTGCAAAAGACTTGGGACTGGGGTGGAGGTTCACCTTCCAGCAGGACAACAACCCTAAACATACAGCCAGAGCTACAATGTAATGGTTTAGATCAAAGCATATTTGGGTGTTAAAATGGCCCAAAGTCCACACCTAACTCCAATTGAAAAATTGTGGCAGTACTTGAAAATTGCTTTTCACAGACGCTCTCCATCCAGTCTGACTGAGCTTAACCACTTAAGGACCCCCGCACGCACATATACGGCCACAGAATGGCTCGTACAGGCACAAGGGCGTAAATTTACGTCCCCGCCTTCGTGCGGTTCGGGGGTCCCATCGGGACCCCCTCCGCGGCGTGCGGGGGTCCCCCTGGCTCCGGGAGCGATCCGGGACGAGCGGGCGGATGTCGGCGTTTACCCGCCCCCCCGCGATCGCTCCCAGCCAATGCGCGCGCTCCCCCTTTGTGTCACTTCCTCCTCCTGTGTAAACACAGGAAGGGGGAAGTGATGTAATCTCCCATCGCAGCGGTATTTCCAACCGCTGCGATGGGAGAAACACCTCACAGTAAGTGTGCACCAACATTACACTGACACACACTCACATAGGCATACTTAACCCCTTGCGATCTGTCCCCCCACCCCCCCTGTCACAGTGTCACTGAATGCAGTGATCTAATCACTGCATTTAGTGTCAGTGTGACAGGCAGTGTAAAATCAGTTAGTGTTAGGTTCAGGATAGCCCCCCCACCCCCCCTAATAAAGTTTTAACCCCCTGATCACTGCCCTAGTTAACCCTTTCACTCCCTATTGCCAGCGTCACTAAGCGATCATTTTTCTGATCGCTGTATTAGTGTCGCTGTTCCCGCTAGGTAGCTATTTTTTTTTATCGCGATTTTTTTTTTTTACTAAAGACATGTGGCTAAATACATTTTGGCCTAAATGTTTGACTAAAATTTTGTTTATTTGATTTTTTTTTAACAAAAAGTAAAAAATAGTGTTTTTTTTTCAAAAATGTCGCTCTATTTTTATATATAGCGCAAAAAATAAAAATCGCAGAGGTGATCAAATACCACCAAAAGAAAGCTCTATTTGTGGGAAGAAAAGGACGCAAATTTTGTTTGGGAGCCACGTCGCACGTCCGCGCAATCGTCTGTTAAAGCGACGCAGTGCCAAATCGCAAAAACACCTTGGGTCATTTACCAGCGTATTGGTCCGGGTCTTAAGTGGTTAAGCTATTTTGCAAAGAAGAATGGGCAAAAATATCAATCTCTAGATGTCCAAAGCTGGTAGAGACCATACCCCAAAAAAGACTTGCAGCTGTAATTGTAGTGAAAGGTGGTTCTACAAAAGTATTGATTCAGGGGGTATGAAAACAAAAGCACGATACACTTTTTTTTACAAATTTGAAAAAATTAAACCCATTTATAATTTCCCTTCCACGTCACACAACTATGTGCCAATTTGTATTAGTCTATCACATAAAATCCCAATAAAATCAATTCATGGTTTTGGTTGTAACATGACAAAATGTGGAAACATTCAAGGGGTTTGAATACTTTTTCAAGGCACTGTATTTCAGAACACAAAAAAAAATAGTCCATTGTGTTTCCTCTTTTTTTTTTTAACCACTTCCTTACTGGGCATGTATACACCCTTCCTGACCAGGTGAAATTTCAGCTTGCGGCACTGCGTCGCTTTAACTGACAATTGCGCAGTCGTGCGATATGGCTCCCAAACAAAATTGGCGTCCTTTTTTCCCCACAAATAGAGCTTTCTTTTGGTGGTCTTTGGTCACCTCTGCGGTTTTTATTTTTTGCGCTATAAACAAAAAAGGACGACAATTTTGAAAAAAAAATACAATATTTTTTACTTGTTGCTATAAAAAATAGCCCAATTAAAAAAAAAAAAAAAAATTCAGTTTAGGGCGATACGTATTCTTCTACATATTTTTGGTAAAAAAAAAAATTGCAATAAGCGACTGGTTTGCGCAAAAGTTATAGCGCCTACAAAATAAGGGACAGAATTATTATTTTTTATTATTTATTTTTTTTACTAGTAATGGCAGCGATCTGCAATTTTTATTGTGACTGCGACATCATGGCGGACACATCGGACACTTTTGACACATTTTTGGCACCATTCACATTTATACTGCAATCAGTGCTATAAATATGCACTAATTACTGTATAAATGTGACTGGCAGGGAAGGGGTTAACACTAGGGGGTGAGGAAGGGGTTAATGTGTATCCTGCATTGAGTTCTAACTGTGGGGGGTGACTGGGGGGTGACCGATCTGTGTCCCTATGTACAAGAGACACAGATCGGTCTCCTCTCTCCAGTGACAGGAAGCTGTCATTGTGAGAGACGGCAATGAGAAATGATCTCATATGTTTACATATGAGATCATCTCTCATTCGCTGCACAGATTGCATCGCAAACGGCCACTCTGATTGGCCGTTCGCGGCGATCTGTGATTGGCTGTGTCCAAGGGACACGGCCAGTACACAAGTTCCCAGCTGCGCGCTCTGGAGCGCGCGCTGGGAACAAAGAAAAAGGGCTGCCGTGAAAACACGGCGGCCCGGAGAATTAGAGCCACCCTGCGGCCGCAGATAGTCGTACGGCCGTAGGGAAGTGGTTAAAGAATGGGGGTGGGGGGATTTGGGGGTTGACTGAAGCGCTCCATAAAAAGGGGAAAGATGGCAAAACACAGGTCCCAGCCGTGTCACTAAATCTTAACTTCTTACACTAGGCAGATAACACTGGGCTGCCTAGAGCAGGGAAGGGTTTACTACTAGCTAGGACTGCCCATAGGCAGGGCTGTGTTCTTATTTCTGCCTAGTGTCTTACTCCTGAAGGTGGAGCTATAACCCTATGATTAAGACTAAGGAAGAGCTGTGCCTGTAAATGAACTGAAGAGATTGACAGATTTTTTTTTTTTAATACTGCTTTACTGAATATATTGATATGTACAAGTCTGCCAACATCTGTGGCTAAATTCATGATTTCAAATGACATCCTTCAACAGTGAGGTCCAAGGTGAGGCCAAGAATTAGCCATACCATATTAAACCACAACTGTTTCTGCAATGCACAAATCGTCAACATGTTTGTGTTAGAATTACATTGCACGAAGCTCAGAATATAGTAGGAAAAAAATGATTTCATTTTGTAGCCATTGTGGATAGAACATACACATGCATCTGCTTTACACACTTGCATACCAATTCATATTTCTCAGGCAAAATCTGCCAAATGAGGGTCCTTCCAACAGTATATGACTTAGTACTGTTCTGTTCTGACTAGCAGGATTTGTGTTAGGAGACCTTTGACCTTCATCTCCACAGACACTGATACTTTATGTATCAAAATCCAAGAAAAAAAGAAATAAACCCCACAGGGAAATCAAGACCTGGTTTGGAGTTGAACCCTGATGCAATGTATCGTTCCATTTGTATAATACATCAAAATCAAAAACAGGATGTGCAACATATGCCCAGTTAATATTCCAATAATTATCTGAACTATTCCAGGAGTGATAGTCACCTGCACATTGACCCTCTCTATGACGCAAGACAGCACATGGAGAACCTGCATTTTTGTGTCACATTCTGTAACTTGCTGAAGTAGTTGGAAAAGTAGTTGAAACAATGATTCCAGATACTGAAAATAAGGGAAAAAAATATTAACACTATTACAAAATTCAGGAAAGCCAAGCATGCAAGTTAAATTTAAAGAATCGTTCTAGATTGCATCATATTATATTAAAACAATTTCAAGTGACATAACTAACTTTTTTGTTACATTCAGCTCAACTGTAACCAATGTAAAGGCAAGTAAAGCATGCCTAATAACACACTGTATCTAAAACATCGGGCAATGAGCATAGCTTAGATAAGATCAATTAAACACCAAGATCCCATTGTTAATATTTGTAGCCTTAGAGCTAGCTGTCCTAGCTTAAGCCACATATTTTCTTATCCAACAATTTCGTTTTTTGAAGCTAAAGAGGCACTTTTGGCTATCGTACCAAATACTACTCTGTAAAATCGGAGGCAAAGGTGATGTAACTGCTATCCAGCAGACTTGATCTGTAATGTGTCTGACACAGGGTACTCCACCCACCAGCAATGCAAACATTTTCATCGCTTTGGAAGGTTGATTTTTTTAGAATGAATAATCTGACCTCCTTCAAGACACATTTTAAGTAGATCAAAGGCAAAAACACTAAGCAAACAAAAATCTTTTCTTCATTTAAAACCAGAGAGAGACGGGGAACCATCTTCAGTTCTCTTAGAAATCAAGGATATCTCTGCAATAAAAGATGACTCGTCTCTATGGCCACTAGGCAAAGATGTCGTCTGTGAAGGACTGAATTAAACTAGTACATGTCCTACTTAAATTTCTCCTCGCGCTGACATCCATGTTTGACCTGCAGCAGTGGGGATAGTGGATCTATTACATGCAGTGATGACCTCCCTCATCTAACCACGCTCCTGTCCCCACTGTATTGTTACTTCCAGAAAAAGCAACTGCACAAAAATGGAATGTCAATCATTTATCAAAATATTAAACATACACTACAGTATGTTGTATTTTCAACTTTTTAACTTATCTAGTACAATATAATAAACTTCTCCACAAAACAAGTTCTTGAATTAAAGGGACCAGTTTCAACACATATATTCGATCGTGTGTACGCGACCTAAGAGTCATGAAGGAACTCAGCTATGAGGAAAGATTAGAGGAAATGTATTTATTCTCTCTTAAAAAGAGGAGATTGAAGGAGGATATGATCAACATGTATCTCACAAAAGTGAGTACACCCCTAACATTTTTGGAAATATTTTATTATATCTTTTCAAGTGACAACACTGAAGAAATGACACTTTGCTACAATGTAAAGTAGTGAGTGTACAGCTTGTATAACAGTGTAAACTAGCTGTCTCCTTAAAATAACTAAACGCACAGCCTAAACCGCTGGCAACAAAAGTGAGTACACCCGTAAGTGAAAATGTCCAAATTGGGCCCAATTAGCCAATTTTCCCTCCCCGTTGTCATGTGACTCGTTAGTGCTACAAGCTCTCAGGTGTGAATCATGTCAATCGTGCTTTGCCAGGGTTTTACTTTTTTTCTTTTCTCTCTCTCTGGATTAACTTTGGGCATATGATTGTGTATATAGGATTGTAACATTTCTATATTTTTCCCCCTTTTATTGGTTAAACTGGATGTACTTGTGCCTTTTTTCAGACTATGTAACAAATAAAATAAAAAACTTACCGGTAGAAATTGTTCGGTTCGGAATTCAAAATCATCAACTGGTAAGCAAACGCATTAAGGACTATTTTACAAATTCTTTAAGCTTAATTCTCAAAACTGTACCCAAACAATTGGCAAGCAGAAAGCAAAGAACTAGTCCCCAGAACTGACTGTGGTCTTCCTGCAGCTGATATTTTTCCCCATTGCTGTCTTATCATGTTTTGTTCTATCTGTCTGGAGGTGACCATCTTGGTAGTGGCAGAACTTGATTCCACATGACAGAAGCCGCCGAGGATAAAAGTGCGCAGCACAGTAGTGACATCACCCCAAAAAAATCTCTCCCAATCCACTGAGACTAGCAGTCATAGACATTAGTGCTTTATATTGCAGACATACAGCTTTGAAGCCTCATGCACATGGGTGTATGAATTTATGCTCCAAATATGCTGGATTTTTTATGCCAGAACTTTACAGAAAAAAAGCCTCTAATGTTGCACATTTACATGCATATCTCGTTGAGAGTAAATGCATTCTACTGGCCAGAATATTAATTCTTCTCTCTACTATACACCTTTTTTCCCTTATGCCTTTAAATGCTGCTCCTAAAATATTACTCTAAATGCCTGATGTGCATCACCACATAGGCTAACATAGAATTGTGTTTACAGGGTGTGCATGAGACCTGATACTGTTGGCACAGAAGTGCATTGGCATAGTCACATCTGAAGAGGTGCTCTAGCGTTATAAAAATTCAAAACAAAAAGGCACCGCTTTCAGGGTATTGCCTAGACCAAGCATGTCCAAAGTCCAGCACACGGGCCAATTGCGGCCTGCGTTCTGATTTAATACACCCCCCCCCAAGTAATTTGGATATAAGATACCTTTTATTAAACGGTGCTGCTTTAGAGGGGACAGGACAAGTGCCATCAGATTACATACAGAAGAATCTTCTGTTTACTCGGCAGCGTGCCTGTAATAGGAAGTCCCGTCTCCCGGGCTGCCATTGGACGACTGTTCTGTCTATCATAAGAGGCAGGACTTTTTAATAAAGGCACTCTAATGCTGATGTTATAAAATGAAATTGTATGTGTTCAAACAGCAATTACAGCAAGATCCCACTGTTGCAGTTGCAACAAAATAGAACAGGCCAGTGGAAGATTTAGTGCTTCAGAGTCTACCTATGAAGTTCTTTTTTTTTTCTTATTGGACTTCCACTTCAGATTTCACAACTGATGAAATTATTATTCTGGCCCTCCATAACATTGGGTGCAAACAGCTGTAACTATAATACAGAATCTCAAATCAATAACTTGAATAGGCATAACTAAATACCGTATATACTCAAGTATAAGCCAAGTTTTTCAGCACATTTTTTTGTGCTGAAAATGCCCCCCTCACCTTATACTCGAGTCACTTTTTTGCACCTGATCTCCCGGACTTTGGGGACCCGGTACCAAACATGGCACACATGTAGCCCCACTCATCCTCTACAAGTGTGCAAAGTTTGTTGTCCGAGGGACCTACAGCCAGGGAGCACCGATTTTTTAAAATCTGGGCACCCTTTCCATAGATTCCCATGTTAAACGGTCATTTATTCGGTGACTTTGGGGACCCGGTAATGGCCGGTCTTAGGTCCCCTGGACACAGAACTTAGCACACATGTAGCCCCATTCCATAGACTCCCATGGTAAACATCAGTCTAGTCATGGGCACAGTGAGGCATGGGCACAATGAGGCATGGGCACAGTGAGGCATGGGCACAGTGAGGCATGGGCACAGTGAGGCATGGGCACAGTGAGGCATGCACATTGACACAGTGAGGCAAAGTGAAGCATGCAGATGGACACCCTAGGCTTAAACTCGAGTCAATATGTTTCCCAGTTTTTTTGTGGTAAAATTAGGTGTCTCGGCTTATATTTGGGTCGGCTTATACTCGAGTATATACAGTACTTTCTTTGCTAATCATCACAGTGGAACCTAAACTACTGAAAACTTGGTCATCCAACAATCAGCACATGTTGTTTGGCTATTGATACTGCTGTTTACTTGCTGATCAATTATTTATATTTCCAGATGCTTAACTCATTCATAAGGCCAGCGTACTGTGGTTACTCAGCAGGTGCAGATTATATTTTAATTAGAATGACATTTCTAAATGGACCAATACATTTCTGGACCCGGAGATAGTCAAAGGATATCAAGCTTCAAGGTGGTTGCTGTCTCAATGCGTACCTGAAAGACAAGAATAAAGGCACAATAAGTAGCTGTTACTGCCGGCTCCTGTGCAGGAATCTAAGTATTGGAAGTAAAGCACAAGGAATTAAAATTAGTAGACAAAAGCTGAAATCAAGTGAATACGAAAAAAAAATTCTTATATCTATTATTATGGAGTTCTCCAATTAATCTGTTCCATTTATAACGGTTTCTTCCTATGAATGGTTTGAGATACAAGCTCGGACTTCGTACAATCCTTGGTTCACTCACCGAAATGTATGAGCTGAAAACTGGAAGTTGTTGTGAAGCCCCCCTCTTTGTGATAACAAGGATCAAGTTTACTGGCATACTGGAAAAAGTCTTGAAGAATGATGTGGCTTCAAAGAGCAAGTGTTTCTCCAAACTTTGATTATAGCTTGCAATCATTGAACTATGTTGCCATTTCTATATGGAGACGTGTAAAGTATCAGAAGTACTGAGCATGTTATCCCTGTTAGCAGTGAGCAAGGTGTGTGTCAGTATCTGGCACTTTGTAGAGTCAAGCAAGATGGGCAGAGAGGTATTATTTTTTGGATGTACACTGTATCTGCCCATCTATGTACAACTTTAGCCTTCTGACACTGCCCTTGTGCTCTTAAGAGGAAAACAATGATAAACACTTATCTAATGAGTACACTTCTGCCTCTAGTTTGATGCCTGCTCTTTAGTTGGGGAACTTCATTCCTTTTTCTAGTCAACTGGCAGAGCAAAACAACAAATAAAAGCACTGGATATCCCCAGACAAGGAGTAAATTCAGCAGACCATAACTTCTAAGATCATTCTATGACTTATGAGGAAAAGAAGACTAAAATTTATTTTTGCAGATGAAAATGACAAAAAGTGCCAGGAGCACATCTGTGAGTGTACAAGCATATAAAGTGTACTGAGACAACTGCATTATCAATGGCTGGCTGAATAATCAAGCCTCAAATGTATTTTTCTTCATGTGGCATGCTGCCTTGAATATGTTACTTCAAGCACTAGAATTACATTTTGAGATTTTGGTAGAAGAGCTGGTAGGTCAGCACAATTAAACACAAAAATGTTAATATTTTGCAGCTTACTAACTCTTATAGGTTATTGGTGTACTAGCTTTTCGTTTATTTGTATGTGGTGATCCCGCCAGCAAGTCTGTTTTTTAATTTTCTATAACTGATCAAGCTGTCTAGCAAAAGTGGCAATTAAAGTGTTCTGACAAACCATTTAACACTGATGGGGTATTTACAACGGTAGCTTGTGTGATTTATCAAGTTCTAAACTACAGTGACCTGCTCTTCCTAGACATATTCATCAAGGTTATGTTTTAAATTGTAACTTAACCACTTCAATACCAGGCATTTTCACCCCCTTCCTGCCCGGGCCAATTTCAGCTTTCAGCGCAGTCACAATTTGAATGACAATTGTGTGGTTATGCGACGTTGTACCCAAATTAAATGTTGATACATCCCCCCCCCCCCACTAATAGATGTTTCTTTTGGTGGTATTTGATCATCTCTGCGTTTTTAATTTTTTGCGGTTTAAAAAAAAAGTGTTTTACTTTTTGCTATAATAAATATGCCAATTAAAAAACAAATATATATATTTTTTTTCCTCACTTTAGGCCAATATGTATTCTTATTTTTGGTAAAAAAAAAAAATACAATAAGTGTATATGGATTGGTTTGCGCAAAAGTTATAGCTTCTACAAAATAGGGGATAGATTAATGTCATTTTCATTCAACTTTTTTTTTTACTACTATTGGTGGCGATCTGCGATTTTTATTGTGACTGTGACATTGTGGCGGACATATCGGACACCATTCACATTTATACAGTAATCAGTGCTATAAAAATGCACCGATTACTGTATAAATGTGACTGGCAGGGAAGGGGTTAACACTAGGGGGCGATCAAGGGGTTAAGTGTGTGTCCTAGGGAGTGATTCTAACTGTGGGGGGAAGGGACTGATGAGAGGATGAGACCAATCGTTGTTCCTATATACAAGGAACATACGATCAGTTCTCTTCTACCCTGTCAGGACGTGGATCTGTGTGTTTATACACACAGATCCAAGTCTCTGCTCTGTGATGAGCAATTATGAGCGCTACTGATCAATACTGTTTGACAAATCGACTTTCCGGTATCAAATATCAGTTGCAGATATGTTGCATGCTTTTCATAGGGTTTCTAGATGTGAATGTAAGTTCCAGTCACATAACTGAGCTGTGCAATCTTCCTCTAAAATACAGAGGGACGTGCTTGGAATCAGGGAACCCTTGGCCTATTTCAAGGAAATCTAGAAAATGGATGCTCTTAAATTCAGTGATCATGACAGCAAGCTGTAAAAAAAAATAAAAAAATTACTTAACGATTATGGCAACTCTAAGGTCGCGTACACACGAGCAGACAGATTTGTTCAAATCGGTCCGGCCGACCAATTTGAACAAATCTGTCTGCTGGGGACATATTGGTTTGATCGTGTACACACGATCAAACCAAAATCCCCGCCGCCAGACGGCGCGGTGACGTGGCGGTGACGTTGACGCCGCCACGTCACCGCACCAGAAAGTAAAACACTTCCCCGCATGCGTCGAAACAATTCGGCGCGTGTGCGAGAAGACATGTCTGCTGGTTAGAGTACTAACCAGCAGACATGTCGGGCGGACGGGTTCCCAGCCGACAGATTTCAAAGCATGCTTTGAAATCTGTCGGGTGGCCAAATCCGTCGGCTCGCCCGTACACACGATCAAATCTGTCTGCTGGGACGGTCGGGCCGACTGTTTCCAGCAGATAGATTTGATTGTGTGTACGCGGCCTAAGGCTAGGTTGGGTCCAATCATTAGATCTGCAAAATTTTATTGTTTTACTAGAATGTACTTATGCCATTTTTTCTACCACTTCTTATGATCACAAAAGTAAAGTTTGTCTGCTACAGAAGAAACCCCTATCAACACCAATTAAAAGTAACAAAAATATAAACATGTAATCTGGGGCAATTTACAACCTCAATGCACAATACAATCTACACCTTGCTCCACAGTGAGCATCTTCAAGCGTGTCCATTTCTTCAGGTATTTTATCTATATATATATAAAACTCAACGCGTGTGTGTGTGTGTGTGTGTGTGTGTGTGTATGTATGCATGTTCCAGCATCACGTCCAAACGGCTAAAGATATTAATATGAAACTTGGCACACAGGTTACTTATATGTCAGCAACAAACATAGGATAGGTGGTTTAACCCTTACCCACCCCCATTTGCCATGGTCAGGGTTTTTCTTTAAAGTCCCATTCAACTCTATGGGAAATACATGTTACTGTACTTCATAACTTCCAAACGGCGCTTTTTGTTTCAAGTCCCATGCAAGTATATGGGACTGTGGTCTCTTCATCACAGCTCAGCTACTGATGTCATCACAGGTCCTTCAACCACAATCTCTTCATCACAGTTTAGCCACACCTACTGATGTCATCACAGGTCTTTTTACCACAATCTCTTCATCACAGCTTAGCCACACCTATCTCTTCATCACAGCTTAGCCACACCTACTAATGTCATCACAGGTCCTTTAACCACAGTTTTTTTTATCACAGCTCAGCTACACCTTACTCCACAAGCTCTGCACTTATTGATCATATAACAAGACAACAAGGTGGGGTTTTTTTCTCGATGCCCCTGGGGGTACAGGAAAAACATTTTTGACTAATTTACTTTTGACTGAGATTCGGGCTCAGGGAGAAGTTGCTCTTGCTATTGCCTCCTCAGGAATTGCAGCTACACTTATGGAAGGAGGGAGAACAGCCCACTCTGCACTAAAATTGCCATTAGACATCGCAAGGCAACAAAATCCTTCATGCAACATAAGCAAGGCAAGTGGTCAAGCGCAGGTGCTTAAAACATGCAAATTAATCGTCTGGGATGAATGCACCATGGCCCACAGAAAAGCTCTCGAGGCCCTTGACATAACTCTTAAAGATTTGAGAGGGAATAATAACTTTATGGGAGGAGCTCTGGTGCTTCTCTGTGGAGACTTTAGACAAACCCTGCCTATCATTCCAAAATCAACACCAGCAGATGAAATATATGCCTGTTTAAAGCATTCAGTTTTGTGGAAGAGAGTCAGAAAAATCTAATTAAAAGAAAATATGAGAGTACTTCCAAGGGATGAGAATGCTCAATTTTTTTCAAACACACTTCTTGAAATCGGAGAGGGTAGACTACCAGTTGAATCTTCAGGAAACGTAAAACTTCCCTCTGATTTTTGCAAACTGGTATCGTCAGTTGCAGAACTAATAGATGCAGTATACCATAATATTTCAGACAACTTAGGCAATCTAATCTGGTTGTGTGAGAGGGCTATTCTTGCTGCTAAAAATGAGGATGTCCGTGAAATTAACAATCAAATACTTTCTATGATACCAGGAGCAGTTCCTGAGTACAAATCTTTTGATACCGTAGTAGATGCCGATGAGGCTGTGAATTCCCCACCAGAATTCCTGAATTCCCTTGATCCAGCTGGATTGCCACAACATCGCCTATCACTTAAAGTTGGATGTCCTATTATTTTATTACGAAACCTTGACCCACCAAAACTGTGCAATGGAACAAGGCTGTGTGTGAAAAACATGTTGCCTAATGAGTTGGAAGCTACTATTTTGACAGGAAAGGGAAAGGGAGAAACAGTTTTTATTCCACGAATACCTCTTATTCCAACAGATCTGCCTTTTAGTTTCAAGAGACTACAACTCCCAGTGACGCTTGCATTTTCCATCAAGATCAACAAGTCACAAGGGCAGTCCATTTGGTACTGCGGAGTTGATTTAAGATCACCATGTTTTTTTACATGGGCAACTTTATGTAGCGTGCTCCAGGGTGGGTTCCCCAAATAATTTGTTCATTTTAGCAAATGCGGGAGAAACTAAGAATATAGTATACAAACAAGTATTGCAATAATATGTCAGTTGAGTTAACCGCACTTTTTAAAGGTCTGTGATTTGCTAGTAATCTGCTTCATTGTACCATATTTTGCTCTGTTTCAACATTCACAAACTGAAAAGGAAAATGTTATAAAAGTTATGAAATACAATACTCTTTAATCAAATAGTAAATATTCATATTTTTATCTGTCAAATTTCTAAAATTAAACATTGTGTTATTTATTATTTATTTATTTTCCTCCCCAAAAAGGTTAAGATAGGAAGACCGGGCAACGCCGGGTATTCAGCTAGTTTCTAATAAAACCAAGGTTACACACAGAATTCCCTCATCAGAAATATTATAGAAAATTATTGATTTACAAAAGGCATTGGTGTAACTAATGCCTCGTACACATGATCGGAATTTCTGATGGAAAAAGTCAGACGGAATTATTTCATTGGATATTCCGACCATGTGTATGCCCCACCGGAAATTCCCTTCGTCTGTATGGAACTCTGACAGGGGAAAAACATGCATGCTCGGAAGCATTGAACTTCATTATTCTAGGCTCGTCGTAGTGTTGTACATCCTTGCATTTTTGACAGTCGGAAATTAGTGTGTCATGTGTATGCAAGACCGATTGAACATAATTCCGTCGGAAAACCCAGTTGGAATTTATTCCGACGGAAACTCTGATCGTGTGTACAGGGCATAACAGTTTGACCATGGTTTGAATTTACAGACTATATAGAGGCGATCAAAGAGCATACAATACATATTTTTAAAAGTATATATTATTCCTGCGCTGCCTTTAAACCCCACTTTCAATCACTGTGTGGATAAAACTCAAAGTGTACAAAATCACACCATTTATTTGGATTTATTTTCCCTGGCATATTGAGATTTATTTTCATCACAAAGCGCTCCACATTCTGATTATATGGTTCATATAATAATCACACAAAGAAGAACTAGCAATATATAAATAAATAAATATATATATACACACAATCTACAGAGATCTAGATATCTATATCCATCTATTTCTAAATATATCTATATCTAGATACAGATATATCTGTACATACAATTGTGCTCATAATAATTCATATACCCTGGTAGGATTTCTAAATTTCTTGGCCATTTTTCAGAGAATATAAATGATAACACAAAAACTTTTCTTTCAATCATGGTTAGTGTTTGGCTTATCAATCAACTGTTTTTACTATTTTTAAATTATGATCACAACAGAAACTACCCAAATGATCCTGATCAAAAGATTTACATACCCCAGTTCTCAATACCGTGTATTGCCCCCTTTAACATCAATGACAGTTTGAAGTCTTTTGTGGTATCTCAGATGGTAAAGCTGCCTATTCCTTTTGGCATAAAGCCTCCAGTTCCTGAAAATTCTTGGGCTGTTTTGCATGAACTGGACGTTTGAGATCTCCCCAGAATGGCTCAATGATATTGAGGTCAGGATACTGAGATGGCCACTCCAGAACCTTCACTTTATTCTGCTGTAGCCAATAACAGGTCCACTTGGCCTTCTGTTTAGGATCATTGTCATGTTGGAATGTCCAAGTACGTCCCATGCGCAGATTCCTGGCTGATAAATGCAAATGTTCCTCTAGTATTTTTTGATAACATACTGCATTCATCTTGCCATCCGTTTTGACCAAATTTGCCGCGCCTTTGTAGCTCACACATCCCCAAACCATCAGCGATCCACCTTCGTGTTTCACAGTAGGAATGGTGTACCTTTCATCTTAGGCCTTGCTGACTCTCCAAAATGAAGCGTTTATGGCCAAAAAGCTATATTTTGGTCTCAATCACTCCAAATTACTTTGTGCCACAAGGTTTGAGGCTTGTCTCTGTGCCAGTTGATGTATTGTAAGCGGGATACTTTGTGGCATTTGCGTAGCAATGGCTTTCTTCTGGCAACTCGACCATGCAGCCCATCTTTCTTCAAGTGCCTCCTTTTCAGAGAGTCCTGTATTTCACCTGAACTTATTTGTGGGTTTTTCTTTGCATCCCGAACAATTTTCCTAGCAGTTGTGGCTGTAATTTTAGTTGGTCTACCTGACCGTGGTTTGGTTTCAACATATCCCCTCATTTTCCACTTCTTAATTAGAGTTTGAACACTGCTGATTGGCACTCTCAATTCCTTGGATATCTTTTTAAATCCCTTTCCTGTTTTATACAGTTCAACTACCTTTTCCCGCAGATCCTTTGACAATTCTTTTGCTTTCCCCAAGACTCAGAATCCAGAAACGTCATTGCAGCACTGGAGGAAAGATGTAAGGGTCTGTAAGGAGTCCAGAAACTCATTAACCTTTTACACACACACTAATTACAAGCAAACAGATCACAGGTGAGGATGGTTACCTTTAATAGCCATTAGCACCCTTTGCGACAACTTGTGTGCATGTTATAATAAGGCCAAAATCATTAGGGTATGTAAACTGTTGAACAGGGTAATTTGGTAGTTTCTGTTGTGATGATTTAAAAAAAAAAAAAAGAGTAAATACAGTTGATTGATAATAAATGACTTCAGCCAAACACTAATCATGAGTGAAAGAAAAGTTTTGTGGCATCATTCATATTCTCTGAAAAAATGGCAAAACATCTGAAATTCTACAAGGGTATGTAAACTTATGAGCACAACTGGATATATACATATATATATATATATATATATATATATATATATATATCACTCATAATGTAGTCCAGCTAGTTAACACATACACATAATTAAAAGAGAAGTATGGGTTTAGAAAAAAATAAACAATCACCTGTTGCAGCTTTCCCCCATGACCTCTAAAACTGATAACTGAGTGATCAAAGACCACTGATCACTCAATTCTTGGTCTTCAGGCTGCTCTGCTATCCCTCCAGCGATCTGGGCTGTGCAGGAGGCGGGAGTGGCTGTCTTCTTTAAACTATTCTAACAGGTCAAAAAAAAATTGTATAGCTAAAGCTGGCCATAGATGTCCATAAAATCTTTCCCACTGAGACACTGTTCTGACAGCAGGAACTCTCCACTGTCATAATACAGTGATCAGCGACTGCAGCTGTTGATCAACAAAACTTTTCCTACAAGCCCATAAGATCGACTTTGTTAATTGGGATCAGCCACACATCAAAATTTGGCAAGTCCCTGTTGAAACTAATACATTTTGATCCATCTATGGCCAGCTTTACATTTGCAAGCACAAGTGAAGCCACACACCAAAACCATGACATTGTCAGGGTACCAGTTCTGCTCGACATAGAATCGCGCACATGCGCAGTAGATCAGCGCTATTGCGCTTGCCTGTGCGCGAATTGCATGCGCACATGCGCGGTCCAGCCGCGCGCACAGGCACGCTTCTCTCGGAACCAATCAGAGGCATAACCGGCCTATTTAAATCAGCTTCTCCCCCTGTCAAGTTGCTGGTTTGTCATCAGCTCCTGTGATACTTCCTGTTGAAGCTCCTCCCTTGTTTGACCTGGATTACCTGACCTTTGGCTGACGTCCCCGGATTGCTGCTGTCTCCTGCCCCCTGACCTGTACCTCGGACTTTCTGCTCTCTCCAATCCCTGACCTGTACCCCCAGACTTTCTGCTCCCTCCAATCCCTGACCTACGGCTCATCTCCCGGATCTGTCTCCAGTCTTTGTTCCCTGCTTTAAGTGCCTTGAGTACCTGGACTGTCGTTGCCTGATACTCAGCTGTCCCCAGTGAACTTCTCCCTGCTCAGCTCCTGACCAGCAAATCAAGTCTCCGATTCACTGCCGGTACACCGGTGCCCCCCCGGCGCTTCCTTCCCTCTGTTCCAACACCAGGGGGCGAATCGCGCCAGTTCGCAAAGGTGAGCCGCCCTCAGCATCTCGGCCTTGGTAAGTACACCCGTGACAGACATACAGTATCTCATAAGAGTGAGTAAACCCCCTTGCATTTTTGTATATATATTATTATATCTTTTCATGTGACAACACTGAAGAAATTACACTTTGCTACATTGTAAACTAGTGAGTGTACAGCTTGTATAACAGTGTAAATATGCTGTCCCCTCAAAATAACTCAACACACAACCATTAATGTCTAAACTGCTGGCAACAAAAGTGAGTACACCCCTAAGTGAAAATGTCCAAATTGGGCCAAAGTGTCATCATTTTGTGTGGCCACCATTATTTTACAGCACTGCCTTAAAGTGGTTGTAAACCCTTACAGACCACTTTGACCTACAGGTAAGCCTAGATTAATAAATGGACTCATGCCGTCACCACCTGAGGCCGCGCGCATGTGCGGGAGTAACGTCATCGCGGCTCCATCCAGTCACATCGCCGGAGCCGCGATACACGGAAGATAGATGGCGGCGACGGAGGAGGGGAACGAGGAGTGATGCAGGGGCTTCGATTTGAGGCAAGTCCCATATTTATCGATGGATAACAAGCACAGGCTATAACGAGCACCCTAAATTTAAGAGGGTAGTTTCAGGAAAATAAAATTCCACAGCCACCTGCGAATAACATTGTTATTCACAGGCACAGTTTACCCTCCATTTTCAGGGTAAAAAAAAATGAGTGTTATACGCCAATAAATACAGTAATTTATAATGAGTTAGTATGCTGTGGGTGTATTTTTTTTATTTTTTTCAGAGGATTTACTTCCTCTTTAACAGGTTGCCACTGGAGTCCTCTTCCACACCTCCATGACGACATAACAGAGCTGGTGGATGTTAGAGACGTTGCGCTTTTCCACCTTCCATTTGAGGATGCCCCACAGATGCTCAACAGGGATTAGGTCTGGAAACATGCTTGGCAAGTCCATAACTTTTACCCTTAACTTCTTTAGCAAGGCAGTGATCGTCTTGGTGGTGTTTTTGGGATCGTTATGTTGGAAAAATGCCCTGCGGCCCAGTCTGCAAAGGGAGGGGATCATGCTCTCCTTCAACATGTCACAGTACATGTTGGCATTCATGGTTCCCTTAATAAACTGTAGCTCCCCAGTGCCGGAACCCCTAGACCACAACACTCCGACCACCATGCTTAACTGTAGGCAAGCCACACTTGTCTTTGCACTCCTCACCTGGTTGCCACCACACACGCTTGACATCATCTGAATCAAATAAGTTTATCTTGGTCTCTTTAGACCACAGGCCATGATTACAGTAATCCATGTCCTTAGTCCGCTTGTCTTCAGCAAACTGTTTGTGGGCTTTCTTGTATCATCATCTTTAGAAGAGGCTTCCTTCTGGGATGACAGCCATGCAGACCAATTTGATGCAGTGTGTGGCGTATGGTCAGAGCTGACCTCTCCCACCCCCTCAACCTCTGCAGCAATGCTGGCAGAACTCATATGTCTATTTTCCAAAGACAACCTCTGGAAAGGATGCTGAGCACGTGAACTCAACTTCTTTGGTCGACCATGACAAGGCCCGTTCTGAATGGAACCTGTCCTGTTAAACCACTGTATGGTCTTGGCCATCGTGCTGCAGCTCAGTTTCAGGGTCTTGGCAAACTTCTTATTGCCTATGCCATCTTTTTGTAGAGCAACAATTCTTTTTTTCAGATCCTCAGTGAGTTCTTTTCAATGAGGTGCCATGTTGAACTTCCAGTGACCAGTATGAGAGAGTGAGAGGGATAACACCAAATTTAACACACCTGCTTCCTATTTACACCTGAGACTTTGTAACACTAACCAGTCACATGACAATTGGGCCCAATTTGGACATTTTCACTTAGGGGTGCACTCACTTTTGTTGCCAGCGGTTTAGACAATAATGACTGTGTGATGAGTTATTTTGAGGGGACAGCAAATTTACACGGTTATACAAACTGTACATTAACTACTTTACATTGTAGCAAACTGTAATTTCTTCAGTGTTGTCACATGAAAAGATAGATGAAAGATAATAAAATATTTACAAAAATGTGAGGGGTCTACTCACTTTTGTGAGATACTGTATAAATAGCAATGCATAAACTGAGGGCAAGTGTCCATGGTGGTAGCCCTCATCCTATTCATATAACTCATAGCAACTTTGCTGGTCTTAAGACTTTTCAAGAGCTTATTTAGACCCAATCCAGGGCAACAAAACGCAAGGATACATGAAAACCTTCAGTGAAAACGAATCTGCATCTGAAGTGCATATCAAAACAAAAGTAGTCAGATTAACCCTCCAGATTTCACTCTACGTGCAGAATTTTGGGTTGTGGACACTGGTAGTGAAACCAGGATCTGGAGCCTATGGCCCGGATTCATGTAGATCGGCGGATCTTTATGCCGCCGTAGCGTATCTTCTTTCCGCTACGCCGGCGCAACGTTTAGAAGCAAGTATGAAATTCACAAAGAAAATGCACCCAACGTTGTGCCGGCGTAGTGTATATTCGTCGGCGTAAGTCAAATTAGGTGGAAGTGGGCTGGAAGTGGGCGTGATGCATGGTAATGAAGCGTGACCCCATGCAAATGATGGGCTGAGCGTCATCCAAGTACTTAAAACGAACAGCCCTTGCGTCGTATCTTGGACGTATCTCCGTGCGCATGCGTACAACCATGTAACGAAATCCAACTAAATAACTGCCTAAGATACGTCGAATCACTGCCTACGACGTGAACGTAACCTACGCCCAGCCCTATTCACGTAGTACTACGTAAACTACGTACAATACGACGGCTGTTCCCTCATCCATATCTTTGCATGACTTACACCTGCTTTATGTGGTGTAAGTTTACGCCGGAAGTACGACTTACGTAAACCGCGTATATTAATGTGCCGGGCGCAAGTACGTTCGTGAATCGGCATATCTCACTCATTTGCATATTCGAAACGTAAAACAATGGGAGCGCCCCTTGCGGCCAGCGTAAATATGCGACCATGATACGACGGCGTAGGAAACTTACGTCGGTCGTAAGAAGCCGGTTTTCAGGCGTATCTCACTTTCAGAGTCAGGCGCATAAATATGACGGTGCATATGTGCACTTACGCGGCGTATCTCGAGATACGTTGGCGTAAGTGCTACGTGAATCCGGGCCTATAACATTAAGGTGGCTATGGCATTTTCATTCCTATCAGGTTTTCTTTTTTTTTTTTAACAAACTTCAGTGACAATATGGTTTTTTTTTTCTCTTTTTCAGTGGCAGGTGATCCTTTGTCCTACACTGAACAGCACTCAAGTAATGGCTTGTGAGCATTGTTGAGAGCAGTATAGCCTGAGCCCAGGTCAGCTTGAGAACAGGGAGCGTTCCCGTGACAGCCTGTGCTCACTGCAAGTGGGCTGTATGACGCGTGTCCTTTACTGAAACTGCTCCTGACTGAAGATGTATATTGCTGCAAAACCTGTTTTTGACTTTTCTGGGCATGTTATACACATATATATATATACATATATGTATAAAACAAAATGATCTTAAGCTGCAGCTGATCATCTCTGAAGTACAGTACGATTATTAATACAGTAAGAATGAAAAGAGAGGCACGTGCAATATCCTGTAATCTGTACAATGTTTTTGCAAATTCTAATTTCATATCTATAGCTTCACTGCTACAGAAATCCATGTGTGAGACAAAAAAAAGTTTAACTAAATTGCTTATAATTATTATGGTTACGAGGGCCTTCAAACTGGCAGTTAAAAGCTGCAAGCTACTCTGGATAAGGGGATATATACATCAAGCACAATTATATAACATGCATTCTACATCAAACCAACTAATGCTGGCTTTACTAGAATTTTTATCTCTAAATCAAACCAACTAATCTGTGATCAAAAGGCTGCCAATCAGGCAAATGTTCTAATCATCAAAAGACTGTAAATCACCTACTAGAGAAATCAACTGTAAAAATGTAGAACACTTTGAACTAGGAAACGTGTTAAAAGTAGCCGGAAAAAGAGGAATAAATCAAAAATTTGAAACCCATAACATTACCTTTTAAGACGGCACCACAAAGAGAAGCGATTGCTGCTTAAGCCAAACAATTGTCATGCAAGTGTGCAGCAATTTCATAGACATTAATGATAACAAACCGCAATATGACACGGCGGCCTAATTGGAACGAAACATAATTTACCGGAGATGCTTGCATCATGAAGTAGTAAAGTTTTTTTGGGTGGACCTCAAAATGTTACTATATACGTTCCTAACATGTCACGATATGCAACAATAACATTCTTCGAGAACGTTCTATTTTTTAAATAACAGTCCTTGCAACTAAAATAACAATTGTTCCCTTACCATAGTCATTTAGTCAATGGCATATGACAATGGGGTGGCTTTAGTAAAGGCAAACAAACTGTGAACTTGGCAAGTACAGTTGCTCCATAGCTTAGTAAATGAGATGAAGCATCACTGTAGAAAAATTCCAAATCACATGCAAGGAAAATGTAAAAAAAAAAATTTGTTTTTTGCTTGCATCAGTAAAGCTGTATATAATTTACTAAGCTCTAGAGCAGAAGTGGCAAACTCAAATTCACCGGGGGCCACATCAGCAGTATGGTTACCCTCAAAGAGTCGGGTGCACGGTGAGGGGTGCAGAGTTCTGTGGGGTGCGTGCAGAGTGCATAGTGAGGGGTGCAGGGTGCTGTGGAGTGGGTGCAGGGTGCATAGTGAGGGGCGCAGGGTGCTGTGGGGTGGATGCAAGGTGCACAGTGAGGGGTGCATAGTTATGTGGGGTGGGTGTATGGTGCATAGTGAGGGGTGCAGGGTGCACAGTGAGGGGTGCAGGGTGCTGTGGGTGCAGGGTGCACAGTGAGGGGTGCAGGGTGCTGTGGGGTGGGTGCAGGGTGCATAGTGAGGGGTGCAGGGTGCACAGTGAGGGGTGCAGGGTGCTGTCTGGTGGGGGCAGGGTGCACAGTGAAGGGTGCAGGGTGCTGTAGGGTGGCTGCAGGGTGCATAGTGAGGGGTGCAGGGTGCTGTGGGGTGGGGGCAGGGTGCACAATAAAGGGTGCAGGGTGCTGTAGGGTGGCTGCAGGGTGCATAGTGAGGGGTGCAGGGTGCTGTAGGGTGCATAGTGAGGGGTGCAAAGTGCTGTAGGGTGGGTGCAGGGTGCATAGTGAGGGGTGCAGGGTGAGGTGGAGTAGGTCAGTATAGGCTGAGGGGTGTGCAGGGCAGATGGAAGGCACAGGTTCAAGAGAGGAGCAGAGGACAGTGTCAGAGGGGACCCCAGACAGCCTGGCAGGGTTAGAGGGACCGAGCAGGGAGGGGGCAGCTGGTACTCATGATTTGGGCAGCCAATCTCTTCCTGCAGCACATCCACTTGAGGGGGGAGAGCAGGGGGGTGAGACGGCATCGCAAGGGAGGGACCGGGACACACCGGAGGGATTCACAAAGCTAGCCATCCTCTGCACTAGCGGCTGCTGCTCTGTTAGTCGTCATCATCGAGATCCACTGCGCTGAGCTGGGCACCGGAGCCACAGGACGCAGCCCGCTGGATGGGGGAAAAAAACTTCCCCAAAAACTGCAATTTCTGCCACCAAAAAGCCAGCATCGCTGGCAGGAAAAGGCTGGGGAGGCGGGGTGGAGGTGGAGACGGGGCGGTGGTGGAGGCGGAGACAGGGTGGAGGAGGAGGCGGGCACCAGAGTGGCATTGTGGCTGCAGAAAGAGTGGAGGCGGAGACAGGGCGGAGTAGAAGGCGGGCACCAGAGCGGCAGCCGGAACCATAATGTAAGTACACCTAATGTCTGTAGTGTAGAGTGGAGGCGGTGCCTAAGACGCAGCGTTGGAGGCGGGATGGAGGCGGAGACGAAGCGGTACAGAGTAAGGGGAATATGTGCCGCGCCGCTCGCTGAAATCCTGGCAAAAGGAGGTGGCTGCTGTGCGGGCCACATTACAAGGTCCGGCAGGCCGGATTGGGCCCGCGGGCCTTGTGCTTGCCACCCCTGCTCTAGAACAACTACACTTGTAAAATGCATAGTCTATTTGCCTTTAGTAAACCCACCCCTATATCATACACACCTCCTGCAGACATCCTAGTAATAAAACACGTAGGGGAGGAAACGTCCGGAACTACGTCACTTCCGCTTGGTGGAACATAGGCTGGCTTCAGCGTGGATCACAGCAGCGGTGTTCCTAGACTAACTGCTGGCAGACTTTTCCAGGTGCTGGATAGGGCACCACACATTGTGAGTGCACTGTGCACTTTTTATGGGGATGTTTTAAATAAATAGAGTTTCGCTATGAAAATGTATGGTTCCTTTCCCATGTGTGGATGATCTGGAGCATATTAGTACCTTGGATGGTGGCTTGATGTGAGAAGCTGACCAGAGGCATTTAAGCACTGTTTGACTTACTATAGTATATGCTCAGGGGGTCAACAACTCTCTGTTAGTTTGGTCCCAGGTGGGCACACAAGTGGTAAGAGGAATGAGATTGCATTGCTCAATACAGAGCACTTCACTTTTTTGTCAAGAATTTTCAGCACTAAAAATGGTGACTTAGGAAAACCCTTTTGATCAACTGTTTGCACAGTTGTGTGTGTGTGTGTTTGTATATATATATATATATATATATATATACACATACACACACATATATACATACATACACACATATATACAGTATCTCACAAAAAATTAGTACATCCCTCACATTTTTATAAATATTTGTTTATTGTACCACTTTACATTGTAGCAAAGTGTAATTTCTTCAGTGTTGTCACATGAAAAGATAATAAAATATTTACGAGATACTATATATTTATTTCGATTACATACATATGTACTAGGATTTACACTTTAAGGGTTCATTTTGTGAATGTATTAATTGCATGGATGGTCTTCTGTATTCTGCATTGATTTGTATATGCATTTGCACAGGGTAGCGCAGCTATTTTATAATTCATGAAGACTGTGTACTTTGCAAGCGCAGTTGCTCCAGAGGTTAGTAAGTGAGATGAAGCTTCACTTTACAAAGAATACCCAATCACATGCAAGGAAAATAAAAAAAAATGCATTTTTGCTTGCACATGATTGGACAATGGACGTCAGCAAAGCTTCCCCACATTTTACTAAGCTCTGGAAACCACTACGCTTTAAAAATGTACAGTCTAGTTTGCCTTTAGTAAATCCACCCAAATATGTTACTCTTTGTTCCATGGTAAATGTACCGCATTTTTCGCTCCATAAGACACACCTAGATTTTAGAGGAGGAAAATATGAAAAAAATAAAAATATTCTGAACCAAATGGTGTACTAAAATATTTAAATATAACAGAATAATATTTCTACACTGACAACCAATGTAAGGGGGCACCCTACACTGATCCCCAATGTAACTGGGACATTTACATGATCACAACAGGAGTATTTGCATCAAGCACCAATGTATTGAGACATTTACACTGACCAGTGATGTAACAGGTGTATTTACAGTACAAACCCCCCCCCCCCATTTTTCAACTAATCTCTGTATTCTTATCTCCCTCTCAGTACAACTCTGACCCTCTAACTCATCTGCTAACCTCTGTCCCCCAAACCCCTCATCTTCTAACCTCTGCACTCCAACCCCTCCCTCCTATTCAACTCTGCACAACTCCTCTGCTCACCTCAAACTCCCCGTCTTTTATCACTTCTACATGCCCCCTATGCTCACCTGCATGCTGTTTACCACTTCTTGGTGGGCAGAGGTGTGAGCGCATTTTGCATATGAATCGCGGCGGCCGACCTCATTAACATAACAAGAACAATACCCTTTTGTTTGGAAAATGGGAGTACAGCGCTAATTATAAATAACAATGTGTAAGATCATATATTAACAAACCTTAGACAGGTTAGTGCTAGAGTGATACGTCAATTTGCAAAAAAAAAGTATATCAATCACTAAAATACATTCTAAAAACATTACCAAAAATTATATACTATTTTAAATGCCTTCCTATTCCAATACCTGGTAAATTCTTCAAGCAATTAAACACTAAACTTAACCACTTAAGCCCTGGACCATATTGCTGGTCAAAGACCTGGCCACTTTTTGCGATCCGGCACTGCGTCGCTTTAACTGACAATTGCGCCGTCGTGCGACAAAACTGGCATCCTTTTTTCCCCACAAATAGAGCTTTCTTTTGGTGGTATTTGATTACCTCTGCGGTTTTTAGTTTTTGCACTATAAACAAAAATAGAGGGACAATTTCAAAAAAAATTATATTTTTAACTTTTTGCTATAATAAATATTCCCCAAAAATATATTAAAAAAAACTTTTATTTTTCTTAGGTTAAGCCGATACGTATTCTACTACATATTTTTCGTAAAAAAAAATCCAAATAAGCGTTTATTACTTGGTTTGTGCAAAAGTTATAGCATTTACAAAATAGGGGATAGTTTTATGGCATTTTTATTAATATTTTATTTTTTACTAGTAATGGCGGCGATCAGCGATTTTGATCTGTACTGCGACATTATGGCGGACACTTTTGACACATTTTGGGACCACTGGCATTTTTATAGTGATCAGTGCTATAAAAATGCATTGATTACTATAAAAATGCCACTGGCAGGAAAGGGGTTAACACTAGGGGCGAGGAAAGGGTTAAGTATGTTCCCTGGGTGTGTTCTAACTGAAGGGGGGGTGGACTGACTTGGGGAAATGACTGATCACTGTTCATACATAGTCTATTCATACAATCAGGCATTTCTCCACACAGCTCCCAGTTCTCGCTCTGTAACGAGCATGCGCGTCGGCGTCAGGGGCGAGCAGGGGGCCTCCGGTGGAGCGCCCCTATTGGCTGAACGGCGAGATGACGTAGATCTACGTGATTTTGCCCAGCAGAGCCGACCTGCCGCCGTATAACTGCGGTGGCTGCTCGGCAAGCAGTTAAACAATTTATCTGGAACAAAAAAAACAGGGGTTGCATTCTCAATTCTAACCACCATTAACCTCATGGTGGTATGAATTTGCTAGAGATCAGAAATTACTATTACGCAGCCATCTTAGATCAGATGAAGTACTGGTTCTCCCCCCAGAAAGACAAATTATGGTTGAACATGGAACAAAAATCCACTAAGAACTCCGACTTATACGCTCTAGCATTAGATAATGCTGTACTTCCAAAAGTAGTCAATCCCAATCTACTAACAATTAAGGCCACATTACATGCTTGGAAACACATACTTTCTAAATCTAGACATCTAGAAAAAATATCCAAATGATATTTTCCTACAGAATTTATTAATTACTGTAAAATTTGTCTATCAGTAGACAATTGGATCAAACAGTGATATCAACTATATGTTAATCTACCCCTGAATTTTAAAAATGACATTCTGTGCAAGCTGGGAAGGTGTAAGCATTTGAAGGAGTTCAACCCGGATAATAAGATAGAGATACCATCAATAATTTGGGAATATCTATCCCAACAAAAAGATTATATTAAGAAAGGTATTTCATTCTTTTATGACATACTTTTATCCCAACCAGCCAACAAAACCGCTCATATGGTGAAATGGGAGAAAACGTATCCTTTTCCTGGGATCAGTGGAAAAAAAAATTCCAAACAATTAACAAAGCATCTTCATCCATCGAACACTGGGATAATGCCCAAAAAATAACCAATAGGTGGTACCTAACACTTTACAGAATAAAATCTACCCAACCACGTCCGACATTTGTTGGAGGTGCAATGAGCAAACTGGGAATCTTATACACACTCTATGGAGTTGCAAAACCTCGAGAAGCTTTTGGCATTCAGTCTCGTCCTTCATAGCAGACATTACAGGTAACCTTCTCACGCTTACACCTGCCTCAGCTTTACTAGGCATAGATCTCGAGAAATACCCCACCATTTATAGAACTATTGTGACCCATATCCTGATAGCTTCAAGACTAACTGTTGCTAAACTCTGGAAATCTACAGAAGCACCCAATATATCTACTGTCATAAACAGATTGAATTCCCAAGCACAATTCAAACTGATGCTAGCTTACAAAAACTACTCTATCACCTCCTTCAGGAGAAAATGGAAAGCTGGGTTAACCCACCATAGAGCCTCCTCTTACCTAAAAGATTGTAAAATGTAATACTCACTTAAGTGTTTGAAAACCCTTATGCATCATACTAAGCAGTATGTCGGTGTAGAACAATACTTCAACTACTCGTTCCTTATGTTTATTTTGTATACTTTTATTTTCTATTTCTGATTTCATCATCCTACTTAAAGTTGTTACAGGCTGTGTCATTGTATATTGTGATGTCCTACCAGTCCTACAGTTTGAACCCAATTGGGGTAGGCTGGTCTAGGTCATCAAGACCCGAAATAAGTCTATAAGCTAGGCCTTTACAGTTTTATGTATCAACATGATATATTATATGAACAGCAACGTTGTCCTTTATGTTTTGTTATATGGTTGTCAGGGGTGGACTGACAACTCATGGGGCCCCCGGGCAATAAAAGATTATGGGGCCCCCAGGCTTACAGATGGCCACCATGCCAGGAGGCAGGGCAGCTAAAATCTCAGGATTTTCACATCAAAAGCATGTCGGTTTCGGACATATCAGGGACAGATGTAAAGAAAAACAACAGATTTTTACATACTGTCCCTGGTTTTATTGAGCCTGGCAACCTTTATGGGGCCCCCTAGTGGCATGGGGCCCTCGGGCAGTGCCCGAGAGTCCCAATGGTCAGTCCACCCCTGATGGTTGTACAACCTTATTTGATAAAAAAAAAATTATAGTTGGCGAAAAAGAAAAAAAACTTTAATAAACAGATTGAAAAATAAGTATAAAATGAAATGAAAATAGACTCCAAGTTGAAATACAACACAAAATGTTGAATATTAATAATGTGTAGCATTGTATCCAACCAGAGAGTGAAGACCATCTTTTGTAAAATATCCCATGTTTACTAACCTCAATAACCTAAGCTGGCATTTACATTGTGAATGAGTCATAAAAAGGACTTAGAGATTTCAATTAGACAAAGCAAGCCAAAAGGCAGACAGCATCCATTGTGCAATGTCTTTAGATAAACATAGCACTTTGCTAATCCTTTTCCATATAACAAATGTTTATTTGTAAAACATAGATATTGGATAAAAATAAAAGGTCAATATAGAAAGAATTATAACCCCCCCCCCCCCCCCACTACTGTCAAAGACAAGATTTTTCAGAACACAAATCAAGCACAAACATGCCATGTTTCTCATTTTAAATCTTGATTGTGCACAGAGTAATAATTAATAGGAAAAAAAAAAAAAAGCTTTTTCAAACTACTTAATGTCAAGGTTAAAAGCTACATTGATAAATACACTGAACAAATCTTGAACACTAGCAAAACAATTAGAAATAATTGCTTCACAAAACATGATGTTGTCGAACACAAAGATACAGGTCACTGAGCTTTCTTGTATTATGAACCTCTATATACAAATCACCATACACTTCTGAAAGTCACATAATGATGTCTTCATTCTGCTGTTGCCTAAACCTTATAAACCTCTTATATGCTGCATGATTTAATACAACACCCATAATTGTGCATCAGATTAAACCCACTGACCCATAACAGGCACTACTCTGCATTGCTTGGGATGGGGGATGCAATAACAAGGGCCACTCAATGCAACTGATTGCTTCCCATGCTACAAGGGGCAGCCCTCCACTGTTGTCAAATGCTTACCCACAATGCAGTCATGGATAATAATGTACATTTCCATTTATAAATAATTTATCTTCAGATTTGAAATTAAAATTCCCTAATTATTAGCTGGTATGTGAAATCCATATCTGTCACAGTAATTTAAAAAAACTGAGCACCAAAATTGTGTATGTCCAGTCAAAACTTTTTTTGTTAGTTGATGAGCATTTGGCATCTGCTCCTAGTTTAATGAATAATTAAAAAAATGGCACCTATAGACCAGGCACACAATTTGTTTGTGTTAGTTGTTAGTTGCCCTGAAAGTCAAACTAATCTATAGAAAAAAAGAAATAAAAAAAAGACAATGCAAACAAAGTATAATACATGCATAAAATAGTAACAAAAAGGAGATGTTTTCTAGAGAAACGCCATATAATATGTTAAATCAATGTGCCCCCATGTTAATGTGCATTGCATTAGTACTGTAGGTCAAGTCAATAAAAGTGGCTGTCTAATACACAAAAAAGGTACGGTACATGCAGCAATGTTTTTCCAAGTAGAGCATTACTACAGTGGCAGCTTAAAAATTCTGCTAAAAGTTAAAAATTTCCAAATTCAATTTGTTTTAGTAATCCACTGCATTAATTTGACATAGAGGCTGGATCCATACTCCCCCTAGGCCAATTGTCAGGTCACCTGTGGCCAGATGACAAGTGCACCCCGTTAGGGTCGGGGATGCATCACAGGGTAGTGAACCCTATAGCAGACTGCTGCGAACAGAGAGGAAGTGTGAGCCCAGGATTCCCCAGGGCTCGGAGTCTAACATCCAGCTTGGTGTTCATCAGAGCCTCTGGTGGTGAGGATGGCCTTCGCTGCAGCTAGATCCAGGTCGCCGTAGGGAGAGAGGGGAAGCAGCCACTGAGAACACAAGGGATAGTGATGGGTAAGCAAGGGTCGGGGCAAAAGGCAGACTAGGGTAACCAAGGGACAGGTCAAAAGGTCAGGGTCACAGGCAAACAAGAGTAGTCAGGGACGAGCCAAAATCAGTACACAGAATGGTTAACGTATCACACGACAGACAGGAACTCAAGCTACAAACAAAGTTGGACAGCACTGCAGACCTGCAGTGCAACAGTTAATATAGACTTCTGGGATGGCCTGGGGTGGGGCCATACAGGAAGGAGAGATGATAAAAAGGCAGCCAGAACAGAGTCAGGCCTCTAAGGAACAAATGGAGACAGGTAAGCTGCCAGACTTTATTGCATATCCATGACACCAATTTTGTTGTGCACCCCCCCATTTATTACATTAACTAGTTAGACTAAAACTGAGTCCCCCAGCTGAATTGGGGGGGGGGGGTTCCTGCAAGCAAAGTGGATGCAGGAATCCTCCCCACTGTGCTATTGTATTCCGACAGTTGGGTCTCTTGCATTGTCGGCATACACTTATCCACAGCTGTAGTCATTGGCTGCAGACTGCTGATCAAAGAAGGTTTTCCAGTCTGGCCGACGCTCGGCTTCCGTCGAACAGGAAGGACCACATACACAGATAATTCGGCTGGTTCCTGCTGTACCAGCCAAATTTCAATCTGTGCATACCAGGCTTTAGACACATTAACCTAAAACATCATCACCACACAAGCCTGGGAGCAGAGAATCTGAAGTGAGTGAGTGAGAAACCCTGCGAACTGAATCGCTTCTGGGCGCTTAGTATCCATTCTCTCAACTGTAAGCTTTTGCCCTCAGAAAAGATGGGTTTTGATTTTTTTCCTGAAGGCCAGGTAATTCGCCTCCAATCGGATGCTGGGTTGGTAGAGCGTTCCATATTCTCGGTCCTGAAGAAAGCAGTTTGCCCATTCTGTGTCGGTACAATAAAACCGATGAGAAGAGGAGTGGGGCAGGCAGTCACCCAATTTAGATATTTGGACCTGGAGGAGGGGAACTGGAAATATATAGGGCCAGATTCTCAAAAGAGATACGCCAGTGTATCGCAGGAAACACAGTCGTATCTCTGTTTCTTTTCCCCGGGTATCTATGCGTGCGATTCCTAGAATCACTTACGCATAGATACGGAGAAGATCCGACAGGTGTAAGACACTTATACCATCGGATCTTAGATGTAATTCCTTCGCTGGCCGCTAGGTGGCATTTACGTTGATTTCTCATTTGCCTATGCAAATGAGCCTAATACGCCGATTCCCGAACGTTTTTACGCCACCTCGTCGTCGTTTACGTTGTTTCCGTAAGCGTAAACCTACCCATATGAGGGGTAGGCTTACGAAGCTCCGTCGTATGCCATGTTAAGTATGGCATCGGGTCAGCGTCGTCTTTTTCCGTCATTTTACTAAGTCGTTCGCGAATAGGACTTTACGTCAATTGCGCTCACGTCGGCTTGACGTTTTCCGTTGTGAGCTGGAGCTTGCGCACTGGGCTATTTTATAGCAGTTTTTGCTGTGAGTATGACAATGGTCCCAAAAATGTGTCAAAATTGTCCGATGTGTCCGCCATAAGGTCGCAGTCACGAAAAAAATTGCTGATCGCCGCCATTAGTAGTAAAAAAAAACATTAATAAAAATGTCGTAAAAAATGCAGGTAAAGGACCAGGCCCCTTTTTGCAATTCGGCACTGCGTCGCTTTAACTGACAATTGCGCGGCCGTGCGACGTGGCTCCCAAACAACATTTGCGTCCCTTTCTTCCCACAAATAGAGCTTTCTTTTGGTGGTATTTATCGCCTCTGCGATTTTTATTTTTTGCGATATATACAAAAATAGAGCGACATTTTTGAAAAAAAAAACTATATTTTTTTAATTTTTGTTATAAGAAAAATCAAATAAACTAAATTTTAGTCAAACATTTAGGCCAAAATTTATTTAGCCACATGTCTTTAGTTAAAAAAAAAATCGCAATAAAAAAAAAAAATAGCTACCTAGCAGGGAACAGCGACACTAATACAGCATTTAGAAAAATGATCGCTTAGTGACGCTGGCAATAGGGAGTGAAAGGGTTAACTAGGGCGGTGATCAAGGGGTTAAAACTTTATTAGGGGGGGTACGGGGGCTACCCTGACTAACTGACTAACACTAACTGACTGTCACACTGACACTAAATACAGTAATTATACATATATGATTACTGCATTCAGTGACACTGTGACGGAGGGGGGGTGATCGCAAGGGGTTAAGTGTGCCTGCGTGTACTGGTGTCAGTGTAGTGTTGTGCAGACTTACTGTGTGATGTGATCTCTCCTCAGCGGCGGTTGAAAAAACCGCCGAGAGCAGAGATCACATCACTTCCTCCTCCTGTGTTTACACAGGAGGAGGAAATGACACTGCAGGGGAGCGCGCGGATTGGCTGGGAGCGATCCGGAGGGGGCAGTTAAAAAACGGACTGCCGCCCCATCAGCACAGATCGCTCCTTCAGCAAACCGGACCACCGTATGTCCCGGGGGGGGGGGTCCCGATCCGACCCCCGACAAGGCAGCAACGTATATATACGTTGATGTGCCTGTCCGTGCCATTCTGCCGACGTAAATGTACATGCGGCGGTCCTTAATGGGCTAAACACTTATTGTGATTTTTTTTTTTACCAAAAATATGTAGAAGAATACATATCGGCCTAAACTGAGAAAATGTTTTTTATTTTTTGGGGGGGGTATTTATTATAGCAAAAAGTAAAAAATATTTTTTTTTTCAAAATTGTCGCTCTATTTTTGTTTATAGCGCAAAAAATAAAGACCGCAGAGGTGATCAAATACCACCGAAAGAAAGCTCTATTTGTGGGGGAAAAAAAGGACGCCAATTTTGTTTGGGTTAATCTTCAAATTCCTTATATATTTACTAGAAATGGAACAATGTTATCCTAATGTGTAAATTTAGCCCTACTCCTCTGTTGTTTGAAGGTTGTATGAACTTAAAGATGGCCGCAAGCAGACGGAAAAAGTTCAGTGTGGAAACAAAAACTATTTAATTTTGAGGTCCCTGTGTATATGGCAATTAATTTTTCCAATTACCAAGTCAACAAAAACATTACAGAACCCATGGGGATGGGCTACGTACAGCTTTCTGTACAGTGCAATGATAAGCAGACATTAGGAGCAAAAAAGGAATATGCTACTGTTGTAGAGAACAAAGATTTAGAACAAACAAAGAATAAAGCCAGACTGAAGACTGTGCATTGCTGAATGGTGGGGCAACAATATTAAGGCTATGTATCTGTGTACATTGTCAGTGCACATCTGGAAACCACAGGGGAGCTTCTCAAAGTTACAGAATCAAAGCAAACTGCTTATTTCAAATATTTATCTGCTTCAGCAGAACAGGCTGCACTGTCAAAAACACATTAAGAATTCCTATCAACAAAATTGTAAAAATAAAAAACGTAACTTTATGTAGATTTATCATAATTGTTGTAAAAGTTAGATTAAAGTGGAAAAAGAAAATGTACAGCAAGCAAGCAACAGGTAGTCTCACATGATAATAACTGAAATCATTTGCAGTATTCCAAATTTTGCTTGGTGGCTGAAACAAAGGCAAAGATAGGAACATAATTTTTTTTGACAAGTCATTGCTTTAACAGGGACAGTGGTCGTTTCTAATATTTTCTGTTAAATTATTTTTTTTATTATCAGTTGAAAAAGTAAAAATAACTATTTGCCCACGCAGGGACTACAGGTTAGGTATAAGTCTGAAGGCCACAAATACTATTTAAAAATTCAGTGTAACAACATCCCAGGGTGATTGCCTATAGGGGCATGCCTACGGTATTCAAGATTTGTATTCTGAAGGAATTGCACAAACCAAGTGGCTCAGAAAAAGGAAAAAGGTTAATTAGAGATAAATGGGAAGTCAGGGAAGGGAGAGGGGAGATAGAGCTCATGCCCCACAGACTCGGGGCAAGCGGTTGGGTGAGTAAATTATAGGACGTCCAGACTACTTAGGTTCAGGAGTGGTGGCAAGTCATTAAAGATACTGGACATTAACATTAGGCTTGTGTGGTCTTTAATTTCTTAAAAACAGGCTGAGGACTTCTTCCAGGCTCTGGCTATTGTTTGATTTTCTGCCAAAAACAGGTATATAGTCAATTTCTGTTGGTATCAAAAAAAGGCCCCAGATAAGGAGGACCATCTGTACATCTTTAAGGTCTAATAAATCACATTTGAAGCAGCCCAAAAGTTCTGGACCAGAATGCAGTTAGTTTTGGACAGGACCACCATATATGCACTATGAATAGGGCAATATAAGCTTATACCCAATATCACCAAAGCAGGACCTTATTTTCAGTTTCTAGGATTGAAGTATTAAAAAAAAAACATTTGGCTATGCTTAGGCAGGATCATTTACTAATATTTCAGTATATTTTTCCACAAAGCAAGCATTGCATTTCTGAAAATTTAAGGACTGTTCACAAATACCACAATCTGGCCCACCAAGTAGTCAATCTGTGACAATGTGTTAGGAATCCTAACGTTCTTTTGAGGATAAAAATTAATGTCCATCCGTTATTGTTATGGGTTTGTAACTTCAACCCAACTTCTCTAAAGACAGTGCAGAAATGGAATAATAGCTTATATTGTCAATTAAACCAAAACTACTGCAATTTCAAAAAAAAGGATTTTTAATAACAGCTTACCTGTAAAATCCTTTTCTTGAAGTACATCACGGGACACAGAGCGCATAGTCATTACATATGGGTTATATGGGTACCTTCAGGTGTGGACACTGGTGTAATCAACTTCACAGGAAGTTCCTCCCTATATAACCCCCTCCCACTGAGAGTGCTTTAGTTTTGTAGCAAGCAATTTCTCTGAGGTTACACAATGTTCCCCAAAAGAGGGGTGGGAGCTCTGTGTCCCGTGATGTACTTCAAGAAAAGGATTTTACAGGTAAGCTGTTATTAAAAATCCTTTTTTCTTTATCGTACATCACGGGACACAGAGCGCATAGTCATTACATATGGGATGTCCCAAAGCAATGCTCCATGAAGGGAGGGAGACCGTAAGGCCAAAAATAGCCAAACAGAAAATATATCAGGAGGTAAACATAGCTCCACCAACAGAAAAAAAGGGGGCGTGAACCGGGCCAGAGGATTCTATACTGCTGCCCGTAGGACCGCCTGCCCAAATGCTGCGTCCGTAGCCTTTGCGACGTCCAACTTATAAAATTTAGTAAACGTATGTACGGAAGACCAGGTTGCCGCTTTGCAAACCTGTGCCATAGAGATCTGATGGTGTGCCGCCCAAGAGGCACTCATGGCCCTCGTAGAATGGGCTTTAACTGATAAGGGAGGTGGAACGCGCTTCAGACCATAGGCCTGAAAAATCAGCTGCTTAATCCACCTAGCCAAGGAAGACTTGGCAGCCGGCTGACCCTTCTTGGGGCCATCCGGGAGGACGAAAAGCACATCTGTTTTCCGAATCTTTTCTGTAGCCTTGAGATAAACCCTCATGGCTCGGACCACGTCCAAAGTATGAAGCAGTCTTTCCTCTCTGGAGTAGGAAAGAAAGATGGTAGGACTAGGTCCTGATTCAAGTGAAAACTGGATATGACCTTAGGAAGGAAAGAAGGCTGAGGCCGCAGAACCACTCTGTCCTTATGCAGAATCAGGTACGGTTCCCTGCAAGACAAGGCTGCCAGCTCGGAGACCCTTCTGGCCGAAGCCATAGCCACCAAGAAAACCAGCTTTCGGGTTAGCAGCACAAGAGGGATTTCTGTCAGAGGTTCAAACGGCTGCTTTTGTAAAGCTGACAAGACCAGATTTAAATTCCAGGGGCAGAGGGGAGCTCTAATAGGGGGATTTACATGCAAGACCCCCTGCAAGAAGGTTTTCACAAGCGAATGCGTGGCCAAAGGCCTTTGAAACCATATCGATAAGGCAGACACCTGCCCCTTTAGAGTACTAAGAGCCAACCCCTTGTCAACGCCAACCTGGAGGAATCGCAAGATCCTGTCAATAAAAAATTTGCGAGGATGCCCTCCTTGAGACTCGCACCACTCCACATAGGTCCTCCAGACTCTGTAATAGATATTTCTAGAGACTGGCTTTCTAGCCTGAATTAACGTAGATATGACTTGGGCTGAGAGGCCTCTGCCCTTAAGAATTAGGGATTCAGCCGCCAAGCCATCAAATTTAGCTGCTGTGAAGCAGGGTGGTAAATCGGGCCCTGAGACAGCAGATCTGGGCGCAGGGGGAGTGGCCACGGTGCCCCTACTGACATCCTCACGATGAGTGCGTACCAAACCCTTCTGGGCCAGGCTGGGGCCACCAGGATCACCGGCCTGCGCTCCACCCTGATCCTTCGTAGAAGGCGGGGAATCATCTGTAGTGGAGGGAACGCATACAGGAGAGAAAACTGGTGCCAGGGGCAAACCAATGCATCGGTCCCGTAGGCCGAGGGGTCCCTGGCTCGGGATACGAATTTGTCCAATTTCTTGTTGAATCTTGTTGCCATGATGTCCACATCGGGAACTCCGAATCTTTGGCAAATCTCTTGGAATACCTGGGGGTGAAGAGACCACTCTCCCGGGAGTAACTGTTGACGACTCAAAAAATCTGCTTGAGAATTGTCTATCCCTGGGATGAACACTGCTGAGATGCAGGGTACATGGGCTTCGGCCCATGAAAAAATCAGGTTTACTTCCCTTTGAGCCGCTAGGCTCCTTGTGCCCCCCTGGTGGTTTATATATGCCACCGCCGTGGCATTGTCGGACTGTATCCTTACTGGCAGACCCTGCAGGGGGAGAGTCCAGGCGACCAGAGCCAACCGAGCAGCTCTGATCTCTAGGACATTGATGGGAAGCAGACTTTCTGCCTCTGACCACTGTCCCTGCTGGGTCCGTTTTCCTAAGATTGCCCCCCAACCTGTTAGGCTGGCATCTGTGGTTACTATTTCCCACGTGATGGGGCAAAAGGTTTTCCCTTTTGACAATTTTTGAGGGATCAGCCACCAGTACAGGCTGCGCTTGACCCCTGGGGAAAGAACTAATGGACGGTCTAATGCCTGTATGGACTTGTTCCAAGCAGAGAGAATAGCTGCCTGAAGAACTCTGGTATGGATCTGGGCATAGGGCGCTGCTTCGAAGGCGGCCACCATCTTTCCCAGCAGTCGCATGCATAGGCGAATAGTCGGCTTCTTTTTGCCTAAGACTATTTGAATCGTTTGAATCAACGACCTGATCTTCCCTTGAGGTAAAAATACCCTCTGGCATTCTGTATCTAACCGAAAGCCTAGATATTCCAACTGCCTTGTGGGTTGTAACCTTGATTTTTCTTGGTTCACAATCCACCCGAATTCTTCTAGATGCCGCACTGTGCGGACTACTGCATGATTGAGGTTGGAAGCTGACCTGTCGATAACCAGGAGATCGTCCAGGTACGCCAGGACCAAGATGCCTTCTGTCCTTAGGACGGCTAGCACCGGGGCTAACACCTTTGTGAATACCCGCGGAGCTGTTGCCAACCCGAAAGGGAGGGCTACGAACTGGAAATGACTTTGATTTATCGTAAAACGAAGAAACTTGTGGTGTGCTGGGAAAATCGGCACATGCAGATATGCATCCTTTATGTCTATAGATGCTAGAAAGTTGCCCTGATGCAGGCTGGCTGTCACTGAACGTATGGAGTCCATACGAAAGGTCTGAATCTTTAGAAAGCGATTTAGGCGTTTGAGGTCTAATATAGGCCTGACGTCGCCATTGGGTTTTGGTACAACAAAAAGGTTGGAGTAGAATCCCCGACCCCATTCTTGGGTTGGTACTTCTACAATTACTCCTTGGAGCAATAGGCGATCCAACGCCTTTACGAGAGAGGCCCTTCTTAATGGGTCGCTTGGAAGACTTGACCCCTGAAAATGAGGGGGGATTTCTCGAAACTCTAGTTTGTATCCCGTGGCTACCACGGACCGAACCCACGAGTCGGAAATTCTGGCCTTCCAGACTTCGGAGAAAAACCGAAGTCTTCCCCCCACCCGAGAGAGTGGGGGCGCCCCTTCATGAATCTGATTTGATGACTGGTTTAGCCGGCTTGCGAGACCAGGGTCTCTTGTTTGCCGCGGCTTGACCCTGTGGGCGGCTATTAACCGCTGGACGCCCGGGAGGCCGTCGATACTGACGAGAAGTCGAAGGGGCTGAGCCTACAATGGCCTGTCGTTTAAACGTGGGCCCACGCGGTCTTTTCTTGACCGGTAAGGAAGTACTTTTTCCACTTGATATGGTGTGGATATATTTATCTAGGTCTTCCCCGAATAGTCTTCCCCCATGAAAGGGAAACCCTGCTAAAAGCTTTTTGCAGGGTGCCTCTGCTGACCAGTTCTTTAGCCACAAAAGACGACGCATGTGAACCATCAGTAGAGATGAACGGGATGCCTGTTGGATGGAGTCCTTAATAGCATCTACTGCAAAGCAGAGAGCCCTAGGGAATTCTGCTAATTCATGAGTATGCTGAGCCGGCATGTCCTTTAATATATGTTTTGCCTGATCCTTCAAGGCCTGACAAACACCAATGGCTGCTACTGCTGGCTGAACCATGGCACCTACTGAGGTGAAAGCGGCTTTCAGTAGGGTCTCGAATTTCTTGTCGACCGGATCCTTGAACATCTGGACATTTTCAACCGGACAGGTCAGGGATTTATTCACGCAGGAAATGGCCGCGTCCACTGTGGGGAGTGCCCATTTCTTTAAATATTCCTCTTCCATAGGGTAGAGAATAGAGAATCTTTTAGGAGGGACAAAGATTCTATCAGGTCGAGCCCAATCCTGGTAAATCACGTTCCGCAGAAGGGGGTGCATTGGAAAAGACGCACAAGTTAATGGAGCCTTTAAAGAACCCAATGAGGATACCTCCGGGGCTACTAGTTCTGGCACTGGAAGTTTAAAGGCAGTGCGAACCATATCTGTCAAAGACTGGATCCACAGGCTCTCCGCTTGAGAGGCCGAGAAATATTCATCTATAGTGGAATCTTCCCTGTCTGAACCGTCGGGACTTGGGTCTGCCTGATCCCCTTGTGGGTCCCGTTCCTCTGAAGAGGAGACCTCCGCATCTAAAAACCCCACACTGGGTGAGGGGGATCTAGCCCGCTTGCTACTTGGCCAAGGACGGGCAAACAACGCAGTTAACTTTTTCTCTAGCCCACTCATGGTGGCTGCTAGCATTTCTTCCGTCACGAAAACGGGAATGGGTGGATCGGGGGCCGCCTCTGCCCCCAGCACCCCCAATGGCTCTTGTACTATGCCACTCGGTGTTCTAACTGGCGAGGGTGGGGCCGTTGAAGCCTGGCCCAAATCCTCTGACCCCGATGGAGACCCCTTTTGCTTCTTGGCACCTTTAGCAGCCTTTGCTGGTCCAGATCCCTTTGGAGCCATTGTACAACCTTGAGTCACCCCTATAGCCAACACCTGACTGTTGCAGCTAGGAGTAACCAATATGAGGACAGGTATGAGGAAAATGAAAAAAACTAGTTTTTTTTTTTACCCGCCTGGGAGGTGGCAATACTGAGGAAACCTGTGAGTATTGACACACCAATGCCCGTTAGCCGGAGTCCAAGGTAAACTCAGATACTGCTGGATCTAAGGCTGAGTCCCTTTAAGCAAAAAAACTTCCTTTTTTTTTTTTTTTTTTTCTGGTCAATAGTGGACCTAAGTCCTAGACCTGAAGATCCACCAAACCGCCACTAGGTGTCCCTGTGTGGCCAAAAGACCCAGCTGCACGCTCTGTATCCTTTCTTCCTCTGCCTCCAGGAGGGAAAGACCAGCCAGAGAAAAAGTTTTCTCTTTAAACAGACCCTGACGCTGCTGCCCCCCCCCCCCCCCCGACGCACGCCGACGCTATAAAAGGCGGGTATTGCAAATTGCAAGAGGCCCAATCTTCCCCCATCTCCGTGGGTATTGTCTCGGACCTTCAGGGACCGGGGTCCTGTGTTTAAGGAACCCACACCCCTGGACCTATATAGCATCCTGGCATCAGTAGCGTTTAGTCCTGGAAGAGACCAAGGCACTGGAGCCCAGAATCCAGCCCTCCAAGGAGAGGCATTATAGGCAAAACCCCACTCCAGCAGGGCCCGGGTACCGTACACCTTGGCTTTGAAGCACTTCGGACGGATCCGGCTAGCTATCCTGGGTCCCGAGACCTCCGAGGGACAGCTAGACGTGACCAACACCTAAGACACTGGCGAAAAAACTAAAGCACTCTCAGTGGGAAGGGGGTTATATAGGGAGGAACTTCCTGTGAAGTTGATTACACCAGTGTCCACACCTGAAGGTACCCATATAACCCATATGTAATGACTATGCGCTCTGTGTCCCGTGATGTACGATAAAGAAATCGCAATTAGGTTATGTTACAGGTGTGATTTATAACCTTGTCTTTCAATATCCCAAGAATTAAGGTACTAAAAGTGTTGAACACAAATATGCAGTAAAATTTGTATTCCTAATGACCCTTCGGCTCTCTTATGTTTATGTGCATGTCGTCACAATGTACTGAACGCTGAGTTTTCTGAAGTCTCCGAGTAAGGATGATGTCACACTAACAATCCTAAACATATCCCTAAAATGTACAGGGAAAACACTCGCCCTTCTGTATTTGTGGCTCTATCTCCAGCTTGGATCAGCAAGGCATTGCTCCTTAATTTAGGAAATACTGCAGAATCGAAGTAGTCATTGAGAAGGTATGAACTTGCTCATCTAGCCAATCAAGGGAGCAACACATGCAAACAGATCAATATTTCACCTACCTGGTGTGTCCTTCCATAGTAATCCTGCCTCTGGAGATTTCTATCCAGCAGCATAATTGATAGTGGGACATTAGTCTAAATGTGCTACAGAGCATTCAGCCTCAACTACAGGCCCATTTTTTGTCTACGAACAGCATAGCACATTATCTTACAAGTACACATAAAGCAGCCATGTGAAATAATGGTCTTTACACACTTGCACCTTTCCAATTAAGGTTGCAGCTTGAGAATTCATTCCCGCATTCCCAAATAGTGCAGAGGTTTCTCAATTCACTAAGGATACCCTTATCTTTATACATATTTTTAAGTAAACATATCAAGTGCAGAATTTCTGCTTTGCCCTTAATGCCCAAAGTACATAAAAGGGATTAGGTCTATGAACCAGCCTAATCTGGACATTTTACCCCGTCTTCCTCTAGATATACCCTTCCAACTGCATACAGAAGAGCCATTCGTAGACAGGTTGGGTATTGAAAACAAAGCTTTTTGCAGATTGCTGGTACCCCTTGATATCTAGTATGGGAACTATGGCTCAAAGCTACACTTAATTTTTAAAAGAAGCAATTAAAGTGACAAATGCAATAATGGTAAGCAGTGCTGTAAGTTGCTGTTTAAAGTGCAATAGGGACGGTACTCTATAAAATGGAAACAATCAACGTCTGTATCATACCAACACAAGGTCACACTGTCTATGAATATTCACTTTTATAAATAGAAATTAACATTGGGTACTGATCACTTCAATTACTGTCATTATAAACAGTAAAATTGTTGTTGCATAAAAAGCTAAAGAAATCCAGTAGCAAACTAATAGGAAACATTTGACAGTTAGTTAATGAGGAAAGGCACACTGCCGCAAGATGTATTCATTATGCCAACTGTCATGAACAATGCTAACAAAATTATATAACGTTTAGCCAATTACACAAATTACTAATGTGATTTTTGTCAGCCACTTCTCAGCCTCTCGGTGAGTGAAGGAGAGAGGAAAGACTGCCTGATACATATTAATAATGAGTTATTTGTCGCTTGTTAAAAAAAGAAGTTCTATTAAATTAATAGAGCTTTAGTTGGAGCTTCAGGATCACTAATGGAGTTGACAACATGCTAATTATACTGTGCAGTGCAATAATAAAAGTTTTATAAAAAATAAATCTATGTTTAACGTAAAGATGTGATGAGGGTAAAAAAAATATATATACACTATAAAATCCTTTTCTCCGAGTTCATGGACGGACACAGCATCTTAAATCTTGACATTGGGGTATTAGTCTTCTATCAGGAGAGGACTAGGCAAAAACATGTAAATATGTTAAACATCAAAACTGTACAGTACCGACCAGGTGGGTGGTCCCTCTGGGTACAACCCCACTCCCTGCATGCAGCAGCTCAGTTCGTCAAAAAGCAGTACAAACATAAAAAAGGAGGGGTAGGTGCTGTGTCAGTCCATGAACTCAGAGAAAAGGATTTTACGGTGAGTACAAAAATCCTATTTACTCTTTCGTTCATGGATGGACCCAGTATCTTAAATCTTGGGGTGGGGTGGGCACAACAAGTAAACAAACTACCACCCAAAACAACCAGAGCTCCTCAACGGAGGAGTTGGAACCTAAACAGCCGCCTACAGAACCTTACGGCTGAAGTAAGCATCCGCCAATGCACTCTGATCCACCATGTAATATTTGGTGAAAAGGAAAGCAGGCAACCTTAGGAAAACAAGATGTTGCTCAAGAGGAACCTATTGCCCTGGCTGAATGCGCCCTGACAGGAAAGGAAAGCTCCCACCCTTCCAGGGCATAAGCCTGACCCACTATCCACCTGATCCACCGAAAAAACGGTGGAAGACGAGACCACTAGGCCCTCCCGAGGGCCAACAACCGACACAAAAAAAGGGGTTCAGACCTCTAAAAATGGAGCCGTAGCAGACAGATGCACCTACACCTTAGAAGCGACGGCCGAGGACACAAGGAAGAAAGCAAGATGTCCCAATTGGATCAAAGTCTGAAAAAAAACCATAGGAAGAAAACAAAGGCTGCGGGTTCGGCACCGCTTTATCCTAGTGGAGGAGTAAGTAGGGAGACTTGTAAGACAAGGCCGGAAACCCTCTGGTAGAGGTAACAGCCACCCAAAAAGCTACTTCCCAAGAGAGCGCCAACAGGGAAAACTCTCTAATGTTTTCAAAATAATGGTTACTGAACCACCAAGGATACCAAATTCAATCCCACAGGGGCAGCAGTGATTGACACGGATGGGTCACAAGTCGAACCCCTTGGACAAACGTACTCACCAGTGAATGAGCCGCCAAGGGTCGCTGATATCTGATCCCTTAATGCAGCTAAAAACAAGTCTTTGATCCACTTCACACTGTAAAAACAGCAGGATCCAGGAAGCCGAATACGTACATGCACGCCACTCCATCTCCACACACACAAACAGATATAGGCCCTCAGTGCTATGGTAAAAACATCCGAAAGGATGACTACCGTGCTCTCAGCATGGTGGAAATCACCAAAACAGACTGCCCTCGGTCACTTAGTATCCGACTGTCAACAGCCATGTCGTGAAGGCCAGTAAATGTGATCGGGATGAAATGTATGACCTTGCCATAGAAGGTCCTCTCGCATTGGCAGCTGCCAAGGAACATCCACCACCAGACATACGAAGGCAGCATACCAGGGACGCCAAAATCAATCTGAGGCAATTAGACTACTCGGACCCCCTCAGCCTCTACTCTGCTAAACAGACGAGGAAGAGTGTTTGCAGGAGGAAGGCATAACTTAGCCGATATTGTCCCCACAGGACCACAAACGCGTCTTACGCGTCCTCCCAGGGATCGTCGAACTTGGCCACAACCTCAAAATCTTCCGATCGAGTCAGTAGGTCCCCATCTGGCGATCCCCATCTCTGATAAAAAAAAATTTTTTTTTTTTTTTAAAGTGTATTTTTGTGCGTGAACTCGAGAGAGAGGAGCCGGACTGCAGGAGTTGGGAGTAGGCAGACCCTCCCCCCAGAGGCAATCGCCATCCTTCTCCATGCCCCTGGTGGCAATGGCGGGTGTGAAGGGGGGCCTCCCACTCACCCCGCCCTACCTGCTCCTCTTGGGAGCCCAACTGGGGCCCAACGGGACCCCAATGGGGCAGAGGGACTCCCCCTATGAGGGAGTGAGGGGGCCTAGCCCACCCAGCCAGCCCCGTAGGTCCTTCGCCTCTCTTTATTTTAAGAGACCGCATGGCCAAAGTGCATGTGTTTTTAAACCAATTTTGTGTGCGTGTAAGTGTGGTGGTTTTTGTGTGGGGGGGGTGGGCGTACTAAGCACAGGCGTACCTTGCATAGCACACCCATTGGGAGCCGGGCTGAGACCACCAAACTCAATTCACATGTAGCCGAGCCCGGGATCCGAACCCTTGGCTGCAGAGGTGAATGGCTTGTCAGCGCAGTGCCAATCACGTTGAGCCACCACAGCTCCCATCTCTCTGATAAATTAGTCTAAACACCTCCGGGTGTAGCGACCATAGTCCATGGCCCAGTCCGCCTGCCAGAGTTCTACACCCGGGCTATATGCGGGCGATAGAGCCAGTACATTCCGCTCTGCTCACCACAGGATGTGAGCGACAGCATGCTGCAGCTGAGCGACTTGTTTCCACTCGATGGGTGACATATGGCACTACCATGGCGTCGTCCAACGGGATCCTGACTGGACGTTCCCACAGGTATCGTGACTGATCGGTAGGCGGGGGTTCTTCCTGTGTCTAGCGACCCTAAGTTGTCCAGTAAAAAGGAAATGAGGAAAAAGAAAAATGGATAGCCGCACTCCAAAACCTGATGGGTGGTCTTTTATTCAATAGACAGCATGTACAAAAATAGGGTCACAGCAGTAGAAAACAAGGAGCAGCCGACGCGTTTCACACTGGATCAGTGCTTAAGCCAGCACGCTCGGCATCCTGCACCACCTGTAACCATTTAGTGATCCCACCTGGAGCGGTGACTCCTTTCTCTCTAAAAAGGAAATGACTTCCCGGACTGAAGAGCCGGAGACCTCAGCCACCAGATCAGGGAATCCCTGACTAGTCGGCTCACCCGGATTTGACAATCCAGGGACAATGGAGACGTGTCCCATGTCGACAGGATCTCTGTTTGCAAGACTCAAGTGTGGAACTAAACACACAGTACCGCCTGAAGGTGGCTACCATGAAAAACCCAGGATGCGCATACAAAAGCGCAGTGACCACCACCAGTGTGACGTCCACCGCTGTACCGCAGCCTGAAGAGTTTGAGGTACTCAGTTACAGGCTCTGTGCCTTGCCCCTCCCAGTGCTTACTGGAGAGCCGGGCTGTGCAAAAGTAACTGGCTGAGCCAGCTGTCAGTTCAAGCTTCTGGGTGGATCCTGACTGTAAATATGTGATTTTTCCAGAGCCTGGACCGGCTGAGTGATGTAAGCCAAAAGTGGGCTTTAGCCCACTGTCAGATAAAAATGGTTCACAGGAGTGCAAAACACAGTGCACTTCTGTGATCCATAGGAGAATTGGGGCCAAAAAAGCTTTGTCCATACTTCTCCTTAAACTAATAATGATACATCTGCTGCCATGAAATAACTATCTTGTGTATGGTGAGGAGATGAACAAATCTGTGAAACTCAGGAGACCAGAGCTAGCTTCGCTAGCCAATGGGGAGTTCAGCATTTTCTGTCCAATATTTTTTCAATTTCTGTAGGGACAAAGATAAGCCAGAACTACTGGTTACAGTCTATCAGCAATAAAAGGGTGGGATCCCAACAGGCACTAAATAGGGAAAGGCAGTTCAGAAGATGAGAAACAGTATATGTTCAAAGACAATTCTGTTGCAGCAATAAATAATGAGGCCACCACTCCCCTTAAAGCCCAACTGAACATTCAGTTTAGCCACAGACTAATTAAAAAAGCCTGTCCCAGTCCCAGACAGCTGCTTCACCATACAAGGGTCCCAACTCTGCAGTGGCTGACAGGCTTTTCTTCTCTTAAGCGAAGTGGTAGCCACTACTTCAATAAACTGCAAGACTGAACATATTTTGTCTTGAATGCACATGGGATGTATTTGCCTGAATTAGACAAATGTTTAAATGAGCTTCAAAGGATTTTCCTTCTGTCCAAAGTATATAAAGAGAAGACCACAAGAAAAGGAAGCAGGAAGTTCAGGCCACTGCAGATCCCTAGCGGGAGGACAGATCTGGACATTGTAGTCACGCATAGTCCTGACGAGGATTAACCTCTCCCCAAACAAAGAACAGTTCCAATTTAACAACACTGTGGGGGTTATTTACGAAAGACAATTCCACTTTGCACTACAAGTGCACTTGGAAGTGCAGTTGCTCTAGATCCGAGGGGAAGATCTGAAATGAGGGGAAGCTCTGCTGATTTTATCATCCCATCATATGCAAGCTAAAATTATGTTTTTTTTTATTTTTATTTTTATTTCCCTTGCATGTACCCTCAGATTTACAGTAACTGCACTTCCAAGTGCACTTGTAGTGAAAACTAGATTTGCCTTTTTGTAAATAACCCCCAAAGTCTGTGCCAATACCAATCTCCTCACTGAATACATTTTTCAGAAGGTGGAAGTAAACAGGCACAGCATTACAACCACCATAGGTACATGGTGCTACATTGACAAGGAGTCATCTCTAGTCCAAGGCAATGTGAAGACCTTGAAAAACATTGATTAGAGAAGCTCTGACAAAAGGGCTGAGCAATGAAAGCCTCCTCAGTGGAAGCCGCGTTACTGCACGTGTTTTAAGTATATACTGGTGGGTAATGAAGAGACCCGGTGCTCATTAGGTACATTTCTTGTTTCATTCGGTCTTGCAGTTCCTCCCAGTTTACCTACAATTATTTCATCGACTGAGTCTTTGACACCTGATATCTATTTCCAGCACAGGCAAGGGCATGACTGCCACTCACTGTAATGAGCCGTGCTGCATTAAAACTTTATCCCACATTAATTCCGTATGTTATAACAACACCCTTGAAAGACAAGGGAAGATAAAAAAAAAAAAAACACTTGAGGATACAGCTGCTACAGTAGAATCATTCCTTTAATAAACATTTATGTATATGCTTGTAAAGAAATGTAAATTCCTCTTGAAGAGGTTAGCTTAACCACCAGCAAAATACTTGTAATTGCCCAAAAGGCCCTTATTCACATTCAATATCTTTTGCCTTTAATATATGTGTTGTACATTATTCATATTAGTTCCATATTTCCATGATTATTTTCTAGCCTTGCCCACTTTGTGGTCTCGCTGGTTGCTCTGACAGCTGAGCTCACCTTAACCTACCTATAACTGCCAGTCATGTACACCATTTTGTAGCATGCAGCAGCCATAAGAGAGGCAATGTATGCAGGAAAGCCTTGTGAGCATTTTTTGCATGTATACGAACACCACCATTTTACCACAATCTTTTAAAGTAAATTATATGATGACATGATGTATGCACAATTGAAAAACAATAAAAAAATAGGGTGCAATGTAGCAATTAAAGTGGGAACCCCAGCTTTAAATAATAATTGATGACACAGTGGGGGTTAATTACAAAAGGCAAATCCACTTTGCACTACAAGTGCAAACTATGGGCCAGATTCATAGAGCAATTACGCCTGTCTAACTGGTGTTAGACAGGAGTAATTTCAAATCTTGCGCGCCGTATCACTAGTTTGAATCCTCAAACCATGATACGGCGGCTTCGGGCTTCGATCCGAGAGGCTTACGTCTTCGTAAGCCTTCGGATCTACGCTGCCATCTATTTGCGGCCGCTGGGAGGAGTTTGCGTCGTTTTGATGCGTCGGGATATGCAAATGTTTTTTTACGGCGATTCCCGAAGATACGAGTGGTCGTCGCAATCACTTTCGTCTATTTTTGTGTACGTAATGTTAGAGCAGCTTTTTGCTGCTCTAACGTTACGTAGCCCATGTTAAGTATGGCCGTCGTTCCCGCTTCGAATGTATTTAATTTTTTTTTTTGTTTACGTAACTCATTCGGGACTAGGATCGCCCGTAAACGACGCTACCTAAACAACGAATGACGTCACGACGTGATTTCGCGCAATGCACGGCGGGAAATTTGCGAACGGAGCATGCGCAGATCGATTGCCGCGGGAACGCGCCTAATTTAAATGATTCACGCCCCCTACTCGTCTATATGGATTGCGACGGGAGAAATACACTACGCCGCCGTCGTTTACTGGACAAAATCTACCTGAATTCCACGTAGAGCCAGGTAAAAAACGGCGGCGTAGTGTATTTCTGATACGCCACGATAATCCATTTCTATGTGAATCTGCCCCAATGAGTGCAAAGTGCACTTGAAAGTGCATGTGGAAGTGCATGTGGAAGTGCAGTCACTGTAAATCTGAGGGGTAGATCTAAAATGAGGGGAAGCTCTGCTGATTTTATCCAATCATGTGCAAGCTAAAATGCTGTTTTTTATTTTCCTTGCATGTCCTCGAATCTACAACAACTGCACTTCCAAGTGCACTTTGCACTTGTAGTTTGCACTTGTAGTGCAAAGTGGATTTGCCTTTCGTAAATAACCCCCAGTGTTATCTGTACATAAAAGGGCTGGCATAGTGGTATATCCAAGTACCACAAACACAAAAAATGTTGTCACAAAGTGAATGCATATGTATGCACAAACATCAAATAATTTACTTTATACAAATTCATGTTAATAAAAAAAAAAGAAAGAGGGCGAGAAGAAATACTCCAGATTTGTCATACTTCTGGGGAAAAAAGAGCAGCCATCCAAAACAATCCAACCTCATTCCCTGCAAGTAGTCAGCAGGGAATGTTTGCTGATACTAACAAATATAACAGCTGTCACACTAAAATCACCAAGATGTAAAGTTACTCACAAACAAGATTACGGATGGTACTTAGTTATTGATTAACTAAATTTAATCTGACCATTTAGTCTACTTGCTTTTGGGCAGTTAAAAGGAAGTTCACTTTTTAGAAAACAAATAATAGATGCACAATTTTTTTTAGGTAAAAAATGTGCATATAATTATTTATTGATTTATGTAGAGCCTATAAAGTATTGCACTAGCATGGCTTGTGCCATGCAAGTTTTATTTAGATCTGTCTGTGTATCTGTATGCCGGTACATCCCGTGCAGGCAAGCAGATACAATTGACACCCTCCAAAGTGCCGTAGTTGTTCATTAAAAACTACACTAGTTTGAATCCTCAAACCATGATACGGCGGCTTCGGGCTTCGATCCGAGAGGCTTACGTCTTCGTAAGCCTTCGGATCTACGCTGCCATCTATTTGCGGCCGCTGGGAGGAGTTTGCGTCGTTTTGATGCGTCGGGATATGCAAATGTTTTTTTACGGCGGTTCCCGAAGATACGAGTGGTCGTCGCAATCACTTTCGTCTATTTTTGTGTACGTAATGTTAGAGCAGCTTTTTGCTGCTCTAACGTTACGTAGCCCATGTTAAGTATGGCCGTCGTTCCCGCTTCGAATGTATTTAATTTTTTTTTTTGTTTACGTAACTCGTTCGGGACTAGGATCGCCCGTAAACGACGCTACCTAAACAACGAATGACGTCACGACGTGATTTCGCGCAATGCACGGCGGGAAATTTGCGAACGGAGCATGCGCAGATCGATCGCCGCGGGAACGCGCCTAATTTAAATGATTCACGCCCCCTACTCGTCTATATGGATTGCGACGGGAGAAATACACTACGCCGCCGTCGTTTACTGGACAAAATCTACCTGAATTCCACGTAGAGCCAGGTAAAAAACGGCGGCGTAGTGTATTTCTGATACGCTACGATAATACATTTCTATGTGAATCTGCCCCAATGAGTGCAAAGTGCACTTGAAAGTGCATGTGGAAGTGCATGTGGAAGTGCAGTCGCTGTAAATCTGAGGGGTAGATCTAAAATGAGGGGAAGCTCTGCTGATTTTATCCAATCATGTGCAAGCTAAAATGCTGTTTTTTATTTTCCTTGCATGTCCTCGAATCTATAACAACTGCACTTCCAAGTGCACTTTGCACTTGTAGTTTGCACTTGTAGTGCAAAGTGGATTTGCCTTTCGTAAATAACCCCCAGTGTTATCTGTACATAAAAGGGCTGGCATAGTGGTATATCCAAGTACCACAAACACAAAAAATGTTGTCACAAAGTGAATGCATATGTATGCACAAACATCAAATAATTTACTTTATACAAATTCATGTTAATAAAAAAAAAAAGAAAGAGGGCGAGAAGAAATACTCCAGATTTGTCATACTTCTGGGGAAAAAAGAGCAGCCATCCAAAACAATCCAACCTCATTCCCTGCAAGTAGTCAGCAGGGAATGTTTGCTGATACTAACAAATATAACAGCTGTCACACTAAAATCACCCAGATGTAAAGTTACTCACAAACAAGATTACGGATGGTACTTAGTTATTGATTAACTAAATCTAATCTGACCATTTAGTCTACTTGCTTTTGGGCAGTTAAAAGGAAGTTCACTTTTTAGAAAACAAATAATAGATGCACAATTTTTTTTAGGTAAAAAATGTGCATATAATTATTTATTGATTTATGTAGAGCCTATAAAGTATTGCACTAGCATGGCTTGTGCCATGCAAGTTTTCTTTAGATCTGTCTGTGTATCTGTATGCCGGTACATCCCGTGCAGGCAAGCAGATACAATTGACACCCTCCAAAGTGCCGTAGTTGTTCATTAAAAACTACACGCCGACAGCTGAAAAGTTTCTATTCACAGAACACTATGAATGAGTGACAAGGCTGGGCAGGGGGTGAAAAGATCCCCGCTAGCTGTCAAGACCAAGATCGGGGAGGTGCAGAGGCCGGTCAATCCGTAACATGTTACATACTACACCCGGAATATGATGGTAACATGTTACGAAAGGTGAACATATCCTTTAAAACTGAAAGTTGATTGGATTGGAAAATGCACAGAATTACTAAAGCGGACCTACATGCGGCTCTGCATACTGAGCTGTAACCAAATATACACTAATTTTGCAAATGCTGTATTTTAGGCAAACCTATCCAGGGCTTCCCTGCTGCCTCCTGGAAGGATGATGTCACCAGTGCCTTCCAGGAAGCTTTTGTAGTTAATCTGTGAGATCTCAGGAGAGAAAAAAGAAAGTACTATTTTCCAAGATCTTGCAAAATCTCAGAAAATAGTGATTCAATTTATTTTTGCACAGGTGAAACATACATTAGAGAACTAGGAAGAAGAAGCGGGCTATCGATGTTGATTTTAAAAAATGGCGTGCAGGCTTTCTGGCATAGGGTGGCCAGAGCAAAATCACAGCAAGACAGGAAGCACTAAGAATATCCTGCATTCATTTAATTGATGCTGGAGTTTGTTAAAAATTCCACTGTTTGGGTCGTTTTTTAACTGAAAACCTGAGTAAAAAAAAAAAACGCGTGCATGCCTTGGTTATAAACTAAAGTCTAAAGTCAGAATTAGCCGGGGGATATACAAAAAGCAACAATGCACAGGGATAAAAGGAAACAATGCAGCATCTTTCCAGTGACAGGTTCTGTCAAGTAGGTGATGCTTAAATTGTATTACGATTTACCTATAATCAGCGGATCTTAAAATGAAAATGTTATTTAAACAAAAAAAATTTGATTTGGTTTATCAGCTATATAACGTTTGGAAATCGAAAACCATTCATTTTGGCATTTATAAGATTAAGGCAGCCCAAGTCTAAGAGACATCCTGTTTTGATGTTATATCTCTTCAGCCAAAGTTAGAGATGTTGTTGTGACACAGATTTCAGACTCATTCTGAATCCCTTGATACTTTAGCAGCAGAAAAGCAAAGAAATGGGATTTCTGCACATTAAAACATGATCACTCTATTATATGATATCCAAAGGAAGAGTAGGTGTTGTGGCTCGAGATAACACTAGGAAGTCTGTAATGTTATGAAAACTGAACCCTGAATTAAACTTGTAATTTCAAAATAGATAACAAGCCCAGTCCAAGAAACAGAGTCATACAATCTATCTGTTTGCATCCTTGGTACAAGAATGGTTTGATGCATCACAGTTCATTGTACTTACTACTAAGTCTTGGTCTTGCAGCAAATTTAGAATTGCTTCATACAGCGATGGTCTTAAATCAGCTTTGAATTTTACAGAGACCCATTGTCCAATTAACCAAATTACTCTCCGACGTAACAACTTATACCTACAGAAATGAAAGAAAAGTGAATACATGAAAATACATGTTATTAATCTTAGAGCAACTATATATACTCTATATACCAGCCCTCAAAATTTCCACTTGCCTGCTCGCATTTGGCGAGAGGAAAAAAGCTTGAGGTCAAGAGTGGGGTTGCCTTGGAGGGGGGTGAGCACCGATAGCAGGCGAGGATGAATGGGAGCCGTTCTCCCAGCGATTGGCCAGGGAAAGAGAGGAGAGCCGGCCATATCATCACACAGAGCGGGGATCGCCCGCTGTGACAGCTTTCAATCGCTCAGTGCCCACAGTCAGAGTCCCGCCTCCTGGACCTGTTTGTTTGAAAGACAGCACACTGATCCAATACCTGGACGTGGGAAGTCCATCATAGGAGCAGATCCAGGAGACGGGACTTTGTGTGACTGCGGGTTGTCGGGCGATTCAAATCAAAGCTGTCACAGTGGCCGATCTCCTCTCTGTGTGAGGATGCGGCCGGCTCTCCTTTTCCTCTCCCTGATGCCTGTTCACTGGTCAGGCTGTGCTGATGGGCACTGGGGAGGCTGCGTTAATGGGCACTGGGGAGGCTGCGTTGATGAGCATTGATGGGCACTGTAACGGTCACCACCGCTTACGATCTTCCATCCAACCACGACAAGCTTATCTGACACACTGCGACAATCGTGCATACACGATCCATATCCATTCCCAGAAACAAGACGAGACTCAAGCTCTGCACTTGCTTTTAAAGATATGACAATTTATTGGTATTTTCTCAGCTTCTTATACAGTCTCAAGCATAATGCAGTTAGTCACAGGACAATGTAGTCTCCACCCCCCTTCACACCATGGGGGTCTAATCACACTCTAAAAGGCATTCAGGTAAGCTAACCATGTAGACTTGTCGGCACCGCATCTTCAATAGTGTTCAATTAACCTTGAATAATACACAGACATCTAGTTGAATAAGTTATCTAGACAGCTTTATCAAACAATGGCAGAGTCTTGTGAGAGTGGGTGCAATCAACACCTTCAACGGAATGTCTTTACAGTGAATAGCCAACACCTTAAGATATTTCAATAGCATATTATACAAAGGTATGACTCACTGTCTGGTTGACCTGGTCATGTCATCATGAACTCCTTGTGATATCTCAGTCCTAAAATGAAGTATTAATAATGTCCCATCTGTAATATATGAATTATGATTCTTTGTCACCCTATGGCCTTAGTGGACATAAGGTGACCCTAGACATAGGAATATCTCAGTCTGTCACGGTGCATGCCGTTACAGGCACTGGTTAGGCTGCACCGATGGGCACTGATAAAGTAGTTAATGTTTATTTTTAAAACCCAATTCTGCTTAAAACATTTAACAAGATAATATATGAGAGCGTGTTTAGGGGCGCCCTGTTATATACAGTATACAATCATTAAAAAAATCATGAATGGGCTTATGAATTAATATTAAAGCTTTTACAGTCTTATGAATGAAATATTTACATTTCCCATTTGTTAACTTTACTGACATTTTAACTGGAAATTGCTTCCAACCAATCTGCCTCACCTCACATACTGCACAGTCAGAATATGAAGATAGGAGGTCAAGCAGTTGACAAGCCAGCAACTGTTAGACCTCAGACATTCTGAATCAGCAATCTGGCAAATTCCTCTTAACCACTTGCCTACTGTGCACCTACACCCCCTTCCTGCCCAGACAAAATATAAGCTTCCGGCACTGCGTCGCTTTAACTGACAATTGCGCGGTCGTGCGACGTGGCTCCCAAACAAAATTGGGGTCCTTTTTTTCCCACAAATAGAGCTTTCTTTTGGTGGTATTTGATCACCTCTGCGGTTTTTATTTTTTGCGCTATAAACAAAAATAGAGCGTCAATTTTTAAAAAAATGCAATATTTTTTCCTTTTTGCTATAATAAATAACCCAAAAAATATATAAAAAAAAATATTTTTTCCCTCAGTTTAGGCCGATACGTATTCTTCTACATATTTTTGGTAAAAAAAAAATGCAATAAGCGTTTATCGATTGGTTTGCGCAAAATTTATAGCGTTTACAAAATAGGGGATAGTTTATGGCATTTTTTTTTTTTTTTTTTTACTATTAATGGCGGCGATCTGCGATTTTTTTATTGGGACTGCGACGTTATGCCGGACATTTCGGACACTTTTCTGACATTTTTGGGACCATTTACATTTATACAGTGAACAATGCTATAAATATGCATTGATTACTGTATAAATGTGACTGGCAGTGAAGGGGTTAACCACTAGGGGGCGGGGAAGGGGTTAAATGTGTGTCCTATGAGTGTTCTAACTGTGGGGGGAGGGGGGGGGTGACTGGGGGAGGTGACCGATTGTGTCCCTATGTACAAGGGACACAATCGATCTCCTCTCTCCCTGACAGGGACGTGCAGCTCTATGTTTACATACAGAGCTCCACGTCCCCGCTCAGTTACTGAGCAATCGCGCGTGCCCGGCGGCGATCGTTGCCGCCGGGCACTCGCACGGGATCCCCGCAGAGCGGCGGGTGCGCGCGCGCCGCCGGCGACGCGCGCGCGCGCCCGCGGCTTTAAAGGGACATCACGTCATATGACGTGATGTCAGGATAATGGAGTCGTCTGCCCGCCGTCATTTGACGGTGGGCAGATGACAAGTGGTTAAAGGGGTTGTAAAGGTTTGTCTTTTATTCTCTAAATTGGTTCCTTAAGCTTGTGCATTGTTGGTTCACTTACCTTTTCGTTCGATTTCCCTTCTAAATGTTTTTTTCTTTGTTTGAATTTCTCACTTCCTGTTCTCCTCAGTAAGCTTTCCACCATCATCCGAGCGGTGGAAAGTCATTTAGAACAGCTTAGTTAACACCTTACTGAGGAGGAACAGGAAGTGAGAAATTCAGACAAAGAAAACAAAGAAAAAAAACCTTTAGAAGGTAAATCGAAGGAAAGGGTAAGTGAACCAACAATGCAATAGCTTAAAGTAACCTATTTAGAAAATAAAAAATCAAGGACTACTGGGAAACATGATGCCTATATCCCAGAAACCCTTGCAAATAGCCTTGTGACTTAATAGCCTAGGCTAATGAGGAGGAGGAAGTAATGAAGGACTACAAAATAAAAGGTATTTACAAGCAACAAAATAAATAAAAAATGTCCATTCTGAACACTATGAGATTAGGGCATGCAGCACAGACAAACATAAAAAAAATGGGTGGAACTCCACTTTAAGGGGATAGCGGTTAGTCATTCACACACACACACACAAGCTGCAGCCTCCATTGGTGATGTCCCACATTGTGGATTGTACAATTACATATGATGTTCTTTTGTGCATCCACTCATAGTGCACTTTTAAAAGTGGTTTTATTGATACTATTTTAATAAAGGTCATAGTTCGTATGGAAAGCATTATGATAGTCTGTATGCTTTATCTCTGCGTTTATAATGATGGAATTAGTAAAGCTCATATGCAGAGGGAACGTATCTGGAGGATAGTTTCTTAAGAAAGAAGGCCACAAATGACCCTTAAAGCGACAGGTGCATAAGACCTATTGCTCATAGGTCAAATTAGGAGGTGAGCTGCTAATGGTGGATAAGCCGCATGTTTTGTGTGCAACTGAAGAAGGAATCTGGTGATTAATCATATAGAAGTGAACCTTTGGTGAAACATAACACATGGATTATTTTTGACTTACATGAGGACTGATTTAAGTAGTTAATGATTTCCACGCTTACTAAAGCATTATAGTTTTTGTTTTTACACATACAAAAGATATACAATTGTGGCGCGGGATCTAAATACGTTGTGGTATTTTAGTACATCTGAGTGGATGGTTCACTCCCGGCAGCAAAACAGTTTTTCATTTCCAATATTTTTATTGAATTTTAAAAGAAAAGGAATACAATAGAAAGACCGGCATTATCTGTCAATGCAATGAAAAGCAAATTATAAGTACAAGTCATTGTAGACACAACAATATAGCTAACATACAACATTCTCTCGGGTCCATACATTTAAACTGCCAGAATATAAAAAGTTAAATCAGAGCTATCACAGGACCTCTCGACTGAGTCCAACTGACCTCAGGGACCTGTCCTGTATAATAATTTTTGTTTCCAATATTTTTATTAAGTTTTCAAAATACAAAATAAAGGGTATACAGGAAGAAAAAAAAAAGGGGGGGGGAGAGGGGGGAAAAACGATCATAGCCACCATTTGGAGGACTAACACAGATACAAATATTTGTAGGTCCCAGAGAAAAAAAAAAAAAGGGGGGGGGGGACATATTATTAACACAACTTTGAGTGCTCCTACTGCAATTGTCTATCAGAATGGATAGCTTAGACCCAGCTCAGGGTCTGTCATTCGAAGCACTATCTAGACCCGAGGGGCCAACAGATAACAATCAAGTAAGCTGATTCAGTGTGGTAACCATGGGGAACAGCCGTATAAATGCAGAAGAAGGGGAGGAGAGAAAAGTAGGGAAGATAAAAAGGGGGAAAGAAAGGGAAAGAGTAAGAGAGAGGAAGGAAAAAGGGGGATGGTGCATCCCTCCCCCGGTCGATAAGAGGGGGATATCAGAGTATAAAAAGCCCTTTCGTTGACATAAATCAATGTACAGTCGTGAGATAGGTGATCCAAGGGTCCCACACCCCGTCAAAAACCGCCACGCTATCATTCAAAATGGCCGACATCCTCTCGTTCACCATAACCCACGACAGTTTAGACTTCAGCAGATAAAAGGAACAGTGGGGGACCTCCAAGACTTGGCAATGGAGATTCTGGCTGCCACAAATATAAAAGCTATCAGTTTTCTCGTGTATTTTGATGTTCCCTCCACCGGGCGTCCCAGCAGTGCATGCAGAGGTGACTTAATAAGAATCACCTGAGTTAAAGAGTAGATAAAGTTATAGGTGTGTATCCAAAATCGTCTTACCCTTTGGCACGTCCACCAGATGTGGTACATAGTACCGTCCACATTGCATCCTCTGAAGCACCGCGGAGACGCCCCCGGGACAAAGCTAGCAATACGCGCAGGGACCATATACCAACGCATCAGAGGTGATTGGACACTGGTATACCCAATGAAGACAATTTCCTCTCTATATAACCCCTCCCATAAGGGAAGTACCTCAGTTTTGTAGCCAAAGCAGTAAGGATCCTATAGAAGGGCGGGCCCTCTGTGTCCTGTGGTATACTCCAAGAAAAGGATTTTACAGGTAAGCTGTTATTAAAAATCCAATTTTCTTTATCGTACACCACGGGACACAGAGCCTTTACATAGTGGGACATCCCAGAGCAATGCTCAATATGAGGGGAGATCAAGCAGACCACCACCAGACGTGGGGCCTTATACCGCTGCCTGTAATACACTACGCCCGAAGGCGCAATCCTCATGTCCTCTTACATCTATTTGACAGAATTTAGTAAATGTATGGACCAAGTTCCAACTTTACAGATCTGAGCTATAGAAGCCTGATGATGCGCTGCCCATGAAGCACTCAATGCTCTGGTCGCGTTCACTTTAACAGGAAAAAGGACGAATTTTGTTTTTTAAACCATAAGCTTAAATTATCACTTGTCGAATTCAACTAGAAATGATTGATTTCGATGCTGCTTGGCCCTTTTTGGGACCTTCTGGAAGAACAAAACAAAACATCTGTTTTATGTATCTTAGCGGTTGTTTGCAGATAAACTTTCATTGCTCTCACTACATCAAGAGAGTGCAATGATTTTTCCTTCGCCGGCTGTGGAACAAAGGCAGGTAAAATAATATCCTGATTTAAATGAAATGCCGACACCACCTTGGGAAGAAAAGCAGGCTTCTTTCAAACTTGGACCAAGTTCCTTGGGCCGAGACCTCTTCCAGAATTGCCCCCCAGCCGGAAAGGCTGGCATCCGTAGACACCACATTCCAGGTGACTGGGAAGAAGGATTTTCCTTTTTTCAAATTCTTGGTCTCTGACAACCAACTGAAGCTCTGGCACACCCTTGAAGATGGGTGCATTGGTAAATCTAGAGCCTGGATTCTCTTGTTCCAGGCAGTCAGGATACTGTTTTAAAGCAGTCTTAAATGAACCTGGGCATAAGGGACGGCCTTGAAGGAGGCTAACATTTTCCCCAAATAATTCATGCAAAGGCGAATGGATGGACCCTTCTTTGCCTTGACCATGCGGACCAGATCCTTTTGATCTTTGGCTCTGGAAGGAACACCCTGCTTTGGACCGTGTCTATGATCATGCCCAAATACTCCAGCCTTCTTAGGTGCTGTAGAGAGGATTTTTGTAGGTTTAGGATCCACCCTAAATGCTCTAGGTATTTTACTGTACTGAGCACACTGTGATTTAATTGTGCTACCGACTGCTCTACTAGAAGCAAGTCGTCTAGATAAGCCGTCACCGCTATGCCCTGCGCTCTTTGCCAATATACTTATCCAGATCATCCCCAAAGAGTCGTTCCACATAAAAGGGGAAACCGGTCAAAAGCTTTTTACGGGGGCGTGGCCTGGACATGGATGAGTGAAGCTGCTTGCTTTTAGAGCTCCCGGCCCTAAACCCCCTTTAGCCGGCCAAACTTGACTAAAAATCGGCATGCACTCGCATAAGAAGCGCGGCACCAAACCTACCACCCGAGTAACCCGTTCTGGAGCAGCTACGGGTGATTTACACAGCTACTTCCAACCCCGCCAACAGAAATCGCCAAGGGCCCGGGCGACGGCACCGCGAGGCACACCACGTGGAGTACCGCCAGAGGACCTGGAACACAGTGCGTGGGACCTTTTACCTACGGAGCCGGTTTCACCCCTGTGCCCGCAGACACCATCCAGACCGGAGGACCTAGACATGGCGTCCCCGGCCTCCTCCCCTGGAGGATCCTCGACGGACCAGGATATTTGAGCCCTCCTACAGGCGCTACCTACGCGAACGGACATTGAGGCCCTTATATTGCGGCTGGAGGAGACGCACCGCCGCGATATCCAGGAGGTGAAAGCGGAGGTGACCACCCTGACGGACAGAGTCTTGACGGGCGAGACATCGTTGGCGGAGCTGGAGCGGCGGGTGTCAGGCCTGGAACAGGACAGGGACCAGCAGCGAGACATGGCGGTGGCCTTACAGCTACACCTGGAAGAGGTGGAAGATCGTAGCTGCCGCAACAAACTGCGGATAAGGGGAGTACCGGAATCGGTGGGAGCGGAGACGTTGGATGGCAGGTTGCAGGGCCTGTTCCGTGACGTCCTGGAGGAACCGGCGGAGGAAGTCGAGGTGGACAGGGCTCATAGAGCCCTAGGCCCCAGGGTCGCGGATCAGGACAGGCCCAGGGACATCATCTGCAGGCTGCTGAGATACACGCAGAAGGAACGGATACTCCGGATGGCGTGGGATAGAGGATAGATGGAGATAGACGGCTCCCAAATTAAAATCTTGCCGGACCTCTCAAGGGCAACATTGCGCCGTAGAGCGTTGCTGCGGCCTGTACTGGAGCTGGCGAAGGAACATGGCTACACGTACAGATGGGGCTACCCACTATCTGTCACCTTCAGAAAAGATGGAAGAGCCTACACCCTGCAGACCCCGGCGGACCTGCCCGGCCTCTTTCAATTTCTGGGAACCGACCAGATACCAGTACCTGACTGGCTACAGCTACTACCGTGCTCCGTCGGAAGATCAGGCCCATCGAACTTCAGAGTGCCTGCACAGCCGCGCCAAAGGAGACGCCGGAGAGCTCCCTCAGGAGGGGAGTTGCGTGACTGAACTGTGAGTAGGCCGTAGGCCGCAATCCACTAACTACTGACTGTTACCCCCCCCCTCACCTTTGTCTCTGTGGCACCGTTGAGCGACCCCGATGCCGCCCTGAACGCCCCCTTCTTCTTAACACACTCTGAGGTTGAATCCTCCTTATATCAGACGGCCTCCCCCATGGTTTGCCTATCTAAAGTGCTAATCCCTCCTTCCCTTCACTTCTTCCCTTCCTTCCCCGCGAGGCGTGATGCGGTGGGTTCCCCGACCAACCTGGGCCACAGTCTGGGTCCCCAGTTCTGCACTGAATGCCTGGGGGTGGAGGGAGGGGGATGGTAACCCGTCCAACCCATTTGTTAGGGCCCGTACCCGTTTCCAAAGGCCCAGGAACACCTCTGGACGCTCCCTACCGTCCTGGAGGGGTCCGGGTTGGCGTACACGGTCTTCGTGGCTGTATGCCCTGATATGCACCCATTCGAACCTGACCTGCCTGTTTGCCCCCTTGGTTCCGCCCGTTGCTCGCCCGCGGTGGGATGCCCTCCCCTAGATGACCAACAGTGTCACATCACCCCCTGAGAAGGTCTTGGGATCACTGTAAATGGGATGTTTCATACAGCATAATAGGGACTTTAGACCCCCGCCGTGGGTGGAGGGAGGGGGATGGCAACCAACCCCGGTCACGAGGTGTTGTATACTATGGAGGCGCTGACCCACGGCCATATCGGGCTTAGATACTTTATGCAGGCGACTGGATCTCCCCCGATGGAGGGGGCCCCCCCCCCTTGTGCCACGCCCCATGATCGGCCCCTTTCCCGAGGCTGGACTGACCCCATGTACCGCCATCCCAGGAAGCACGGAGGAGGAACCCCCCTCACGAGATGTTGCCCGGAGACATTGGGATAAGCCTTACTTATTGGTCCCTCAGAGACCCGGGATGTTACTGGGAACCTGGGAGACGGAGGGGTGATGCTTTGTGCTCTTTTTGGTTTTGTTCTTGTTTTATGTATCAGAGGTTGTGACATACAGTGGAGCAGCTGTGGGACACACGGGGGATCTTGTGGATGGGGAGGCTGGTTGGAATGGGGTCGCTCTGCACAATATCTTAGAGGGGGTCAAAGGGTACGCTGTGCAGGTGTCTACTAGGTAGACGGTGGATTGCTTACACAGAAGAGGGGGAGGAGGGGAGGAAAGGTGAGGCAGGAGAAACAAAACCTTTAGCATAACTATGCCCAACAGTTACTCCTGTATATATACAGGGCTGATCCCTTGTCTCCCTCTGTTAATATGCACTTGCAGCAACAGCCTGTCTCTTTGCGTATTCCAGTTGTTGGGGGGACATAGAACCTGCCTCTGCTTGGCTTACTTCCCCTCTGTTTGGTTATCTGTTCTCCTTCTCCTCTCTTTATTTTGTTGCCGGGAACGAGCCATGCAGACGCCTCGCTGGGTCTCAGGACTCTCTGTAGGATTTGAGCTAGAACACTCTGCAGGCCTGTATTCCCATAACTAATGTTGTGTTATTACGGTTACCTTAATGTATTAATGTATATTCCTTGTCTCCCTTGCGCCGCTATAGTTAAACTTAGATGACCTCTTTTTATTATGGTTGTAGTGCCGATTTGAACCACATCAACAGCCGGGGGGGGGGGTCCCGGGAGCTCGCTCCACTGGTTCTGTCTACCCACCCGCCCACCTAGGTCTGCACTCGATTCCCGGATTAAAACCGGAGAGCGCCATAGCCGCTTCGGCTAATTTAGCTATTTCTTTTTGAGCCGCACGCTCTTGTGCTGGCTTCCTAACCTAATTTTGTACCCTCTTTCTCTCCCACTCCTTCTCCCCCCGTACGCCCTTGCTCTCTCCCCCAAGAGGCTGGCCCTCTCCCCACATACCCCGCCCCTCTACGGATTCTAGAGGTCCGTCTTTCGATACATACGGGCATGGACCGCCTGACTGTTGTTTCGCTGAACGCCAAAGGGCTGAACATCCCGGAAAAAAGGAGGATGCTCTTACATGATATGCGACGCCTGGGCGCCGATGTAGTATTACTACAGGAGACACACTTTAAAGACAAAAACTTGCCTATGCTAAAAAACAGGTACTACCCTACGGTATACCATTCCAATTACACAGCTGCAAAATCTAGGGGAGTTTCCATACTGATCTCTGCTAAGGTCCCTTGGACACATGAGGAAACTAAAATAGACACGGAAGGCCGGTTCCTGTTCCTGAGGGGTCGGATAGGCCAATCTCAAATTACCTTTGCAAATCTCTATGCCCCAAACGAACATCAAGACAGCTTTCTGTCCAGGCAATTGGGTCAGCTGTCACGTTTTGCAAAAGGACACCTAGTGGTGGGAGGTGACCTTAATGTCCCACTAGTTCCTTCAGAGGACACCTCGGCGGGCTTGTCATCCACGTCGAGAGATTCGCGCAAACGCATTCATAAGGCATTACACTCGGCCCAGTTGATTGACATCTGGCGCCTCTTACACCCTGGAGAGAAAGACTACACCTTTTACTCCAAACCCCACTCATCCTATTCAAGGATAGATTATTTCCTGATACCCCATGGGCACCTCTCGGCGGTCGTGGACGCCTCGATTGGGTCGATTACGTGGTCTGACCACGCCCCGGTCACTCTGATCTACGCACTGACGGAAACCCGTTCGGATCAGAGGAAACCTTGGCGACTTAATGAGAGCCTGCTGCAGGACTCAGACACCATGTCAGAACTAGTGCGAGAATTAGGCCACTATTTCGACACCAACAACACCCAGGGTAGTGACGTGGGGGTGGTGTGGGAGGCTCACAAGGCGGTGGTGAGAGGGATTCTCATTAAACATGGTTCCCGCCTAAAGAAGCTGAGGACCGAGCGCCTTACTACGTTACTCGCGAAGTTGCAGACATTAGAGACACAACATAAATAAACCCAGACGCTACAGATAGGCTCTGACCTGAACACCACTCGAAAACAGATCACGGACTTGCTACAATACAAAGCTAAAGCGGCAATGCAAATATGCAGACGGGCTGTATACGAATCGGGTAGCAAATGCGGGAAGCTGCTGGCTCAAACGATACGCGCACAGACTTTAGCTACGTACATACCACACATAATATCTTGGGAGGGACGCAAGGTATCCATCCCCCAACAGATCTCTCAGGAATTCAAACACTTCTACGCTGCCCTATACAATCTTCCCCCCCAGTCCCCGATCCCTGACCCGAGCCACACATACCAGTACCTTAATGATTCGCATATGCCGACCTTGTCGACGGAAGCGAGAGAGCTCATGGAGGAGCCGATCACTGTATCGGAGCTCCAGGCGGCACTGAAATCCTCTAAACCTGGCAAAGCACCAGGCCCAGATGGCCTTACCACCATTTACTACAAGACTCTGCTCCCGTCTCTGGGGAGCCACCTAGTAGGCCTATTTAACAATCTGGGCACAGAAGGCACATTTCACGTATCCACTCTACAGGCACAGATAGCAGTGATACATAAAGAGGGTAAAGACCCGGGTCAGTGCGGCAGCTATCGACCTATATTGCTGCTAAATGCCGACGTCAAATTATTTACAAAAGTGATTGCCACTAGGTTTCAGAAATATCTCCCTGGTCTCATACACCTTGACCAAGTGGGCTTTGTCCCGACCAGAGAGGCCAGGGACAATACGACGAAGGTACTCAACTTACTGCATGTGGCTAACAAGACAAAGACCCCCTGTGTCTTCGTAGGGACGGACGCCGAAAAGGCGTTTGATCGCGTGAGCTGGCGATTTATGTTCGACACCTTGCGACATGTTGGGGTGGGACAGACAATGCTGCGCTGGATAGAAGCGGCCTACACTGGCCCGACTGCCAGGGTGCGGGCGAATAGTACCCTCTCAGACCCGTTCCCGATTACCAACGGGACAAGACAGGGTTGCCCGCTGTCGCCCCTTCTATTTGCCTTGTCCCTGGAACCCTTCCTACGTCACATACGACAGAACTCTGACATAACGGGACTGACAATCGGGACTACCCAATGTAAGGTATCGGCTTATGCCGATGACATGCTATTTTCCCTAACTGACCCAGCTTCCTCCCTGCCAAACCTGATGCGCGAATTTGACCTATATGGCAGACTGTCCAATCTAAAAATCAACCTAACAAAATCAGAGGCGATGGGAGTGGGGATCCCTCACCGACTGCTGACCCAACTTAAACAAAGTTTCAACTTAAAATGGACCGACACAGCCCTGACATACCTGGGTACACGTATCCCATCAAGACTACCCAATGTGTTCAAACTCAACTTTCCCCCCCTACTTAAGACAGTCCAACAATTACTAAATTGCTGGACCACGGGCCTCCACTCCTGGTTCGGTAGATGCAGTATCTTGAAGATGACCATCCTGCCTAAATTTATATACCTACTTCAGGCCCTACCCATACACATCCCAATGAGCTACTTTAGGCAGACGCAATCCATACTAGGGACCTTTTTGTGGGCAGGGAAACGTCCCAGACTGCACAGGAAAGTTCTTTCCTTACCCAAGCAGCATGGAGGCCTAGCCTTGCCGGACATTAAAACATACTATCAGGCTTCTCAACTGAATCGTCTAATCGACTGGTGCAGACACAGACCGACAAAACTATGGCCACATATAGAACAAGCGCAATGCGCAGTACTATTACCTCGAGCCCCGTGGTGCCCCGCCCTACAACAAAGGGACATACTCCACCATCCCCTGATAGGCAACACCATCAAGGTATGTAGTAATCTGCTTAAACGGTCCTTCCTGTCCACCGACACATCACCGCTCCGCCCAATTCTAGGAAACCCCCGTTTTGAACCCAGCCTTAGAGACATTAAATTTTCCACATTACGCGAGGCGGGCTACTTTCAGGCCTCCCATTTCAGCGAGTCGGGGAGATGGAGGACGACATCTGAGCTTATGGCCCAGACTGGACCATACCAATTAGATTTTTTGAGAGCGGGTCAACTTAGCCATTTTCTTAGAACCATGACCCCCCCTCCGACCAATCATAGTCCCACGCCTCTAGAAGAGATGTGTCTGGGATCAGAAACACTGCCACACGCCCTGTCGCTCCTACACGCCCTGCTGATTGCACCCCCAGAGGGATACCAAATCCCGAGCCTGGACAAATGGGAACGAGACCTGAACCACAGGTTCTCATCAAGTGAGAGACAACATATCCTCACATTTACACACAAGTCCTCGCCAGGATCCAGGAGACCAATTATAAACTCCTGACAAGGTGGTACAGGACCCCGACCCTATTGAATACACTGTTCCCGACGACTCCTGACACCTGCTGGAGATGCCAGACGGATAAGGGCACCCTGTTGCACATCTTCTGGTCATGCCCACGCATCCGACCATTCTGGGAAGAGGTAAGACAAATTATACAAAAATTTACAGACCGAATAGTCCCTGATGATCCAGCATACTTCCTACTACATGCAACGGGCACTCCCGCACGCGTCTATAAAAAGTCCATTGTCCGACATTTGCTGGACGCGGTCAAGGCCTGCGTTCCGCTTTGCTGGAAGTCTCCACACCCACCGACGGTAACCATGTGGCTACGGAAGGTCGACGAGATTAGCTACATGGAAGACCTGGTTTTGTCCAAACAGGACAAAGCAGAGCTTTACTCCCAGACCTGGCAACTATGGACAATGTTTAAATACTCGGAGGAGGGTCAGGCACTTAGGGGAACTGATTAACCCATCTGCCAAGCTTCCCCTCCCCTCCTCCTGTGTTCTCTCCCTTGCGGGATAAAACGAATCGTATTGACGATACCCGCCCCCTATGCTACAAGACGAATTAGTCGTGGAGGTCCATGCCCGAGTACATTCCCCCCCTCCCCCCTCCTCCTTCTCTATCTTCCTTCTTCTCCTCCCACCCCTCCTCCCCCTCCTTCCCTGCTCATCGAGCAGTGTCTAGCTACATATTCTTCTTTCTCTTACCCACTTTAACTTTGAAAACGGAAAGTAAGGGAGGCTAGGCCCGCGGGCCCAAGGAACCTCGGCGAAGGTCGAGACGTGCATGCAGGGGATAGACCCGGGGTTGGTGCGTGGTGGGGACGGGGGCATGATATAGACGAGGGCATACCCTTCGGCACCTGTGCCCTCGCCTCCGACTGCGGACTGCCCACACTGTGTTGCTTCACGGCTGCGGCCGCCAACCGAATGTAATACCCCGATATGTATGTACTTTGGATGACTACGCCTATTATATTGTACCTGTTGTATTGTTATTGATGCGGTCCATGTGGACTGGCCTTCTGTTTTGAATAAATAAACAATTTAAAAAAAAAAGCTTTTTACATGGAGCTTCCGCTGACCAATGTTTTAGCCACAGAATCCTGCGCATATGCACCAGCTGGAGCATAAGGCCTTAGGCAGGTTCTCCCATAGTTTGACCTGATCTGGGGGAAGTTCTTAAAGCCCTTTCTTCACCTGTTTACTTAAGACCCGACACATACCAACTGTTGCCACAGCAGGTTGAGTTACAGCGCCAGCCACGAGAAAGGAAGACTTAAGTAAAGATTCAAATTTCTTTTCAGAAGGATCTTTAAATACCTGAGCTTTCTCTGTGTCGAATGGAACACGCCAGGGATGCCCACTGTCACCAATTATTTTTATTCTGATATTAGAACCCCTCCTTTGTAGAATTTGCGCCAACCAAGATATAGTGGGTATCACTATAAGGAATAAACAATACAAATTGGCAGCATTTGCTGACGATGTGCTACTATTTCTGACAAATCGATGTTTCGTGATATTTCTAATTTAAAAATAAATTTGGCAAAATCCAGAGCCCTTAATATCTCACTACCCACTGACGCAGTGAAACTATGTAAACATAACTTCCCTTTTATTTGGGTAGACAAAGATTTATCTTATTTAGGCATTAATATATCATCCAATATAAAAGACTTATACAATAATAATTTCTTACCCTTATTAAATACAGTTAGATCGGACTTACTAAGATGGGATAAGGGTATATTTTCATGGTTCGGTCGAGGGAATATACTAAAAATGAATATTCTTCCTAGATTCTTGTATCTGTTCCAGACCCTCCCCATAACCATTCCAGGATCTTTTTTTAAGTCATTCAGACAGATTTGCTTAAGCTTTATTTGGGGTGTGAAACAACCACGAATTAAATGGGATAAGTTAGTTACACCGAAACTTTTGGGAGGCATTGGAGTCCCGGACCTACGCAAATATTATTGGGCTAGTCACTTATCCAGGATAGTAGATTGGCATGTACATATTCGCTCCAAAGATTGGATAGGATTAGAGGATATTTCTTGCCTTTCACCTGTGCCCATAAGACACCTGCCATGGACCATTCCCCAAAAAATCCGCGCAGCGCCAAATCGCATCCCGTGACGGGATCATCCCTGAAGATCTTCAGATATTTATGCAAAGCAATGGATTTGTCCTCTATATATGGACCAATCACTGCGATTACCCTTAGTCTTGAGATCCCTCTTCCAGAATATTACACAGTACACTCAGACAACCCATTCACAGTAATACACAGGACTGCAGACTTCTTTAATCACCATTCCCTCGTTTCTTTTGAATCCTTCAAATCCATTAATCCTTGCTGCAATATATCCGATCTCAGTTTTAACAAAATCACTGGATTTCTAAAAAAAAACAGAATCCCGTGAGTGGGTGGTATAGGCCCAAACGCTGTTTGAGTCTATTTGTCTTAGAGATTCCCCTCAGAAACACCTGATCTCTCTTATGTACACCCTTCTCAACTCAAACATTGACCCTCAAATAGATAGTACTAATCTCAAATGGGAAAAGGAGCTCCAGATTTCTGTAACATCTGATCAATGGACGACCATATTCAGACGTATACATAAAGGCACGTTAAATATTTTAACTCAAGAAAACGGCTACAAAATGTACTCAAGATGGTATAGAACCCCTTCAATTATACATAAATGTAATCCAGATACTTCTCCCTTATGTTGGAGATGTAACTGTGCACCAGGTACTCTAATACATATATGGTGGGAATGCTCCGCAATAGCTGAATTCTGGAAGGAAGTCAATAGACTAATTACACAAATTACTACTTTCGCACCGGACTTCACTACCGGACAATACTTATTACACCTTTCTAGCCTCTCATAGTCCACCTATAATAACACCATAATAATTCACTTAATTAACGCAGCGAGATTATGTATTCCCATCAAATGGAAACAAACACTCCCATCGACCATTCCAGAATGGTTCCGCAGAGTTAATCACATTGCCAACATGGAAGAATTAATACACCAATTTAGAGATTCATCTACCTCGATAAGTGGTCATGTTGGTCACACTTTACGAAATCAGCCGAGTATCATATGTTATTGGAACCCTGAAAAACTGTTATGATTTCGAGTCTTTTATTTTATTGAAGTAATATGTATATTTCTTATCTTTTGATGCACTGACCGAGGCCAGGATTGGATCACCAGTTATTGCCCATTTCAATCAATTGCACACCCCTTTCTAACCTATTCTTATCCTCTCCCCTTCATAGTATTGTTAAGAATAACAACGCAAGTTGTGAATTATTTTCTGCATGTTAATTTGAATTTATATACTCTACTTTGATAGAGTTTTCTAGATGCATAAATTGTATATGTTGCTTTAATAAGACTGTTTGTAACCTTATAACTTGAAAATCTAATAAACACATTTAAAAAAAAAAAAAAAATACCCGAGCATAGTTAGGTTTCTATTTACACAAGAAATGGCCGCATCTACTGTAGGCAGTTTACATTTATTAGCAAACTTTTCCTCTATAGGATACAGAATATCAAATTTTCTTGGAGGAGAAAAACGCTTGTCTGGATGTTGCAAGTCTGCGTAAATCAGGTTCTCCAATAAAGGATGAACCGGAAATGAACATGCAGCCTGTGGGGATCTCAATGAACCCAGGGAGGAAAATGGTGATTCAGTTAACCCAGACGAGGCTAACTTGGATGTAGACCGGACTGCTTCCGCATAACATTGCACCTGCAATTTCAGAACCTGGGAAGCAGAAAAAGGTTCATCTAATACTTCTGAACCATCCAATAACTCCTCATCCCATGATGGTGCTGCATTATCCTTCTCATTATCAGATTATTCTGAAGGAGGATCTAGGACAACCGAAGAGGACCTACTTCACTTTTTGTCCTTCTGTGAGGACGCTGCAAGTAAAGTAGCAATTCTCCCTTCCAAGTTGTTCAAAGCTGCTGTTAGTGTCTTCAGTGACATATGCAGGAGCTGGTATAACAGGAGAGGCTGCTATGCCTGATAAAGGTAATGGCTTATCCTGTGCAGATGCTTTAGGTCTTCTAGGAGAGGCTGGTACTAGGCAGAAATGGCTAGAGCCCTCTGATTCAGGTGGCAATGCTTTATTGGCCTTTTTTGTCAACCCTGAATTTCTCCTATTGGAAGACATGGTCCTATGCCAAAGCAGAGGTACATACAAAGCATACACTACTGTGTTAGTTAACATCAAGTAGTCAACATAAAGTAAAGCAACTTATCACACAGTTCTGATACCGACTAGGTATCCAGGAGTGGCTGAATCAAACTACATAGAGAAGCTTACGTGTCCCCCCAGCTGATGTGTCGATCTTAGAGAGCTTTCTAGCGTCTGAGTCAATTTTTTAAAGGCTCCCGCCCTGCGCCTGTACAGTAGAGCGGTGCGGGTGCCCGCTCAGTGACTGCTCCCCCCCTTTTCGGCTGTGCACTGTAAAAGCGTGCCCGCGTGTTTAGGGAATGGCAGATTGTGAGTGGGAAGAGGAGGGTCTCTTCAGCAGCTTTACCTCCCCAGGATGGTTTACCTTTTTGCAGAGTCTGCAGAGGAGGAAGCGCACTCTCTGAGCTGCAGCTGACACTGGCTTCTAGTGCAGCATGTAAGTGAATATCAGCTCCCTCCAGTATATATATATATATAGGTAAGACACTCTACTCAAATGGGGAAACTCCTTGAGATGTATTTTTCTTAGGATTTTTTCCCACTTACCTGATTCCTGCCGCAGGACTGCTGAAGACCAGACAGTACCAATCTTCACCCATCATGGCAGGTATGTTGTGCTAACCTTCAGGGAAATGTGTTCCTACTTAAAGGATGCCTCTTCCCTGGGCCTTGTAGAAGACTCTGCCAGGAAACTTTTGCGCTTTTTTCATATAGCGAAAGTACTGGATACCAGAGCCCAGAAGAGAGACATTACAGGCAACAGCCTCGGTCTTCTGCGAGGCCAGGTACCATCCATTTTTGGTGTAACTTAGTAAGCTTCTTGGATGGATCCGTAGTGTAGCTCCTTGACCCCAGAGCAATTTTTTAGCAGAGCTTTTTCTTAGCACATCCTTAGATGCGACCATCACCTTAGACACTGGCGAAAAAACTGAAGAACTTCCTTTAAGGAAGGGGTTATATAGAGGGGAACTTGTCTTCATTGGGTGTGCAGGTGTCCAATCACCTTGGGTGAACTATACAACCCCCTATGTAAAGGCTCTGTGTCCCGTGGTGTACAATAAAGAAATATCCACTATATGAAAGAGTTATTGCTGCACCTCGGTCACTTTGATATCAAACGGTACGGTACGCTATTCTAAACCCATCTAATTTATGAGGGGGCAGCAATATTCTACTTTACTGTAACATACACTGCACAAGGCTTCCAATGTAATATAAATCACAGATCACAAGAGAAATGTAGCTAGAACATAACATAATGAAATTGATTTCACATCACAGGAGGATACACTGTTCTCACCTATCATGGGTAATTTGCAGTTCTCCTAGCAGCTGATTTTTAAACCACTCATTGAAGTCCACACTGTCAAATAATTCATATGCAGCCAGTCCCACGGCATTGTAAACTGAAGGAAGATAAATGATAGGAATTAGTCACTGGTAACAGCAGAAAAAAGTGTCTACACCAGTAAAAACAAATAACCTATTGAAATAAACACAAGGGCTTCAGCAAATTAGCAGGATAGTGAATGTGCTTTGTGTTCCTTATTAAATGAGCAAGGATGTGGCTTGCCTAACAATCCAGTTCAAAGAACCAAGAGGTGCTGACATGCTTAAGAACCAATAAGCAAACATCTGTAGAGTGAATCTGATTCCAATTTTAGTTTAGTAGAAAATGGTATAGAATCCCAATCAGGTTCTTAATGCTGTCTATGCCCCTGCCGGGAAGATTCATTCTCTCTATTTGTCCTAGTGACCACTGTCACTGAGAGTTAAAGTGAGATCCAAAATGTTGCCTTATCATAAGAAAAAGAATAGATGAGGGAATCTTCGAATGGGGGCACATGTTCCAGTGACAAACATCCCTCACATCCCTCACATTTGTGATTCCTCCTCATTTCTGTGTCTAGGGAACAGAAAGTGAGGGAAAACTCCACAATGGGACATGGATGACAAAAAAAGTGTGCTTTACTATATCCAAAATATTTATACAGTATCCCTTAATTTTAGATCTACTTTAAAAGCCGAGTTTACTTCTTTTTTTTTTTCTCTAAATTCCTAGTCTCAACCCACCTGCTCGATCCCGCCAGGAAGCAGACACTGCACACCGTTAACCACAGGCAGAGAGACATTTACCGATCTTTGCAGCTGTGGACCGGGAAATGTCTCACCGACTGTTTACAGCAGTGTGCAGTGTCGGCTTCCTGGTGGGATCAGGCAGGTGGGATCCCGAGCACATTCCTAGTACCAAAATACTATTAATGCATCTGTTGCAGAAAAATAAAATACAACAAGTAAAATATGCACAAAAAGCCAGTGCAGCAAGTATCAGGTAAGCATAATAAACATACAGAGCGTGAAACAATGTCAATAAGCAGTGAGTCCAGGCTTCTGACAGTATAAATTCAATTAGGGTAAAAGTCTGAGGTGTGATAGGTATTGATAGGGGTATGCTCTCAGGGCGGCCATCAAGGGGAAACAGAGAACATGTTCCAATTCTAGAGAGAGACAACAAGGGAATAGGTGCCTCTGGGTGCAATAATTTAAACACAATTTATTGTAAACATAGATAAATGTGAGTGGCTTTTATCTATGTCTACAATAAATTGTGTGAACAATTGCACCCAGAGGCGCCTCTTGCCTTGTTGTCTCTCGCAGAAAAATAAAAGCTCTCTTTGATTTTTAGAACAAGGCCTTACTTGAGGTTAAGTTGACCACATTTCCAAACTACCATTCAGGGACACCCTCCCTTCCCAAAAATCAGCTTGTGCTGTAAAGAATCACAGCACAGTGATTGGACACAAGAGGCGGGATTTATGATTTCTCCAATCACAACCAGGGGGCGGGATTGTGCTTCTCCAGGCATTCCCAGCCAGGACAAGTACTGTTAGTGAGTAAAGTGGTGATGTGGTGGCCTTTTTTTGGGGGCATCAGATTGGCCCTGGGGGGTGGCTGTGTCAGTTTCATTACAGGACACTGTATTGTCCTGGAATGAAGGTGCCCGGGACAGACCTGCAAAATGTGTGACTGTCCCGGGCAATCTGGGACACGTGGTCACCTTACTTGAGGTAAACTGATGCACTGCTTCCTGTACCAATATATTATCTTACCTTGGCCTTTGGTGTGTTACGTAGAAAGTGCATGACTTCCTGGTATGTAGATTTGGGTTGTGAAAACCAGTAAGACACAGGAAGCAGTTCACTAGCTAACCTCATTAGCATATCCCCCCCCCCCCCCACACACACACACACACACACACACACGGCATCCACGGCATCTCTCCTACGCATGCATTTGCCTTGCTTGTAGAAATGTTTTTTTTTTTTTTTATCGTGTCTGCATCACTGCAGGACACACACACAATCTCATAAACTGACTGGAAATCCAACATTTTACAATTTTCACCAGAACATGAATAGCGGGGAAACTTGTTCTAGAAACAACTCGCGAAAAGAGGATTTCAGCTCACTCGCTGCTTTGTCCCTAGAGCTGGAAATCTGCCTGATGGGACACGGTAAAAGAGGGGTTGCGAACCACTTCCTATTGAAAAAATGTATTTAGGTATACTAACCAACCATGTAAATGGAAGATAATCAATGACAAAATAGATGGGTTTAGGGTGCATGGGTGATTTATTTCTGGCAGTAAGATACATGAAATAAAGATGAATGCAAAGAAATAACACACATTAATGTAGGAAAAGCCTATTATTGACTTGACTTAACCCCGCTAGTCTAATGTCCCTTCCTATTATAAAATACACACTTTGATTTATAACAGAAGACATTAGGATAGTTATTTCTTCTTTATGAGTCACACTAGAGAGATCGAATATAGAGGTGTTTTCCAGTCAAAAAAACATTACTAAGAATTGGGAATATGCTGTCACTAATGTATAAATGTTCCTGGGCAGTGATTCTGCTTTAAATGACAGTTTCTCAGAGGCATGCATGTCACTACATGTTAACCGCTTCAATACTAGGCTTTTATACCACCTCCATACCGGGCCTATTCTGACACTTCTCTCCTACATGTAATAATCATCATTCTTTTGCTAGAAAATTACACAGTACCCCCAAACATTATATATGTTTTTTTTAGCAGACACCCTAGGGAATAAAATGACGGTCATTCCAAAGTTTTATCTTGCACGGTATTTACGCAATTATTTTTCAAACGCTTTTTTTTGTAAAAAAAATTGTTTTATGAATTAAAAAAATAACAAAACACTAAAGTTAGCCCAATTTTTTTGTATTATGTGAAAGATTATGTTACACCGAGTAAATAGAGACCCAACATGTCACGCTTTAATTATGCGCACACTCATGAAATGGCGCCAAACTTCGGTACTTAAAAATCTCCATAGGCAACGCTTTATTTATTTTTTACAGGTTACAGTTTAGATTTACAGAGGAGATCTAGTGCTAGATTAGTTGCTGGCACTCTAACGCACGCGGCGATACCTCACATGTGTGGTTTAAACGGCGTTTACATATGTCGGCGGGACTTGCGTGTGCGTTCGCTTCTGCACGCGAGCTATCGGGGACAGGGGCGTTTTCATTTTTTTTTTATCTTTTATTATTTTTTTTTACTTATATTTTATTTATTTTTACACTTTTTTTCATATTTTTTTTTTTTTTTCCACTTTTATTCCTATTACAAGGAATGTAAACATCCCTTGTAATAGGAAATGTGTGTGACAGGTCCTCTTTATGGAGAGATGTGGGGTCAATAAGACCTCACATCTCACCTCCAGGCTGGAAACCATGAGATCGGTGAAAAAAAATTCACCGATCTCATGAATGGTGACTTACAGCCGCAATCGCGGCTTTGTTTACATACGGGGACCCGGGCGTGACGTCATCAGATCGCGCCCGGGTCCTCCGACGGTCATAGAGATGACTGGTGACCATCTGGTCACCAGTCATCTCTATGCTTCCTGCCGCCGCCGACGATTCGTTCTCCGGGCCCCCGAAGGTACAGGTAAGCCCGGAGAAGCACCGGATGGCGGCGGGAGGGGGGGGATGTCCCCTCCCGCGGCCTGTAAGAACGATCAAGCGGCGGAACCGCCGCTATGATCGTTCTTACTTTGTGCAGAATCGCCGGCTGAAGAGATGGATATCTGGATGATGCCTCTGGCTGCAGGCATCGTCCAGATATTCGCCTGCAATACCCAGGCCGTCAATTGACGGCCACTTAGGATGGTAAATCCCATCCCAGGCCGTCAATTGTCTATGGCTGGGTATTGAAGTGGTTAAGGTGTCCAAGTGAATTAGCACTGTGACTTTTTGTGAAAGCCAGCTCATAGAGATAAATCCAACGTTCAAAACAATATTTATTTGTTTTGCTACTCTGTGGGAGTAGGACAATCTGATAAGCTAGTTGAGTGTGTAAGTGTAACAAATCGGGTAAGTCAACTGCACCACTGCAACTTTGCTAAAGTTGTAAAGTCCACTCAACCATTCATTCTGAGCTTCATGTAATTTGCAGATTCTCCTCCAATTGTGATGCAAGAAATGCATCTTTCCCCTGCCTATGCTGCATAAATGGTGTTTTGTTTATCCTTTCTACACTTAGCAGATGTTCCTACAGGCCTTGTATGAACAAGGTTCAATTTAAGAAACAGCAATGTGTACAGCAAGCTTATACGGAGTACTTTACTTTTAGACCATTAACACTTCCTCCAGCGTTCTCAAAAAAAGTCCATTCCCCGCTACATACATAGAGCTGGACTCTGCAGGAGCCTGGCATTGCACCCGCTGAACATAAAAAAAATAAAAAATAATAAATGCATATTGTTTTGCTGAAAATATGTATATTTATTAATTTTTGTAAAAGATGGACTTTAAGGCGCAGCTCACATCCATGCATCTTAAGCCTCGTACACATGATCGGATTTTCCGCAGCCAAAGCATCAGACTTCTGCCCGAAGGGCGCTGGCCATTAACTTGTCTTGCATACAAACGGCACACAATTGTCGGCCAACAAACGCTAAACATAGTAACATACTACATGAAATTTCAGCTTTTGAGCGCCACCCTTTGGGCACCTTCTGCTAATGTTGTGTTTGGTGAGCATTGATTTCAAGCATGCATGTTAGTCTCACGGACATGTACACATGATCAGAAAATCTGACAACAGACCGTTGTCCGTGGAAAATTTATAAGCCTGCCAGCTAACATTTGTATGTGGGAAATCTGACAACAATTGTCTGATGAAGCGTACAAACGGTCAGCTTTTTGGCCAACAGGCTGTCATCACACAATTCCACACTAAAGGTTTGTTTTTCATTAGATCAATTGATTGCTGTAAGCTAGAGCATTTAAATATCACTTACCTCGTTTTTCCTTTTGACCTCCAAAATACAGTAACCCAGGTTTGAAAATGACATTTCCGGTCTCTCCTCTTCTTGCTTTCCACCAGCATCTAAGCCGTTTTGCAGGGTGGAAAGCAGAATGTGCTCACCCCCTCCCTATGACTACAGCCCTGCGTGAAGATGCTCTCTCATCCCTCACAGGCATGGAGGCTAAGCCTAATGGAAACTGTAGTTCCCATTAGGCCGTGATGTAGCAAGGATGAATGCGCACCGCAAACCAGGAAGTCAGTGAGAACAACGATTCAGGAGTGATGGAGGTGAATAAAACGGCTCAATTTCAACAGGTATCAAACTAGTTATAATGCAAAACATTACTTTTTACTTTATCAGCTACTGTCAGACTTTAATTTAAGAGGGAAATATTTTTGTCTTTACAAGCCCTTTAAGTGTGGTCTGTTCAAAGACTTCTGCTTGCTGCTTTATTTATTTTAAAACAGCAGGGCCACAAGTATAATGCATGAAAAAACACCACAAAATCACAAATAAAAAAAAGCACAGATCTGAATGGGCCCAGAGACTCATGACTGTAACAATCCATATGAATCTCTGTATCACATCATAATCAGAACAAGATGCTTATTTATAACTGCAATAGAAAAGACAAAACACATAAAATAGACACTTTTGCCCCCAAAAGCCAATCAGGCTTCACTTTTTATTATATGGAAAACAAATGTAAACAAAATGTCTGGTTGATTGGACATCAGCGTTAGTGAACTAACAGGTTTGGTTTAGTTTACAGTTACATACCAGTTTCTTTAATTAATAGGGCATTCAAATCTTCTATTGGAGTTGGACCTGAAACACAGAACATAATTCTTCATTGGAAAAATTACTAGTTTTGAACAAAACAATATGCTGCAAAGAAGAGAGGACTAGCATTCCATAGGAATGTTTTAAGGGGTTATGTTGTGGAAGAGTGAAGTATCATTGGCGATGAAATTCAGAAGTGCCTCTAACATTTGTTTTTCCCCTTATAAAGTCTCAGCTATAAGGACTTTTGATTGGCCTTTCCTTCATTTACTGTTGTGAAAATTTTGTTTGCAATGGTAAGTAGAGAGAACTATGTTAGACAATGAAGTCTAGACACTAGTTGAAAAAAAACTTCCATCCGCCTCATTTCTGCCAGGACACTGCATACCGATGGCAGCACCGATGCAGTCAGAATACACTGATCAGAGGCTGCAATTGCCGATTGATAAAACTCTCCAGCATGTCCCTAGCAGTTCTTTTGAGCACACATTTATTGAAATTCACCTGGTCCCTGCTGAATTTTGATCAGACTATGGTCAGCTTTTGTCTTCTTGATGGAGGATGAACCTTGAAACAAAAGCAAGCCATAGATTATGTTATTTTCTTCCCTTCAACCACAGTTTGAAGGAAAGAAAAATGCTAGATACCCCTGTCAACACAGTCACTATTGATAGAGGAATCCCTCCTGCTGCGCTATTGTATTTTGACAGTGGGAGGTTTTCCTGTCATGAAAATATAATGATCACTGCTGGTGGCTATTGTTACTGGCAGTGATCGCACAAGAATATTACCAACAGGCTGGTTGTACTGAAGTCAATCGATAGATAGATCAACTTCAATACGACCAGCCTGCTCATAAATTTTGAAATGTCTATGGACAGCCTTGCAGTAAGTGGTCGCCTGACTCATGCTGATAACACATGCTGCCCACTGTTCACATTCTTTTTATTTACAGGGCTTAGCTACAAGATACTGCTGTGCAATACTCAATAACAATAAGCGCTGTCAGCTTTTCCTCCCCAGGTCAAAATACATCATTAGTAAGTAAAAAATAAAAAATTAAGCAAATATAAATCTGCCATAGGTTAGCTTACATATTTATGACCAATTAAGACTTTTGGATGCTTGTACAAGTCAATTTTTAACAGATTCTCTTTAACTCTCTTGCTGCCACATACAAATAGCATGACATGAAAGAGCAAAACCAAATTATAACTTTCATCATAGCTTTCCAAATTATTTACATGTAAAATAACGAAGGGTGTTGATTGCATAAGTATTCACCCTTTTTGCTGCAAATCAAAGAAGTAGAATTGCCTTCAGTCTCATAACAAGTTGAATAAGAGTCCACCTGTGTGCATTTAAAGTTCTAATCATATTGAAATAAAATAAAATAAATTCTAGAAGGCCCAGAATTTGATAAAGAAAATATCTAAACAGACAGTGTCATGATAATCAAGAGACTATCAAAACAAATCTAGGATGCACTTTTGAAGAAGCATCAAGCAAAACCAAAATGTAATATATTGCAGCTTACCAATCAGATGGCTATATTTGTTTTCTTTTTTAGGCTTATTTACCTCATGTTCCATTGATGTCCCCACATGGAGAAGATGCCGTGATCCGAACCATGTATGGCTGGCCTTACTGGCTGGGCCAAAAGTTAAACAACAAAAGAAAAAAAAGTCGATAAACAGAAAACTAATATAGCTATCACATCTGAGAACTGGTAAGCTGCAATATAATAAATCTTTGCCTATGGGTTTAGTACCCAATTAAACTCCCCACTTCCCCAAAAGCACATTAAATCTTAAATTAAAAAATTGAAATAATATGACACAATGGATACTGCTTACAGAAGGCTGTCCAATAAAATCTAGGTTACCCCTTGTAACCTTAATGGTCCACAAAGCTGGACTTTATAGAAAACCGATCACCTCAAACTATAGGTCAGGACACAGACTGGGTCATGGACCTATTTTGATAAGTTCTCCCTTGACTGTGTAGCCTAGTCACTCATTGTAATTTGACATAGTATGACTTTACTGACATTTTGGTAATAGATATTTTTCTTGTGTTATGGTATTTGAGTCCTCAGATTAAAAAATGTTAAGAGCCCCGTGATAGAGGGATAAAAAGAAAGACATTGCGGTCGTTTTGGTGGCAAACAGATGCTTTGGGCCCTTTCACACTGGTGCGTTTTTGCCGCGTTTTCGCGGTAAAATAGCGCTATTAAAACGCTCATAAAACTTTCCCCATGCCCCTCTCCATTGAAATTAATTTAAAAACGCGATAAAAACGCTGTAAAAACGTGGTAAAATCGCAGTGTTTTGCCGCGATTTTAATCGCGGAAAAAAGATTTTGCCGCGTTTTTACCACGTTTTTTATTCATTTCAATGGAGGGGGCATGGAGGGTGTTTTAATAGCGCTATTTTTACAGCGAAAACGCGGCAAAAACGCACCAGTGTAAAAGGGCCCTTATGAAAACAATGAAAATTTGCTTGTCTGTGAATATTGTTGCACTAAGAGCAGTAATAAGCACGATAATTTGTCCAGTGTAAAAGGTCCTACACAATCTTTATGTGATCAGAAAAAGTTAAAGATAGTCTTACTGCTTATAATGTTACACAGCCAGTATCAAAAGAAGTAGTGCAATGTGCATATATGAAAAGCATATTGTTAATAAAGCCTGGTACACACTACACGTTTTTTTTTTTTTCCGTACAACCCATCGGGTCTCTGGTCAGAGACAATGCACTAATGATCTGACATTAGTGAACGATCTCACCTGCTGTGCTATTGTGTTCTGACAGGGGGATGGCCCCTCTGATCAGCGCTCTCTACCATTGGCTGGCAGCGTTGAATAGGGGTCGGTCAGCTGCTGGTTTTACAAAGGGCCAAATTCTGACAGACAGACCAACAGACACACGGGCCGAATCTCAGACGTTTTTTTTTTTACTTTACGATTTCTCCCGACATTTTGCCTGTGTGTACCCAGCTTTGGAGTCTAAAGCTGGCCGTAAACTATGTACATTTCGGTCAGGTCCTTATGAACTGTCTGAAATTTGATTTGTGGGTGACCCTGTCACTACCCTCTCACCCAATATGCTTAGATTGACAAAAGACAAAAAAATCGTCAGCCCAACAGTGACTACTGATGCTGGCTTTAATAACACAATAGCAGCAGCAAGAGTTTCTTCTATGTGTGCTGTATAGTGTGGATAGAGCAATCTATTACATCTTTTCCAAAAAAGCCTGTGTATAGCCACCTTTATTTGGTAAAAAAAACAAATATGTACATTGCATAAGAGGGAAGGACCCTTACCTTGAAGAGTATGAACCATGTCTAAGAGTACAGGCATCAGAGTATGGCTATATTCATGAAAGATGTCGATAAACAGTACCTCTGAACACGGCTGCCGAAAGAGAAAAAAAATAATTAAAATGCATCTTATTTGCAGGTTTCTTCTGTCAACACTGGCTAAGTAAAAAAAAAAACTATAGTTCCTATAAAGTTAAAGTGACTGTGACAGAACAGTCCCAGCACCCCCGCTTGAGTGCTTCCGTCAGTATACTGCTTCCTACAGTCTGGACATAGACACCAGATATTATAGCTGACCATACAAGACTAGCCAAAAAATAGCTTGTATAAAGACTGAAACTCACACAAAATATATACCCCCACCAGGTCAGGTGAGCCTGATTAGTGTATTGTATGCAGATAAAATAGTATACAGAAAAACAAATAACATAACTAATGAAATACCAACACAAACAGTATACTACTTTGCCGCTAGCAACTAAGAAAAGACAATGATTTAAATAACTGGAGCTAATTAACTAGTCACTTAAACCAGCTTAGGCAACTCAGTGCCCACCCCGACAAATTATGTGATTAATCAGACAATAGGTGACCCTATTAACAATTAACCATGGGACAGACATGCTTAGCAGAAACCACATAACGCATTAATAAACAGACAATAGTAGGAGACTACCAGTAACAGGACTGTTCGGCTGCTACATTGGAATACAATAAACATTATTATGGGTATAAACACATAGATGAGCAGACAGGCAGAGCAATTAACAATGGGAGAAGGCATACTTAACAGAATAACACATGTTATGGCAGGCGAACCCAGTGGTTAGAGCTGAATACATTAACATCTACAGTCATTGTTTAAATCGAGTCATAGAGGCCCCAAATATTAATATGGAACCTTCAGTCCCCAGAGTCTATAGGAGTGCCACCATATTCCCTCTGCCCATTAACCTGTACAAGAAAAAAAAATCTGCTTTTCATCCGCTCCAGAAGAGAAGCTTTATTGTTCTTATTCAGAGCGGGGCGGTAACCCTAAGTCACGCTCGGGGTAACATTGCAGAGCCTGCCGCGGAGTCCCCTTACCTTCTCCTGGCGATCCAGCGATGATGTCCTCCTGCTGTGATCGTTGGCGAGACAACCGGCGAGAGCGCCGACCGTTATCTGACTTCCTGGTTCCTTTCCCTGCAAAGAGCAGCGGTGCATGGGAGCGGAACTGGGTGGGTAATTTAAAATCCAAAAAGTGACACACACATAAAAGGAGGTGATACATTGTAATCTGAGAGGATTACACTGTATCATCTCTGATCTGACACTTGATCACTGTACAGTGCCCCTTGCCTCCTATTTTACTCTCATTTGTGCCCATAAAATATTTAGAACATGGCATCAAAAATGCACCACTTTACTACAAAGGCGCTTTTGGACCAGTTGAGTGACAGCGACACGGAGTTCTCGCAGAACTGATCGATAGTGAGTCGTGGGAAAATTTGTCGGCTAACACTGACACTGATCTGGCAAGTGACCAAGGCGATGATCCTGCACCTGACCTCAGCGATGTGCACACTTGGTGCCCTATAGACTGCGATACAGACCAGATAGCGCCCCCTAGATTCCCGTTCACTGGATCACCTCGGATGAAGGCAGATGTTGAGCGTGACAACCCTCTGGCATACCCACAAGTATTCCTCACTGAGGAGGTAAATGAAAAAATTGTCACAGAGACAAATCGCTACCATGATCAGCAATCCGCTACGCAGCATGCCAGGTTTTCCAAAAGCAGAAAGTGGGAATCGGTGACTGAAGAGGACATCTGGCAGTTTCTGGGACTCATCATTCTTCAGGGGGTGGTGGGGAAACCGCTCCAGAAATGGTACTGGACCACCAATAAGTTACTGGCCACTCCGTTTTTTTGGCACCATGATATCAGAATACTGGTTTTCTCTTATCATGAAGTATTTCCACTTCCTGCACCCAAACTAAAAAGAATCTGGGAGGTATGCCAATTGATTGTGGCCAATTTCCAGTAGACCTTACCTGCCAGAAAGGGAAGTCAGAGTGGATGGAAGTTTGATGGCCTACAAGGGATGCCTAAGCTGGATATAGTATATTGCATCCAAAAGAGCGCGGTTTGGCCTCAAATTCTACATGCTCTGCGAGTCATCCACCAGATAAATCTGAAATTCAGTCATTTACACCGGTAAAGAAACAAAGTTCAACCTCAGGTACAGCGGCTATGGGATGGCCACATCATCTGTCCTTACACTGCTGGAGCCATTGCTGAACCAAGGATATTGTGTGACCACAGACAATTTCTACACGTCTCCGGAACTGTATGAGGTTTTGCTACAAAACAAGACTGATGCGTATGGTACCATTAGGCCTAACCGACGTGACATGCCATCTATGTTTGCCAAGAAAAAAACTCAAAATCTGAGAAATGGTTGCCTTTCAGAAGAATAAGATGATGGCAATGCGATGGCGTGACAAGAAGGTTGTGTGTCTCATGAGTACTGTGCACAATACCTCCACTGCCATGGTCCACACAAAAGGTGGGAAAGATGTGCTGAAGCCGCAAGTCGTGATCGACTATAATAGCACAATGGGAGGTGTCGACAGAGCTGATCAGGCAATGACATTTTACCCGGCTATGCGCAAACAGCAAAAAAAATATATTAGAAGAAGATTTTCAGGCATCTTCTGGAACAATGCCTTTGGAATGCATATATCCTGTACAGAGCAAAAAGTGACATGCTTCTTGATCATTCTGACTTTATCTGGAAGGTGACTGAGCAGATTTTTGGCAACCACCAGACGCCATCAGTAGCTGAGAACAAACCCGGACGACGTGCTGTTGACGTTGTCAACTTAAAAGGCCTGACTGGTCGTCACTTTATGGACTACATACCGGCAACCGTAAAAAAGACAGCACCTACCAGGATGTGCGTGGTTTGCTGTTCAAAGAGGAATGGCAATGGAAACAAAGTCCAAAAAGAAACACGGTTCTATTGTCCTGATTGTGATATTGGACTTTGTCCAGTTCCATGCTTTAAAATGTATCGCACTTAGGATGTTTATTGAATTTTCTTTGTTTGACAAATTTCATAATTTTTTATTACATTATTGAATAAAATAGGATTTTTTATAACAGCTTACCTGTAAAAATCCTTTTCTTGGAGTACATCACGGGACACAGAGCGGCAATCCATTACTATGTGGGTTATAGAGTCTACCTTTAGGTGTGGACACTGGTGTAATTAACTACACAGGAAGTTCCCTCCCTATATAACCCCTCCCATACTGGGAGCTCCTCAGTTTTTGTAGCAAAGCAATAAGTGTCCCAATATCCCCAAACAAGAGGGGCAGGAGCTCTGTGTCCCGTGATGTACTCCAAGAAAAGGATTTTACAGGTAAGCTGTTATAAAAAAAATCCTATTTTCTTTACCGTACATCACGGGACACAGAGCGGCAATCCATTACTATGTGGAATGTCCGAAAGCAATGCTTACTGAGGGAGGGAGACACAAACAACGCAGGCCGTCATCAGACGTGAGGATCTATGATGCTGCCTGCCGCATAGTGCGCCAAAAAGCTGCATCCCTTTTGCCCTCCTATGTACATCTGACAAGAATCAGCGAATCTAAGCACAGACGCCAAGTTGCGGCCCTGAAAATCTGCGTGATAAAGGCTTGGTAAAGAATCGCGCATAAAGCGCTTACTATCTTGGTACGGAGCACCCCCCCCCCAAGAAACAGGGGGAGTCCCACTCTGAACCACAAGCCTGAATAATACCCTGATGAATCAACCCTGAAAACAGTTGATTTTAGACGCTGCCTGCCCTTTCCTGGGGCCTCCTGGTAGCGCAACAACATCAGCTTTCCGTATCGGAGCAGCCGCCTTTAGATAGGCCTTGACCCTTCTACTTCAAGGAGAGAGAGTGTAACCATTTTAATAGCTAAACTACACACTGCCTGCCCACATCTAGGGTCTTCTTGCAGTACAATAAAAACTTCAGCTTTCTATATCTGAACCTTTAGATAGATATTTAACTGCTCTCATCTCTACTGAGAGAAAGCAATAACTTCTCCTTCCGAAAAACAAGGTTTTGAAAAAAGGGAAGGTAAGAATATCTACATTCAAATGAACACTAGATCCTTCTAGTAAATAAGGCTGGGTGAGGATTAACATCACCCTACTTGTAAGAATAATTAAGTATGGTTTTATACCAAGAAGTTGCCAATACTGAAACTCTCTTGGAGGCTATCACAACCAAGAACACCAATTCCCTTGTTAAAGGCTGAAGGGAAATATGGTGCATCGGCCCACGGAGCTGACCCTGTAAGCCGACAAAACTAGAGCCAATCCTCCGAGCACAAGGGCGACTAAACTGGTGGACTTATGCGCGTCACCCCTTGTATAATGGCTCGGAACAAAGAGTGTGAAGCAAGCGACCTTTGGAAGCAAGGCCGAGATCGGAGCCATGATGTAACTTAAGGTTAGCTTCGTCTCCTTTCCAAATGCAGGAAGGCAGAAATGTTACCTTCGACAAACTTCCAAGGATGCCACCATCTGGTTTCACACCAGGAACATGGGCCTTCCAGATCCTAGGATATCTGGTCCTGGAGGCCAGCTCTCCTGTATGAATCAAGGAAGTGCCGCTGATTCTGAAAGCCCCGATCTTCAAGAATGTGGGCTAAAATAGCCAGACCATTAATTCACCTGTTGCAAGACAGGATGTAATACCCCCTGCTAAGTAAGCCTGGACAAGATGTAAGGGACTGTGGGTCCTCTACTACCACCCCTGCTGTCCCTGCACAGGAAGGTCGTCAGGGTTATGCCAGAGTAATCAGGCCAACTTCCGTCCACCTTTGATGTTGCATAGAAGCCACAAACGCCGCGGCACTGGAGGGAGAGACACAACCAGTGACCACTGGTCCCCCCAGATTACTAACACATCTGCCCCGCATGCGGGTGGATCCTTTGGCCTTGAGCCCAAGCTGTTCGATTTCTTGTTGAGCCTGGACGCCCTGTGGCATTTGGTCAGGAAAACAGTCGGGGTGTAGAGATCATTCTCCCAGAGACACTTGTTGACGGCTCCAGCGAATCGCCTGCCAATTCTGCATTTCATTAAATGACGAATGTCGATAGGCAAGGCACAAGCTCCTCCTTGGTAAATTAAGTAAATCACTAGTATGGCATAGTCTGATTGTACTCTGACCGAACCAACCAGCCACCTGAACGTTCAGGCCCCTAAGCCAGATGCTCCATCCATTTCTGTGAGGTCGTCACATTCTTGAGTCTGATAAAAAGACCACCCACTTCTGTGAGGTCCAGATACTTGACCATGCTGGACACCCTTAGGTCCAGCCATGCTACTGACTGATCCATCAGCAGGAGTTTGCTTCGGTATGCCATTACTGCTATACCCTGGGCCTACAGACCTGCTAGAGGCGGGCCCTAGCACCCTGACAACCCAGGCACGGAGGCTAACCCAAAAGGGCAAGACCACCAACTGGAGACAGTGCTGTTCCAACGCAGACACAACCTCTGCAGTCCCAAGTAAATACACACATATACAACTGGCTCCCCATATGTGTATGTGGCAAGTGTTAAAGCCATATGCCCCAATGGAGGCGTGTGTACATGGCAGCGTGTGTTCATGGAAGCATGAAATCATATAAATATGTCTTAAGCCAAACATGCATATAGCATGTGTTCTCTGAAACGAGCATCTTGCAAGTAAGCATGCGCTATAAACGTGTTATGCAACAATGTGCAACATGAACCCATGCAGACACGTATTTCTATGCAAACACAAGGCATCCTGTATTGCTTAATTAAGCCGCTATGTGCAACTTTAAAGTAATCATGCATCCTTATGCAATTCAGCATCTTCCATGCGATCAACATCTTATGCATTTTAAGCACTACTGTGCGAACAAGAACCCTTGTGTGACCAAGGACTCTTGTGTGACCAAGCACCCCTGTGCGATCCAGCATCCTTATGCACTCAAGCATCTTAATGCGACTTCAGGCATTTCTGTGAAACAAGCCTCTCTATGTGATCAAGTATCCCTGGATAATCCAGGACTGTTGATCCAACAACCATGTGTGATCCAGCTTCTTTTTGATTAAAGCCTCTTTAAGCGATCTCTAGGCATTCTTGTAGAAACAAGCCTCTCTGTGAGACCAAAATATCCTTGAGTAATCCAGGACTTGGGTGATCGGGTAATCATGTGTGATTCAGCATTGTTATGCCTTCAGGCCTCTTTATGCGATTCTAGGCATTTCTGTGAAAACAAGCCTATTTGTGTGACCAAATATCCTTGGGGAATCAAGGACTTGGGTGATCAGGTATTCATGTGTGATTCAGCATTTTTATGCATACAAGCATCTTTATGCGATTCAGCATTTTTATGCATACAAGCATCTTTATGCGACTTTAGGCACCTTTGTGGAAACAAGCCCTTCTGTGTGACCAAACCTCCATGGGTAATCCAGGACGCTGATGATCAGATAACCATGTGTGATCCAGCATCTTTTTTGCATCCAAGCAACTTTATGCGATTTTAGGCATTTCTGTGGAAACAAACCTCTTTTGTGTAACCAAACATCCTTGGGGAATCAAGGACTTGGGTGATCAGGTAATCATGTGTGATTTAGCATTTTTATGCATACAAACGTCTTTATGCGATTCAGCATTTTTATGCATACAAGCATCTTTATGCGACCTTAGGCACTTTTCTGTTAACAAGCCTTCCTGTGTGACCAAATATCCTTGGGTAATCCAGGATTTGGGTGATCTACAAGAGGTTATTTTTATACATACAAACATGCAGCACCATACAGACAGAAACAGGTATGTTTATGCAATCCACAATAGAACCTGCTCTGTTACTTGCTTTTATCCCACATGCATTCCAAACTTATGTATCTTATGCAACATGTGGACTGGTAAAGAGGAAATTATCCTCTGCAGATGTGCGTTTTCTCAATTAAGAGACGTTAGCAATGTGTACCCGCCACTGTGCATTCCTCCGATGCATTTGGTTAGCCTGAAGCCGACACCAGGCTGAGGACCATATGGAGGTCTTACCAGTCACCTATAGGAAAACCTCTCTTTATACTCCAAGGAGAAGATAGAGGCTTTGGCCGACCAGACAGAGGGAAGATATATGCAGCATGAATCTCTGAAAATACTGCAGGTGCAATCAGAACCTGTAGGGCTTTTGATATCTTCTCTTTGTTAGGCTGCAGCTCCTGTCTCCGGTCCTCTGACAGTGAAGCTTTATCCCCAGGTCTTCTAATCCCTTTGTTTCAGGATTAAAGCAGGAAAAGGGGCACGCCCTTTTTTTTTTGCTTCTTGTGAAGATGCTGCGAACCTAGCAGTTAACCTTTTGTAGAACAACAAATGCGATGCAAAAAAAAAGACAAATACATGCAGAGTGGCTGCAATGTTGGGGGGGAGGCTGCATTGCCTGACAGGTCTGATGGCTTAATTTATGAGCTGTTTAGGTCTCTACTGAGGAGAATAAGGGGCAACCAGGTTCAGGTGGCGATTCCTTTTTATATTCATACCCCTGACCTTATTCAATGGGGAGACCAGTCCTAAGCTAAAAGCAGAGGCACTTAACCCAGGTGCATCAACAGCTGAACTTAGTCTGGCAACAACAATGCCTGCTAATCTGCACAGCTAGATGCGAGTAGGCGTCTTAGATTAATCTGTATCCAACTCACACAAGGTGCTTACGTTTGTGTCCCCCTAGCTTTACAGAGCTTTGACGTCTGGGCCTTTTTGAAGAGCCTTCTCTGCGACTGCACTGACCCGGTGAGCACGTGCAACATGGTAGAGCCTGAAGCGGAGGAAGTGGGACACACAATAGACCAGCTAACACTTAAGCTTCTGTCTTTGGAAAGCATGGTAAGCGAAAACATGAGGCATGTCTTCTACTGCCCATAGAAGTGGAAAAACAGATAAGACTTGCGGCTACTCACGGAAGACAATCCTTTGCATAGGATTAAGGGCATTTTTTTTTCATGTACCAGCCCCTTCAAGGGGAGATATATAAGTACTGCAGCCATCCTGTCTGACAGACATGGTGGGCCAGGCTGCATGCCGGCTAGGGGGAGTATATGGGTGCCCTGAGCCATCCTGCCCATGCATAGAAGCATAATATAGGCGAGACCCATAGTTCCCCATGGAAGACCTACTGCCGAACCAAGTCCCGTAGGCCCTTCTCTTACCTTCTCCACGCTGCAGGGTATTGCCAAGCAAAAGGCCCAATCTTCCCCCTTCACCGTGGGTATTGTCCTAGACCTTCAGGGACCGGGGTCCATGGCAGGAACACCAACTCCCCTGGACCTATATAGCACCCTGGCAGCAGAAAAACATTTGGTCCTTGGAAGGCACAAAGTTCTGGAACCCAGGATCCAGCTCTCCGCAGAGAGGCATTATAGGCTAAACCTTGTTCAACGTACCGAGGCCCAGGTACCCTCCACTTTGGCTATGAAGCACCTTGGACGGATCTGGATTTATGGAGGCTTTTTACATCCAGCATGGATCCCTCCAGTGGAGCTTCTAAGAGCACATGTTCATTCGTGACCAACACCTTAGACACTGATGCAAAAACTGAGGAGCTCCCAGTGTGGGAGGGGTTATATAGGGAGGGAACTTCCTGTGTAGTTAATTACACCAGTGTCCACACCTAAAGGTAGACTCTATAACCCACATAGTAATGGATTGCCGCTCTGTGTCCCGTAATGTACGATAAAGAAAATTATATTATTTATTAGATCATAATTCATGATTTTGTGTTTTAAATTGATCACATCTGGGATGTCTACTAATGTCTTCTTTGGTCAGGTTTAAGTAATTACTAAGAATTGCAGGCCTACAATACATATCACCAAATTTCCATGCAAAAACATTGTACCGCTTTTGGTCCAAAATTCCATACAAAATTCCTACCGCCAGGGAGGTTAAGAAAGCTGGGTTTCACGACCCCACCCACACCCTCCCCCCGCCCAAAGTGACTCCCATCATAGTCGTATTAAAGTAAACTTTTTCATAAAACAGATATTAAAAAAATGTACATGCATTTGCTGTTTTTCCTAAATAAAACAAATCCTCCGCTGCGTTTACTTTTGAAAGTGCCCCCCCCCCCCCCGGTTGCGCTGACACACTCCCCGTTCTATATATTTCCCTGCCGCTCGCTCCAAGCAGTGAACATACAGGGACCACAAGAGGGACATAGAGCTGCTCTCAATCACCTCGGTGGAAAAGGAGGAGAGGCGTGGCTCTTGCTCTTTGTGTCCCTCCTGCGCTGCCTGTGTGTTTGGCCCTTAGAACGCTGCAAACACATGTAGTACAGAGTATCACATAAAACATAAACTGAGAAAATTTACTATTTAAAAAAATAAATATCGATGACAACATGTCTCAAAAAAGTTAGGATAGGGTAACAAAATGCTGGCAAAGTAAGTGGTACTAACAAGGAAGAGCTGGAAGAACATTTTGGAACTAATTAGCAACACATCAGTAACATGACTGGGTAAAAGAAGAGCATCATAGTGATTCAGAGTGTCTCACAAGATGGGCAGAGGTTCACCAATCTGTAAAAAGCTGTGTCTAGAAATTGTTAAAAATGTCAGAATAATGTTCCTCAATATATAATTGCAATTACTTTATTTTTTTTTTTTTTATTGTTTTCAACAACATCATATGCCAATTAAAGCATTCTACATTCAAAATAAATTTGATAATCCAGATATAGTAGGCATACACATATTACATCATCCATTAACCCCCCAAACAAAAACAAAAAAAAACATCCCTAAAGTATTTAATACTTAATGTTTTTACATTTCTCTTTCCTACCTCTCCACATCCTCATCTAGCAAGGTCGTTCATTGCTCAATGCTCAAGGTCCCTTCAACCAATCTTTCCAAATAGCTTCAAATTTCCCTTGATTGTTTCTATGTAGGTAAATATATTTCTCCTTTACTAAAGTTTCCCTTAGTTGTGTTCTCCATTCCTCTACCTTACGTGCCAAAAACAGGCATCTCGCTATTGCACTATAAATGTTAGTTGATATATTAGGTTTATTTACTATATTTAACAAACATTCTTGGATCTAATATTAATTTTATACCTAGTGTATTATTAATATTTTTAATTATACCTTCCCAATATCTTTGGTAGGGTTGTCCAGATACTGATACTAGTATCAGTATCGGGACCGATACTGAGCATTTGCGCGGGTACTTGTACTTGCGCAAACGCTCCCGATGCTTTACCCAAACTTTTTTTTTTTTCGAGAACGGGTGTAGAGGGGGTGGAGTGCGGAGCAGAGCAGTCCTTGTATGGAGGAGAGCTGCTGCTGCTGCCTAGTCCCCTAACAGAAAGCCAAGTCCCCCCCCCCCCCCCCCCCCGCCGCTGCCGACATCTAGTTGATTTGCACTTGGGGAACATAACAGATTTCATTTGAATTACACCACCGCGCCTCGTCATGTATAGACAATCCCCTTTGCCCGGAAACTTTGATAGACAGATCACCCGTCCCAGAATTGGACGGGTGATCTGTCTATCAAAGTGCCCGGGCAAGGGGGAGTGTCTATACATGACGAGGCGTGGCGGGGAACTCACAGCTATTCAAATGAAAGCTGTTATGTTCCCCAAACCCAAATCAACTAGATGTCTGCATTTTGGCTTTCTCTTTGGGGACACAAGGATGCATCTAGGGACATGGCTGCATTTAGGGACATGGCTACATTTAAAAAAAAGTATCAGTAATCGGCGAGTACATGAAAAAAAGTATCGGTACTTGTACTCAGTCCTAATCTTTGGAGTTTGGACACCTCCAAAGCATGTATATAAGATTGGCTGGGGCTCCTCTACACCGGGGACATAGGGGAGATTCCCTACGTTTCCACTTAAATAATTTTTTCAGGGTATAATAAACAAAAATAAGTAAGTAAATTAAACAGTTGTGTTCATTTTTGGGTTGTGGAGTGAGACCTCTAAGATTGCTGAGAGAGCATGTCATCACTGTGCATCTGAAAGTGGACCATGGTCTCGTTCCCATTGTATCCTTGCCGGAGCCACTACTTTATTTATTAAACTTACTATTCAGTATCTCATACATTTTGGATATTAAGCCCCTTCATTTTCCCTCCCCTTTAAGCAATAATATTATTTTCGAATCATTTAAATTGAATTCCGATGTATGTGCCTGAGCCTGTACAGCGTGTCTAAGTTGCAGAAACTGAAAGAGCCTCTGTCTTGGAATCCCAAACTCCTTTAGACAACTGAGAAAATGATTTTATATTACCATTCCAAAACAGATGCTCAATATAGCTAATACCTTGAGTCTGCCAAGCTCAAATCCCTCCAATTTCTGCAATTCTGCAAAAATTTCCATTATTCCAGTTTGGAGGAAGGCATAACCTGTAATATCCTTCATTTCCTACCATACATAAGCAAATAATTTACCTGTGACAAAATTTGTATCTTTTTGCATAATTTTAGCCTCCAATGTGGACAGCAATGTATACCTATTACCCAAAGGTAAAGGTAATCTCTGTGTGGGATCTTCTTCCACTATCTCTGTCCAGACAAAAAAACTGTTGTATCTGTGCTGCTAAAAAATAATTATTTGGCTGTGGAATGGCTAGACCCCCCTCATCTTTAGCTAGCATTAGAGTTGTTTTATCCGAGAATGTTTTTTCCTCCAAACAAGTTCACGAAAGAGAGACTCTATCCTACGAAACCAAAACATTGCTATCCACATTGGACAATTATGAAAAACATACAATAAGTGTGGGATCAAAATCATTTTTATGAGATTGGACCTTCAAATCACAGTTAATGGAGTTTGCATCAGCTCCGACTTTTTTCCTTATATTTATCTAATAGTGGTCTAAGATTCAAGTCTATATTAGTCCCCCACTTTTCGTGTTACCTCAATTTCTAAGTACCTGATTTTGTGGCTAATCTTAAATTTGTTTTGCACAGTCTGGTAGGGAAATATTATCATTATGTAACAGCATCAACACTGATTTCTCCCAGTTGATGCAAAACCCAGAAATCCATCCAAATGTAAGTACAAGGGTCATACGTTCCTCTAAGGATTTTGTAGGGTTATTCAGGCAGATGAGAGCATTGTCTGTATATAAAGCTATTTTAACCTCTTTTCCAGCACGTCTAAACCCCACAATCCCCTTAGACTGTCTGACTGCAGCTGCCAATGGTTCAACTGCTAGTGCAAACAAAAGAGGGGATAGAGGACAGCCCTGTCTTGTCCCCCGTGACAGTGAGAGAACTGGTGACATGGTTCCATTGATCTTTAAGCTAGCTATTGGCTCTTTATATAGTATTTTTAACCAGGCCAAAAAGCCTGGACCTATCCTAAAGGCAGTTAATACTCTCCATAGGTACTCCCACTCTACCATATCAAATGCCTTTCTAGCATCTAATGAAAGAATGGTGCCAGTTCTCCCACTGTCCAATGATAATTGTATATTTAAAAAGAGCCTACGGATATTTGTTGCTGCTGTCCTAGAAGGATAAACCCTATTTGATCTACGTGTATCAAGGTATCAATATGTTTAGCTAACCTATTAGCGAGGACTCTAGCTAGTATCTTAATATCTGATGTAAGAAGAGAAATTGGGCGATATGAATCTGGTTCTAATGGGTCCTTGCCAGGTTTTAGAATTACAATTATTATTGTTTCCATCATGGATTTAAAGCGGAGGTTCACCCTGAAAACAACTTTATGCCATTAGATCCCGCATACTGCTGACACCTGCAGTATGCCGTTTTTTTTTTTCTGTAATTATGGTCTTATCAGGCTTCTTATCCGGCTCCGAGCAGGGATTCCTGCGGGGAATAGGCGTTCCTAAGACAGGTCATACATGATTGACGCCTTCCGAAAATAGACGAAGTGGCACTCGCCTGCGCCTGCCGTGTAGAGCCAACTGCGCAGGCGCCGTAAAAAGCCGAGTCCCACGTCGTGTATTTTCGGAAGGCGTGACGCGCCTTCCCGCACATCAATCATGTATGACCTTGTCTTAGGAACGCCTACCCCCCAGGGGGATCGAGAACCCGAAAAAAAAAACAGCATACTGTCGATGTTAGCAGTATGCTGGATCTAACGGTATATAAATGTTTTAGGGTGAACCCCCGCTTTAAGGAGTTGCTGTGTGACATAGGCTTAATTTACTACCTCCAGAAGTTCTGGCAATAAAATGTTTCCATATAATTTATATATGGGAAAAAATATATATATAATTTTTATATATAATTTATATATCTCCACCGGGAGCCAATCCATCCCTGGTGCTTTATGATTTTAAACTTGCCTCACCGCTTTCTCCAGCTTCATTAAAGTTATTGGGGTATCCAAAGATTCCCTTTCTATAGAAGGCAGTGTCGGTAAATCTAGACTGCCCAAAAATGAATCGATTTTTTATACAATCGTGAGTAGAAATCTACAAATATCCTTTGAATATTCTGTGTCAAACATCACTGCTCCCTTTTCATCTTTTTATAGCAGCTATGCTAGTTGGTCCTTCCTGATTTTGTGCTATCATCGCCAACATATGACCCACTTGTTCCCCCATTTCGTAATGTGTTTTGCAATGACTTTAAATAAATCATGATCTACGGTGCATAAAATCATCAAAAGAATCAGAGAATCTGGAGAAATCTGGATGCCCATGATCTTCAGGCCCTCAGATGGCACTGTATTACAAACTGGAATAATTCTGTGATTTACATTACTGTAAGGGCTCAGGGATACTTCTAAAAATCACTGTCTGCGATGCCGTGCCAACCAAAAATGTAAGATATGGCTCTATCATGCAAAGAAAAAGCAGTATATGAACATGATCCAGGACCATTGCCATCTTCTCTGGGCCAACGCTCATATAAAATGGTCTAACGCATTAATTGTTCTGTGGTTAGACAAATTGAAATCTGACATTCATTTTGGCAACAATCCGTGCCGCTTCGTCTGGACTAAAGAGGAAAGGGACCTTTTGGTTTGATATATGTGCTCAATTCAAAAGCCTGCCTCTCTGATGGTATGGGAGTAAATTAGTTTGCAAACACCTTTGCATCAGGGCAGGAACATGAGTTTCATAAGAAAATGTTACAGAAAATATTGAAACCATTTTCTAGTGGTTATACAGATTGTGTTCCACTTGTTCCAATAATTCCATAAATCTATTTTAAGATATTAAGATGCTACAGATTACAATGTCCCCTGAAGTTATACAACACAGTGTTATCTTTATTAAATCTGAAAAGGGTAAATCTTGCATAGCATAGGAATATCTACTTGAATCTGAGGGGGTGTTCGCAGCCTATAAAAATACCAACTCTTCAAATGTACTTTCTGGCAGGTACCACTGTTTTCAGTTATTATTATTTAAAGTAGTTCTTCACTCACTTTTAAATGTATGCTCATCCTAAGGGCCAACCACATTTTTTTTTATGAATAGGAAATTAAAATGTTTTACTATTCTCTGAAAGTACCTTTTTTGTGTGTGGCACATCCAGTTGCGGCGGCCAAGGCAAGTGACCTAATTAACCACTTTAGCACCGGACCATATTGCTGTCCAAAGACCAGAGCACTTTTTGTGATTCGTCGCTTTAACTGACAATTGCTCGGTCGTGCGACGTGGCTCCCAAACAAAATTGGCGTCCTTTTTTTTCCCACAAATAGAGCTTTCTTTTGGTGGTATTTGATCATCTCTGCGGTTTTTATTTTTTGCGCTATAAACAAAAATAGAGCGACTATTTTGAAAAAAATGCAATATTTTTTAAATTTTGCTATAATAAATATCCCCAAAAAAGATATAAAAAAACATTTTTTTTCCTCAGTTTAGGCCGATACGTATTCTCCTACATATTTTTCGTAAAAAAAAATCGCAATTAGCGTTTATTGATTGGTTTGCGCAAAATAGCGTTTACAAAAAAGGGGGTAGTTTTATGGCATTTTTATTAATATTTTTTTTTTACTAGTAATAGCGGCGATCAGCGTTTTTTTTCAGTACTGCGATATTATGGCGGACACATCGGACACTTTTGACACATTTTTTGGGACCATTGGCATTTTTATAGCGATCAATGCTATAAAAATGCATTGGATTACTATAAAAATGCCATTGGCAGTGAAGGGGTTAACACTAGGGGGCGGGGAAGGGGTTAAGTGTGTTCCTATTTGTGTTCTAACTGTATGGGAGGACTCACTAGGGGAAATCACTGATCTTCCGTTCATACATTGTATGAACGGAGGAACGGCGTTTCCCCCGCTGACAGGAACGAAAGGAATGTGTTTACACACATACCTCCCGTTCCCCGCTCTGTAACGAACGAGCGCGCGTGGCCACGAATGTCCCGACGTAGAGCTACGGGCTCTCGCCCAGGAGAGCCAACCTGCCGCCGTAGAACGACGGCGGCTGGTCGGCTAGTGGTTAAGCTATCCTGTTGACTTCTGGAATATCTACATCATGGATCCCAGGAGTATTTAGGTAACCTGTTATCAACAATGTGCGCTGAGCATAATTACTGCACAGGAGCAAGACCTGGAGGTGCATGCTAGCTGCACAAAATCCAGGAATTTAGTTGGTGCCAGCTTCAGATGCTCAGGATTTTAATGGCTGCCACCAAAATGTATGCAGGGAGAATAAACTGCAGCTTTTGCGGGTAAACATTAAATGAAAATGTATGACAATACCTAACATAAATAAAGTGCTTAGTAAGAATCACAAGGATTTTTTTTTTGGGGGGGGGGGTTTGAAGTCTGTATCTCCTCTTTAAAGCGGAGCTCCACCCGCATTTTTTTTTTTCAAAGTCGTCAGCTACCAACAGTGTAGCTGCTGACTTTGAATAAGGACACTTATCTGTCCTAGGCGCCCTCGCTGACGTCCCCCGCCGATGCCGATCCTCGACACCGCCATCCACAGTCAGGGAAACAGGCAGTGAAGCCGTGCGGCTTCACTGCCCGTTTCCTACTGCGCATGTGCGAGCGGCGCTTTGTGAATGGTCTGGCTGCTTTCTGGGATACACACAGTTCCCAGAATGCAGCGCGGCCCATTCACAAGAAGACACCGAGAAGAGGAGGAGGAAGAAAACCACACCGCGGATCATGAGGGCAGATTCGGGACTTCCGCATAGCAACAGCTTATTTAGGGTGAGTATTTTTTTTTTTTTCCATTTAATTTTTTTTCATTTTTTTTAGATTTTTGAAAAAAAAATAAAAATCAGGGTGGAGCTCCGCTTTAACATTCCACAGAAATAAAATCTTTAAAATTAAAATGTCTTCTAATGGTATATTATAACTAGGAAAGGCGCGTACATGGAGTACAGACTTTCTCATGTTGTTACTCAAAGTATGCCTGTCACAAGACCAAGGGCTGCCATGGCAAACAGCTAAATTAAATGCTAGCTGTCTGGCTGCCTTGCTTACAGATCCAATTAATTCCTGTTACTGACCTTAAACAAACAGTTATAAGGAAAGCCCCCTCGTGACTAGGTGCTGCATTAGGATATTTAATCGAACAAACTCTGTGACATTCACAGATGTCCAGAAGCAGCTCTTTCTCACAAACTGCCTGATGAAGTGCCCTGAAAATCTGTGAAATTGATTACTTATATATTGCCGGCAGCGAGAATTACCATTGCTAGGCATTGGAAACAGTCGGTTATTCCTCTCGATTACGTAAGAAGTAATCCCAATTGGATCATGATTAATGATACTCACTCATATACTTTGTAATAATTACCAAAAATGTTATAACATATGGGACCCATGGATCAGTTATATCTCAACTCCCTAATGAACTCCGGGATGACCCTCTTCTACTTTTTCTTCTTTTTCCTCTCTTTTTTCCTTGTTATTTCCCTCCTTTTCTGGCATCTATGTGTACGGTAACATTTGGTTGCTCACAGTAGTTAGCCCTACGATAATCTCAGGGATCAATGCCGGGATTTCTCCGTGGCTCCTTTACCAATGATTACTTCTCCCACCTTCCCCTTTTCCCTATACCATGCCCTTGTTCCTGCTCTCTATCATACATAGTTGTATTCCTGATTTTTGAGAAGCAATTGTTTAGTTCCATTACTACTCAGGATCATGTTTTGTTTCTTTTTCTTTTCTTTTTTTTTTTTTTTACGATGATTGCTTTGTCTTGTTTTTTTATGATGATGGATAGTACATTCAACCCTTGGAGGTTAACCTGAGATGATAATTTTTTTGCCTAAAACGTGCTTCTTTCATGTAATGTTGGATGACAGTTATCTTTTGTGGTCATACCTTTCATGGTTTAGTATTACTGTCGACAGCCTGAGAATTGGCTTTCTTCCAATGATACGTCTGTTTCTAACAGACTTTTTTTTTTCCAATAAAAATATTGAAATATAAAATTGATTAGGCTTGTATGTTACTAAATAGTTAGCACTGATGATTTGCAATTCATTGCATTCATTTTTTACAAAAAGGATAAAGAAAACACAGAAATCCACATCAGCTCAATAAAACTTGCTTGTGAAACAAGGTTCTCTGTGTTCAGGACCAAGAACAGCAAACACTAAAAACAAGTATTGATGATCTGATTCAAAACATGTGCACATCCAAATAGTAACCACTTTATTAGTAACCACTAAAGCAGTTAAGAAATTAGGTACTTAAGTTTGAACTTTACAGAGGAACTTCAGGTAAAACATATACATTTCTGACAATACACCTTCAGCGTTTCAAAAGAGCAGTTATCCCATTAAGCAACTTCATAGCTAGGAATCTGCATTTAAAAAGGCTGTTCTAGCATTCCCCCTTGCTCCGAATGTGGCCATTTTAACTGTGGGCAAGCGAGCCCAGGGCTGCTCTATTCTGGGTATTCTGTTATTTTTTTTCTGCCCTGCATTCAATGTTAAATATTGCAAATGCAAGACAAGAACAGCATAGCACTTCCAGCCCTTTGTGTACATGTTGCTAAAGCAATTTACTGCTATTGCGATAGTATATTTTACACAAAGGGCTGGAAGCGAATGCACGCTAAGGACACAGTGTCCCCCTCCACCCATCTCTGCCCTCTCCCTGCCCTCCTAATTTAACGATTTAACCACTTCAATACAGGACATTTTCACCCCCTTCCTTCCCAGGCCAGTTGCCAGTTTTTAGTGCTGTAATATTTCCAATGACAAATTTGCGGTCTTGCAACACTGTACCCAAATGATGGTGGCATTTGATCACCTCTGCAGTTAATTTTTGCGCTATAAACAAAAAAAGCCAACAATTTTGAAAAAAACACAATATTTTTTCATTTTTGCTATAATAAATATCCCAATAAAAAAAAAAATCTTCCTCGGTTTAGGCAGATATGTATTCTTCTACAAATTTTTGGTAAAAAATAAATAAAAAATAAAACGCAATAAGCGTATATTGATTGGTTTGCGCAAAAGTTATAGCACCTACAAAATAGGGGGCAGATTTATGGCATTTTTATTATTATTTTTTGTTATACTAGTAATGTCAGCGATCATCGATTTTAGTCAGGACTGCGATATTGCGGCGTACAGATCGGACACTTTTGACACTATTGTGGGTCCATTGACAGTAAATATGTACTGATTACTGTATAAATGTCACTGGTAGTGAAGGGGGTTAACATTAGGGAGCAATAAAGGGGTTAACTGTGTTCCCTGGGGAGTGATTCTAACTGTGGAGGGAGGGGACTGACTGGGGGAGGTGACCGATCAGTGTTCCTATATACAAGGAACACACAATCGGTCTTCTCTCTCCTGACAGGAGATCACACAGATCCACGTTCCTGCTCTGTAACGAGGGTGCCCAACATACATCGCGGCCGCTGGGAAGGCGCATAGGCTTCCGAGTGACGCGGCTCCCAAGGACATCATATGATGTCTGCCCAGGATGGCAGAGCCACATTGCGGCCGTCATATTACTATGGCTGGGATGGGAAGTGGTTAAAAAAAAAATGCCCAAAAACTCCTGGGATTTGTGGCGATAATATCCTAGGAGTCAACAGGACTAGAGCTTCCTACGAGGAGGAACACCAGAACCACAAAAAAATGGTGTTTGCAAGCATAAAAATTTTAAGTTTTAATCCATTTGTATTACAGGTGGGGAGAGCACTTAAATAGAAGCAACTTGTCAAAGATTTGCTTCATGCAATTAAAAAATACTACCTATGCAAAAGCAGTGCTAAATGGCACTAAAGTTCTCAATTATGTTGATAAAGATGAAAAGATTAGTTTCAGTCAATAATGTTCAATACTGCATTTCAGCAAAAATACACAATAGTTGATTGAAAACAGGAGTCTACCCATACACAGCCCAATCAAATCTGGTGAATGACTGCTGCAGCCGATCAGCCTTAGAAGAAACTTAAAAGTACAGTCATCTCTCTGTTAGCCGGGGACAATTTGCACCACGGCACGGCCCGGCCCATGAAGTGCTCAAGAGGCATGTACCGGAAGGCAGTCATATGACGTCCACCCAGAAGAACAAATGTCCCACCCAGCCATCATTTGACTATAGGCTGGGCAGAAACTGGTATAATCAAAGGGCAAATGTAGTAACAAGATATATTGCTACATCCTATGATAGTGTAGAGTATGAATTCTTTTAAACCATACCCTGGTTTTCTTAGTAATGGCCAAGCTATGTGTAACCACATTTGAGTCTGAAATGGTTCTTTGCAGAGTTCAAATCCTCCCACCTAAAACACTGATTCTTTGAAAAGTACATAACCCTGAATTTACTGTCAGAATTCTATGAAACATAATACTGATTGAGCTGCATAAAGCAGTAGTTGCGGTTTACGTGTCAGTCAGCCTTACTGAGCTTTAGAGAGAAAGAGGGGAAAAGAGAGAGAAAGAAGGAAATTAAAACATGTACAGAAAAGTAAATAAAAAATAAAAAAAATATATATATATATATATATATATATATATATAGATATATCACAAAAATGAAAAATCCATGTAAAATTTTAAAGAAAGTATTGTGAAAAGGTCACTTTATTGCAGAACAGATGAGAATTAAGAGAGATGACATTCTAAAGAATAGACCCCAAGGACCTAAACCATGTAACTCTGTAACATTTTCCTGTTTAAAACGCATGAGTGACAATGATACCTATTTTGAGAATTCAAAGAAAGGCCAAAGCTGAATAATTTAGAAAACATACCCTCAGACTGTATTTCCACGAGTCCCCCGCCGCTCTCCTCCACTGCTGCGAAACAAAAAAAAAACACACTATTAATCATATTCACAGCAAAAAGTGTATTTTTGTTTATCAACTCATGCAGCAGGGTAAAGGGTCAGTCCACCCAAAAAGGGTATTCCTGCTAGGAGTATATCCAGGCAGAGTGAAGAAACCATTGCATTTTTGGACTGCCTGACCGGATACAAATTGTTTGGATTGCATAGATTACAATGTGTGTGCTGAGCTTTATATATATATATATATATTCACCATTTTTATGAGTGAATATATTTCTACAGGTGTTATTGACTGTTTCACCACATGTCGGTAACAACCTATGCCATTCATACAAAGAAACCAAAAATAATAAAAAGAAATGAAGTTATGTGTAATAAAATGGAATGACGCAAGGAAAAAGTATTGAACATGCCAACTGAAATTCATTGTACAAAATCCTTTGTTGGCAATGAAAGCTTCAAGATGCTTGTATGGAGAAACTAGTCACATGCATTGCTCAGGTGTCATTTTGGCCCATTCTTCCACACAGTCTTCAAATCTTGAAGGTTCCATGAGCCTTTTCTATGAACTCTGATCTTTAGTTCTTTCTATAGATTTTCTATTGGATTCCAGTCAGGTGATTGGCTGGGCCATTCTAGCGTCTTTATTTTCTTTCTTTGAAACCAATTGAGTTTCCTTGGCTTTGTGTTTGGGATCATTGTCTTGCGGAAATGCCCACATTCATTTCATCTTCATCATGCTGGTAGATGGCAGCAGATCTTTATCACAAATGTGAATGATATGAGGTTTTCCAGTACCATATGCTGAAAAACCATCCCCACACCATGATGTTCCCACCTCCAAACCTCGCTGTTAGTATGGGGGTGTATTTGAGGTTATTTGCAGTGCCATTTGTTGTCCAAACATGGTGTGTATTATGGCATTCAAAGAGTTTAATTTTGGTCTCATCTGACCAGACCATATTTTCCCAGTATTTCACAGGCTTGTCTAATTGACTTAACTTGTGCAGCAAACTTTAAACGAGCTTCAACATGCTTTTTCTTCAGCAATGGAGTCTTCTGTGGTGAGTGTGTATACAGGCCATGGTGGTTGATTGTTTTTGTTTTTTAAACAATTGTACCTGCTAATTCCAGGTCTTTCTGGAGCTCTCCGCAAGTGGGCCTTGGCTATGGGACTCCACTGATAATTATTTTCCCTCCTCTATCAGCAATCTTGCGAGAAAGCACCTGGTAGTGGCCAATTTATGGTGAAACTATGATCTTTTCACTTACGGATTATGGTCCCAACAGAGCTCACTGGAACATTCATAAGTTTAGAAATCCTTCTGTAACCAATGCCTTCGATATATTTTGCAACAATAAGTTTGCGAAGGTCGTGAGGGAGCTCTTTGCTTTTACCCATAATGAGATGTTTCTTGTGTAACACCTTGGTACCGAGACACCTTTTTGTAGGCCAATCGGTTGAGACTGAACCAGCTGATATTAATTTGTACTGACAAGGGGAAGGGTTGGTTTCTAATTCCAGATAGATTTCCGCTGATGTCTTGGCTTGCCATGCCTTTTTGCACCTCCCTTTCTTCATGCGTTCAATACGTTTTCCCTGTGTCATTTAATTTTAATACACACAACTTAATTTCTGAACTTATTTGCTTGTTTTGATTTCTTTGTATGTATGTGTTGTTACCGACATGTTGGGAACATTTTATGTCAATGCTACCTTTACATATACATTTACCCAAAAAATGGGGACGTGTTCAACACTCTTTTTACCCACTGTATACACACTATATTACCAAAAGGATTGAGACGCTTACCTTTACACGTCCCAATACTATTAGTAATATAGTGTGTGTGTGTGTGTATATATATATATATATATATATATATATATATATATATAAATAAATATACACACATATACACAGTGCCTTTGCGAAAGTATTCGGCCGCCTTGAACTTTGCGACCTTTTGCCACATTTCAGGATTCAGACAAAGATATAAAACTGTAATTTTTTGTGAAGAATGAACAACAAGTGGGACACAATCATGAAGTGGAACGAAATTTATTGGATATTTCAAACTTTTTAACATAACAAATAAAAAACTGAAAAATTGGGCGTACAAAATTAAGTTAATACTTTGTAGCGCCACCTTTTGCTGCAATTACAGCTGTAAGTCGCTTGAGGTATGTCTCTATCAGTTTTGCACATCGGGACACTGAAATTTTTGCCCATTCCTTCTTGCAAAACAACTCGAGCTCAGTGAGGTTGGATGGAGAGTGTTTGTGAACAGCAGTTTTCAGTTCTTTCCACAGATTCTCGATTGGATTCAGGTCTGGACTTTGACTTGGCCATTCTAACACCTGGATATGTTTATTTGTGAACTATTCCATTGTAGATTTTGCTTTATGTTTTGGATAATTGTCTTGTTGTTAGACAAATCTCCGTCCCAATCTCAGGTCTTTTGCAGACTCCATCAGGTTTTCTTCCAGAATGGTCCTGTATTTGGCTCCATCCATCTTCCCATCAATTTTAACCATCTTCCCTGTCCCTGCTGAAGAAAAGCATGATGCTGCCACCACCATGTTTGACAGTGGGGAGTGGGTGGTGTGTTCAGGGTGATGAGCTGTGTTGCTTTTATGCCAAACATAACGTTTTGCATTGTTGCGAAAAAGTTCGATTTTGGTTTCATCTGACCAGAGCACCTTCTTCCATATGTTTTGTGTCTGGTGGCTTGTCAGTGGCTTGTGGCAAACTTTAAACGACACTTGTTATGGATATCTTTAAGAAATGGCTTTCTTCTTGCCACTCTTCCATAAAGGCCAGATTTGTGCAGTATACGACTGATTGTTGTCCTATGGACAGAGTCTCCCACCTCAGCTGTAGATCTCTGCAGTTCATCCAGATTGATCATGGGCCTCTTGGCTGCATCTCTGATCAGTCTTCTCCTTGTATGAGCTGAAAGTTTAGAGGGACAACCAGGTCTTCGTAGATTTGCAGTGGTCTGATACTCCTTCCATTTCAATATTATCGCTTGCACAGTGCTCCTTGGGATGTTTAAAGCTTGGGGAACTTTTTTGTATCCAAATCCGGCTTTAAACTTCTCCACAACAATATCTCGGACCTGCCTGCCTGGTGTGTTCCTTGTTCTTCATGATGCTCTCTGCGCTTTAAACAGACCTCTGAGACTATCACAGTGCAGGTGCATTGATACGGAGACTTGATTACACAGAGGTGGATTCTATTTTATCATCATTAGTCATTTAGGTCAACATTGAATCATTCAGAGATCATCACTGAACTTCTGGAGAGAGTTTGCTGCACTGAAAGTAAAGGGGCTGAATAATTTTGCGCCCAATTTTTTCAGTTTTTTATTTGTTATTTTTATTTGTTAAAGTTTGAAATATCAATAAACTTTGTTCCAATTCATGATTGTGTCCCACTTGTTGATTCTTCACAAAAAAATACCGTTTTATATCTTTATGTTTGAAGCCTGAAATGTGGCAAAAGGTTGCAAAGTTCAAGGGGGCCGAATACATTCGCAAGGCACTGTATATAAAAAATCATCTAGTCCAGCCTTTTTCATCCAGAGTACCCACTGGTAAGTGTTGGCAAAATGCATAACAATTGTCTTCATTTTCCCACATATTATGTACAAGCCAGCGGGTGCATCAAAACCACTTTTTGTAATACAGAAGAGCAACTGATTTGAATTGTGTAATATTACAACCTTGGGCACCATGCAGGCCAGCCAACTCCTAACAACTGTTTATGTCACCGATTGCTAAGCAGGTCATTGGGCACCTACATACCCGTGTTTCCCCGAAAATAAGCCTGAGTCTTATATTAATTTGGGCAACCAAAAACGCACTAGGGCTTATTTTCAGGGTAGGTCTTATCATGCCATGTGCTGTCTCCCCCCCCCCTGCCTGTCAGAAATCCTGTGGAAATGTGTAAAAAAGCTTGTAAATTCCTAAAATCCACAGCACCACATATTGCAAAATGTGTATGTCTGCAATTCAATTGTGCCACATACCTTCTTCAAGTGCTGGGCGCATCTGTAACCCCCTGGAGCTCTCTTTGCCTCTTCGAGCACTGCAGAGGGAGGGGGGCCCAAGGTCTGACAGCTTGCAGAAGAGCAGAGCAGCGTGACATCAGCTGAGCGCTGCTCGGTGTTTCCATGGCCCACCGGAGGTCTCTTCCCAGCTCTAAGGAATGCAGAGGGAGGGGGGCCAAATTCCCCCTGACAGCTTGCAGAAGAGCAGACAAGCAGAGCAGCGTGACATCAGCTGAGCGCCGCTCGCTCGGCGCTTCCATGGCCCGCAAGGTGTCTTCCCAGCTCTAAGGAATGCAGAGGGAGGGGGCCCGAGATCCCCCCTGACAGCTTGCAGTAGAGCAGATAAGCAGAGCATCGTGACATCAGCTGAGCACAGCTCGCTCGGTGCTTTCATGGCCCATTGGTGGTCTCTTCCCAGCTCTAAGGAAAGAGACCCCCTGACAGCTGAGAGGAGAGGAGAAGAGGAGAGCAGCGTGAGATCAGCTGAGAGGAGTGGGAGGTCAGCGCTATACCGAAGGTATTTGGCACAAATAGATCATATAAACACACACACAGTCAAAACTGTAATAGAGTGGATTCTAATATTTCACCAGCACTTTCAACTAGATCTTATTTTCGGTGTAGGGCTTATATTGCAGCCCTTTCCGAAAATCGGGGTAGGTCTTATTTTCGGGAAAACGCGGTAGCATTCTTGTTTAAACCTCCCCCATCTCTATCAGTACTGGGGTCACATTAGCTGGGTGGGGGGAGAGAAATTGAGGAAGAAGCAATGTTAAAATAGTACCAGCGTGCAAAAGTGTGTTTGCTTTAAAGGAATATATCACCTCCAATGCGGAGAGTCTTATATGTGTGGATGCTGCTGCAATATGTAAAACTATTAGTTTAATTTTTTACATTTTAAAAGGGGGAGCCTTGAGATTTTGAACAATTTTGACTAGAAAATTGTTGAGAAACACTGATCTAGCAATTACAATTTGGCCCTTGTCAAAGTCACTCAAATCCTTTTAATTGGCCAATTTTTCTGCTTTGAACACGTCAACGTCAGGGGCAACATGTTCACTTGCTGCCTAATATATATCCCACCCACTATCAGATACCATTGTGATGAGATAATCAATGTTATTTACATTACTCGTGGTCATAATGTTATGGGAGACTGGTGCGTGTGCGCCCACGTGTTCCCCCCCCCCCCCCCAACAGAAGCCTCACATTGATGCTACTTCCTTTTTTAGTGTGTTGCCTGTATGTAGGTGAAGAAAGCCCTATGTCAATCAAAAGGTAAAGCAAAACCCTGGTACTCTGTTACATGATTAAACAAAAACGTATCTCAAAAGCACATTGTAACCAACTGGACTAAACAAGCTTATTAATTTATTTATTTTCAGAATATGAAAACACTGAGAACCCAGAGCACAAACCATTAATAAATAAGAGAAAGGGTTAAAACAGGTCTTTAAACAGTAAAGAAAATAAGGACAGTGTAAACATAGCAGAATATTGCCTACGTATAGATAGAAGCAGCCTTGATCATCAAGAATCCACAAGCAACACAGCACAAAAGAAGACAGGCCCCACAGAAACACAATTTATCACATGCTGAAAGCAATTAACTCTTGGTCAGGAAACATGATAGTGTAATGTTGGAGCCCATTTCTCTGGAGACCGGTGTGGAATGAAGATATACAGTACATGGCATGATGTCCTCTGTGGTGCGCAGCTTGTGCATGCTCAGCAATCATACCATGTAAATAGGTAGCACGTGTGTGATTAATGAAGTAGAGACTCACTAAGCTGACTTTACCTCTGTTCATTGTAGAACACTAGGACAACTTCCATAGTAATCATATAGACATAGGTCACATCTCCCACAAGGACATCTCATATGTGAAAAGATATGCATTGCTGAAATACAATGGCACGCCCCATAACAGGAGGAGCAGAGTAGCGCTAAATCTAAGCATGCATTTGCACTTCTCTACAAAACTGTCAAGGTAGAGCTAACATAGCAAATTACTAGAGGTATGTACTTACCAAAACCCTCTGGGTCCTCCTCCCACATTGCTCGCTCTTCCTCATGGAGGACAAAATAGTGGGTGACAAGCCTGCGGCATATCTCTGTTAGAGTCGGGTAAGTGAAGAATGACATCTTTATCTGGTGAGCATTGATTGTTTCTGGCTTGCTGTCTGGAACACATTTCAAAAAATACAAAAACATTATGAAACTACTGTTGGCAGCTTCCCACTGTAGAACATTTCAACATTACTATATTTATAATAGGTATTTACAGTATATAAACGCTGACATTTTACCCAACGCTTTACATATATATTGTGCATTCACATCAGTCCCTGTCCCAAGGAGCTTGCATCCTAAGGTCCCTGTGACGAGACCCTTGCTCGCCCAGGTCCTGCTCTCCCGACACTCCTCTGCTTCTATTTGATCAGATTGCAACATCTGATGGTCTAGTCATCCAAGGTACCGGGATCCAAAATACAGCTATGTGCCGATTGGACCCATGAAGAACACACACCAGACGAGCTGTATGTATGTTCAAACAGAACTCAACTTTATTAAAACACTCTGCTGGTTATATACAGGTTACAAGATTTCATCAATCAAAAAACAATGAAATCTCCACCCCCTTTTCCACACACTGGGGTTTCCATACAGAGACATTTTGGCACCGCAAAGCTTGACACATCACATTCCGTTATCAATAGAATTCAATTAACCTTTTAGATAATGACATGCTAATCCAATACTCATGACAGGAGACTTTAAACAGTTTTATCACATAATAGAAAGGTCTATGAGCCGACCTGAATTAACACCTCTACACACTGGACAATGAAATGTCTCTCACAAGCCCGGCTTCACTTAGCACTTCACTAGTCGGAGCTAAGCATTGAAGGGTCATTGGCCTAGTGGCCTAGTCACAACAAATTAAGCCACTTCCAGTATCTCTTGCAATATGTACTATCCACAATGTCTCATCTTCTGCAATACGTGAATTAGGATTTCACATAGAAACACTTCAGTATTTCACGGTCCATGACAGTCCCTAACTCACATTTATACAAGCGCTTAATAGGGGACAATTTAGACCCAAACCAATTAACCTCCCACCATGTCTTTAGAGTGTGGGTGGAAACCGGAGTACCCAGAGTAAGCCCACACAGGCACAAGGAGAACATGCAAACTCTAGGCAGGCAGTGTCGCTATTGGGATTTGAACCAACGACTCTAGTGCTGCTGGGCAGAAGTGCGAACCACCTGTACAGCCATCTGTACCAAGCAACCAGCCAGTGCAGCAAGTTGGTAGGAACCATGAATAGGCCAGACCAAAGGTTTAGATTAGGTTACTGCTAGAGCACCTTATTTATTCTCCAATAGGACTACTCCACCCCACTATATTCAATGGCCATAAAAAGAGTTTGAACGGTTACCAAGAGCTCATTGTTTGTTGTTGCCAGTGGATTTCAAACATTTTGCCTCTCCTCAGAGGCAGAAGGCTATCTTTCCTGATCATAGAACAGGGTGAAACATCAAAATAGACTGCAGAACCATAATATGTACAGTCTTAGGGAAAAGGTGGCATGTTTGAAAACTTTAAACACATTATAGGTGTAAATAAGGTTCAGGAGGGCAGTATTTACAATTTGAAGCAAAGATCAAGCACACAAAGACACAACAAACGGTGATGTCTGGAACAGATTCCCAGCAGATGCATTTAAAAAGGCTTTATAGAGCAAAGGAAACATACTTAAAGTGGAGTTTCCATCCCAAAAAAAAATACATTATTGTGCGCGTTACACCTAAAAAAAATGTTTTTACTCATCTGGAAATGCTGTTGCTATGCGGTCCCACGAAATCTGCCTTTGGAATCACCTAGGATCCTAAAATCATCTCCCTCTAATGCTCCTGGGAAATGTGTGTCATCATTTCCCAGGATGCAGTGTGCTACCCAATTATCACTCCCCATCCAAGACTTCCAGGAAGTAAGTGCTTGTGGGCTTCACAATGCCCACAAGCAAAATGACAACGGCGTGGACATAGTTTTATAAACTATCTTTTTTTAATAACTATGCGGAGCGGTGGCGGATTGTAAAATAGTAAGTGACCGGATTTATATTATAAAAACGCACCTATGGAGGTTTTTAACCGTAGTTTTTAATAAACCTGCTCAGTTTTAAAAGCATGACATGTTAGGTATCCATTTACTTACCGTAACATCATTTTATATATTG
>CM056049.1:96520391-96837891 GCA_029574335.1 Rana kukunoris
CACCAATGCCCGTTAGCCGGAGTCCAAGGTAGACTCAGATACTGCTGGATCTAAGGCTGAGTCCCTTTAAGCAAAAAACACTTCCTTTTTTTTTTTTTTTTTTTTTCTGGTCAATAGTGGAACTAAGTCCTAGACCTGAAGATCCACAAAACCGCCACTAGGTGTCCCTGTGTGGCCAAAAGACCCAGCTGCACGCTCTGTATCCTTCTTCCTCTGCTCCAGAGGGAAAGACCAGCCAGAGAAAAAGTTTTTCCTTAACAGACCCTGACGCTGCTAGGCCCACCCCCCCCAACGCACAGCCGACGCTATAAAAGGCGGCGTGCACAGCGCGCGTACGCGCATCAGTCGCGCACGCGCACCGCCCCCCCCACTGCTGAAAACCACATGGAGGAAGCAGAGGCAGAGGAAACACATGGACCGGCGCCAGGCAGCACCAACAGACACCAGGTAAGCACTAATCTTATTAGTAGTGCACACACAGAGAGGAAGCTGTCCCCATGGGCTTCCTAAGAAACAGGAGTTTTACCAGCACTTTCCTCTTTTAAAAACATGTGGGGTTGCAGTATCAATGCTAACAAGCAGACCTGGGGTGAGTAGCAAATATATATCTTACACAAGTATACATATATCTACATGTTATCTGGGTAAACATTAGTATCCCATCCTGCCCACACAGACATAGTGGAGATAGTGGCTGATGCACAAGCATACTATTAGCCTAACCCAGAACCCCCAGGGGGATACCTACTGTCGAACCAAGTCCCACAGGTTCCCTCTTACCTGCTCCACGCCGCAGGGTATTGCAAACTGCAAGAGGCCCAATCTTCCCCCATCTCCGTGGGTATTGTCTCGGACCTTCAGGGACCGGGGTCCTGTGTTTAAGGAACCCACACCCCTGGACCTATATAGCATCCTGGCATCAGTAGCGTTTAGTTCTTGGAAGAGACTAAGGCACTGGAGCCCAGAATCCAGCCCCTCCAAGGAGAGGCATTATAGGCAAAACCCCACTCCAGCAGGGCCCGGGTACCGTACACCTTGGCTTTGAAGCACTTCGGACGGATCCGGCTAGCTATCCTGGGTCCCGAGACCTCCGAGGGACAGCTAGACGTGACCAACACCTAAGACACTGGCGAAAAAACTGAAGCACTCTCAGTGGGAGGGGGTTATATAGGGAGGAACTTCCTGTGAAGTTGATTACACCAGTGTCCACACCTGAAGGTACCCATATAACCCATATGTAATGGCTATGCGCTCTGTGTCCCGTGATGTACGATAAAGAAAGGGGCACGCCCTTTTTTTTTTTGCTTCTTGTGAAGATGCTGCGAACCTAGCAGTTAACCTTTTGTAGAACAACAAATGCGATGCAAAAAAAAAGACAAATACATGCAGAGTGGCTGCAATGTTGGGGGGGGAGGCTGCATTGCCCGACAGGTCTGATGGCTTAATTTATGAGCTGTTTAGGTCTCTACTGAGGAGAATAAGGGGCAACCAGGTTCAGGTGGCGATTCCTTTTTATATTCATACCCCTGACCTTATTCAATGGGGAGACCAGTCCTAAGCTAAAAGCAGAGGCACTTAACCCAGGTGCATCAACAGCTGAACTTAGTCTGGCAACAACAATGCCTGCTAATCTGCACAGCTAGATGCGAGTAGGCGTCTTAGATTAATCTGTATCCAACTCACACAAGGTGCTTACGTTTGTGTCCCCCTAGCTTTACAGAGCTCTGACGTCTGGGCCTTTTTGAAGAGCCTTCTCTGCGACTGCACTGACCCGGTGAGCACGTGCAACATGGTAGAGCCTGAAGCGGAGGAAGTTGGACACACAATAGACCAGCTAACACTTAAGCTTCTGTCTTTGGAAAGCATGGTAAGCGAAAACATGAGGCATGTCTTCTACTGCCCATAGAAGTGGAAAAACAGATAAGACTTGCGGCTACTCACGGAAGACAATCCTTTGCATAGGATTAAGGGCATTTTTTTTTCATGTACTAGCCCCTTCAAGGGGAGATATATAAGTACTGCAGCCATCCTGTCTGACAGACATGGTGGGCCAGGCTGCATGCCGGCTAGGGGGAGTATATGGGTGCCCTGAGCCATCCTGCCCATGCATAGAAGCATAATATAGGCGAGACCCATAGTCCCCCATGGAAGACCTACTGCCGAACTAAGTCCCGTAGGCCCTTCTCTTACCTTCTCCACGCTGCAGGGTATTGCCAAGCAAAAGGCCCAATCTTCCCCCTTCACCGTGGGTATTGTCCTAGACCTTCAGGGACCGGGGTCCATGGCAGGAACACCAACTCCCCTGGACCTATATAGCATCCTGGCAGCAGAAAAACATTTGGTCCTTGGAAGGCACAAAGTTCTGGAACCCAGGATCCAGCTCTCCGCAGAGAGGCATTATAGGCTAAACCTTGTTCAACGTACCGAGGCCCAGGTACCCTCCACTTTGGCTATGAAGCACCTTGGACGGATCTGGATTTATGGAGGCTTTTTACATCCAGCATGGATCCCTCCAGTGGAGCTTCTAAGAGAACATGTTCATTCGTGACCAACACCTTAGACACTGATGCAAAAACTGAGGAGCTCCCAGTATGGGAGGGGTTATATAGGGAGGGAACTTCCTGTGTAGTTAATTACACCAGTGTCCACACCTAAAGGTAGACTCTATAACCCACATAGTAATGGATTGCCGCTCTGTGTCCCGTAATGTACGATAAAGAAAATTATATTATTTATTAGATCATAATTCATGATTTTGTGTTTCAAATTGATCACATCTGGGATGTCTACTAATGTCTTCTTTGGTCAGGTTTAAGTAATTACTAAGAATTGCAGGCCTACAATACATATCACCAAATTTCCATGCAAAAACATTGTACCGCTTTTGGTCCAAAATTCCATACAAAATTCCTACCGCCAGGGAGGTTAAGAAAGCTGGGTTTCACGACCCCACCCACACCCTCCCCCCGCCCAAAGTGACTCCCATCATAGTCGTATTAAAGTAAACTTTTTCATAAAACAGATATTAAAAAAATGTACATGCATTTGCTGTTTTTCCTAAATAAAACAAATCCTCCGCTGCGTTTACTTTTGAAAGTGCCCCCCCCCCCCCCCCCGGTTGCGCTGACACACTCCCCGTTCTATATATTTCCCTGCCGCTCGCTCCAAGCAGTGAACATACAGGGACCACAAGAGGGACATAGAGCTGCTCTCAATCACCTCTGTGGAAAAGGAGGAGAGGCGTGGCTCTTGCTCTTTGTGTCCCTCCTGCGCTGCCTGTTTGTTTGGCCCTTAGAACGCTGCAAACACATGTAGTACAGAGTATCACATAAAACATAAACTGAGAAAATTTACTATTTAAAAAAATAAATATCGATGACAACATGTCTCAAAAAAGTTAGGATAGGGTAACAAAATGCTGGCAAAGTAAGTGGTACTAACAAGGAAGAGCTGGAAGAACATTTTGGAACTAATTAGCAACACATCAGTAACATGACTGGGTAAAAGAAGAGCATCATAGTGATTCAGAGTGTCTCACAAGATGGGCAGAGGTTCACCAATCTGTAAAAAGCTGTGTCTAAAAATTGTTAAAAATTTCAGAATAATGTTCCTCAATATATAATTGCAATTACTTTATTTTTATTTTTTTATTGTTTTCAACAACATCATATGCAAATTAAAGCATTCTACATTCAAAATAAATTTGATAATCCAGATATAGTAGGCATACACATATTACATCATCCATTAACCCCCCAAACAAAAACAAAAAAAAACATCCCTAAAGTATTTAATACTTAATGTTTTTACATTTCACTTTCCTACCTCTCCACATCCTCATCTAGCAAGGTCGTTCATTGCTCAATGCTCAAGGTCCCTTCAACCAATCTTTCCAAATAGCTTCAAATTTCCCTTGATTGTTTCTATGTAGGTAAATATATTTCTCCTTTACTAAAGTTTCCCTTAGTTGTGTTCTCCATTCCTCTACCTTACGTGCCAAAAACAGGCATCTCGCTATTGCACTATAAATGTTAGTTGATATATTAGGTTTATTTACTATATTTAACAAACATTCTTGGATCTAATATTAATTTTATACCTAGTGTATTATTAATATTTTTAATTATACCTTCCCAATATCTTTGGTAGGGTTGTCCAGATACTGATACTAGTATCAGTATCGGGACCGATACTGAGCATTTGCGCGGGTACTTGTACTTGCGCAAACGCTCCCGATGCTTTACCCAAACTCTTTTTTTTTTTTCGAGAACGGGTGTAGAGGGGGTGGAGTGCGGAGCAGAGCAGTCCTTGTATGGAGGAGAGGAGAGCTGCTGCTGCCTAGTCCCCTAACAGAAAGCCAAGTCCCCCGCTGCCGACGTCTAGTTGATTTGCACTTGGGGAACATAACAGATTTCATTTGAATTACACCACCGCGCCTCGTCATGTATAGACAATCCCCTTTGCCCGGAAACTTTGATAGACAGATCACCCGTCCCAGGATTGGACGGGTGATCTGTCTATCAAAGTGCCCGGGCAAGGGGGAGTGTCTATACATGACGAGGCGTGGCGGGGAACTCACAGCTATTCAAATGAAAGCTGTTATGTTCCCCAAACCCAAATCAACTAGATGTCTGCATTTTGGCTTTCTCTTTGGGGACACAAGGATGCATCTAGGGACATGGCTGCATTTAGGGACATGGCTACATTTAAAAAAAAGTATCAGTAATCGGTATCGGCGAGTACATGAAAAAAAGTATCGGTACTTGTACTCAGTCCTAATCTTTGGAGTTTGGACACCTCCAAAGCATGTATATAAGATTGGCTGGGGCTCCTCTACAACACCGGGGACATAGGGGAGATTCCCTACGTTTCCACTTAAATAATTTTTTCAGGGTATAATAAACAAAAATAAGTAAGTAAAATAAACAGTTGTGTTCATTTTTGGGTTGTGGAGTGAGACCTCTAAGATTGCTGAGAGAGCCTGTCATCACTGTGCATCTGAAAGTGGACCATGGTCTCGTTCCCATTGTATCCTTGCCGGAGCCACTACTTTATTTATTAAACTTACTATTCAGTATCTCATACATTTTGGATATTAAGCCCCTTCATTTTCCCTCCCCTTTAAGCAATAATATTATTTTGGAATCATTTAAATTGAATTCCGATGTATGTGCCTGAGCCTGTACAGCGTGTCTAAGTTGCAGAAACTGAAAGAGCCTCTGTCTTGGAATCCCAAACTCCTTTAGACAACTGAGAAAATGATTTTATATTACCATTCCAAAACAGATGCTCAATATAGCTAATACCTTGAGTCTGCCAAGCTCAAATCCCTCCAATTTCTGCAAAATTTCCATTATTCCAGTTTGGAGGAAGGCATAACCTGTAATATCCTTCATTTCCTACCATACATAAGCAAATAATTTACCTGTGACAAAATTTGTATCTTTTTGCATAATTTTAGCCTCCAATGTGGACAGCAATGTATACCTATTACCCAAAGGTAAAGGTAATCTCTGTGTGGGATCTTCTTCCACTATCTCTGTCCAGACAAAAAAACTGTTGTATCTGTGCTGCTAAAAAATAATTATTTGGCTGTGGAATGGCTAGACCCCCCTCATCTTTAGCTAGCATTAGAGTTGTTTTATCCGAGAATGTTTTTTCCTCCAAACAAGTTCACGAAAGAGAGACTCTATCCTACGAAACCAAAACATTGCTATCCACATTGGACAATTATGAAAAACATACAATAAGTGTGGGATCAAAATCATTTTTATGAGATTGGACCTTCAAATCACAGTTAATGGAGTTTGCATCAGCTCCGACTTTTTTCTTTATATTTATCTAATAGTGGTCTAAGATTCAAGTCTATATTAGTCCCCCACTTTTCGTGTTACCTCAATTTCTAAGTACCTGATTTTGTGGCTAATCTTAAATTTGTTTTGCACAGTCTGGTAGGGAAATATTATCATTATGTAACAGCATCAACACTGATTTCTCCCAGTTGATGCAAAACCCAGAAATCCATCCAAATGTAAGTACAAGGGTCATACGTTCCTCTAAGGATTTTGTAGGGTTATTCAGGCAGATGAGAGCATTGTCTGTATATAAAGCTATTTTAACCTCTTTTCCAGCACGTCTAAACCCCACAATCCCCTTAGACTGTCTGACTGCAGCTGCCAATGGTTCAACTGCTAGTGCAAACAAAAGAGGGGATAGAGGACAGCCCTGTCTTGTCCCCTGTGACAGTGAGAGAACTGGTGACATGGTTCCATTGATCTTTAAGCTAGCTATTGGCTCTTTATATAGTATATTTAACCAGGCCAAAAAGCCTGGACCTATCCTAAAGGCAGTTAATACTCTCCATAGGTACTCCCACTCTACCATATCAAATGCCTTTCTAGCATCTAATGAAAGAATGGTGCCAGTTCTCCCACTGTCCAATGATAATTGTATATTTAAAAAGAGCCTACGGATATTTGTTGCTGCTGTCCTAGAAGGGATAAACCCTATTTGATCTACGTGTATCAAGGTATCAATATGTTTAGCTAACCTATTAGCGAGGACTCTAGCTAGTATCTTAATATCTGATGTAAGAAGAGAAATTGGGCGATATGAATCTGGTTCTAATGGGTCCTTGCCAGGTTTTAGAATTACAATTATTATTGTTTCCATCATGGATTTAAAGCGGAGGTTCACCCTGAAAACAACTTTATGCCATTAGATCCCGCATACTGCTGACACCTGCAGTATGCCGTTTTTTTTTTTCTGTAATTATGGTCTTATCAGGCTTCTTATCCGGCTCCGAGCAGGGATTCCTGCGGGGAATAGGCGTTCCTAAGACAGGTCATACATGATTGACGCCTTCCGAAAATAGACGAAGTGGCACTCGCCTGCGCCTGCCGTGTAGAGCCAACTGCGCAGGGGCCGTAAAAAGCTGAGTCCCACGTCGTGTATTTTCGGAAGGCGTGACGCGCCTTCCCGCACATCAATCATGTATGACCTTGTCTTAGGAACGCCTACCCCCCAGGGGGATCGAGAACCCGAAAAAAAAAACAGCATACTGTCGATGTTAGCAGTATGCTGGATCTAACGGTATATAAATGTTTTAGGGTGAACCCCCGCTTTAAGGAGTTGCTGTGTGACATAGGCTTAATTTACTACCTCCAGAAGTTCTGGCAATAAAATGTTTCCATATAATTTATATATGGGAAAAATATATATATAATTTTTATATATAATTTATATATCTCCACCGGGAGCCAATCCATCCCTGGTGCTTTATGATTTTAAACTTGCCTCACCGCTTTCTCCAGCTTCATTAAAGTTATTGGGGTATCCAAAGATTCCCTTTCTATAGAAGGCAGTGTCGGTAAATCTAGACTGCCCAAAAATGAATCGATTTTTTATACAATCGTGAGTAGAAATCTACAAATATCCTTTGAATATTCTGTGTCAAACATCACTGCTCCCTTTTCATCTTTTTATAGCAGCTATGCTAGTTGGTCCTTCCTGATTTTGTGCTATCATCGCCAACATATGACCCACTTGTTCCCCCATTTCGTAATGTGTTTTGCAATGACTTTAAATAAATCATGATCTACGGTGCATAAAATCATCAAAAGAATCAGAGAATCTGGAGAAATCTGGATGCCCATGATCTTCAGGCCCTCAGATGGCACTGTATTACAAACTGGAATAATTCTGTGATTTACATTACTGTAAGGGCTCAGGGATACTTCTAAAAATCACTGTCTGCGATGCCGTGCCAAACAAAAATGTAAGATATGGCTCTATCATGCAAAGAAAAAGCAGTATATGAACATGATCCAGGACCATTGCCATCTTCTCTGGGCCAACGCTCATATAAAATGGTCTAACGCATTAATTGTTCTGTGGTTAGACAAATTGAAATCTGACATTCATTTTGGCAACAATCCGTGCCGCTTCGTCTGGACTAAAGAGGAAAGGGACCTTTTGGTTTGATATATGTGCTCAATTCAAAAGCCTGCCTCTCTGATGGTATGGGAGTAAATTAGTTTGCAAACACCTTTGCATCAGGGCAGGAACATGAGTTTCATAAGAAAATGTTACAGAAAATATTGAAACCATTTTCTAGTGGTTATACAGATTGTGTTCCACTTGTTCCAATAATTCCATAAATCTATTTTAAGATATTAAGATGCTACAGATTACAATGTCCCCTGAAGTTATACAACACAGTGTTATCTTTATTAAATCTGAAAAGGGTAAATCTTGCATAGCATAGGAATATCTACTTGAATCTGAGGGGGTGTTCGCAGCCTATAAAAATACCAACTCTTCAAATGTACTTTCTGGCAGGTACCACTGTTTTCAGTTATTATTATTTAAAGTAGTTCTTCACTCACTTTTAAATGTATGCTCATCATAAGGGCCAACCACATTTTTTTTTATGAATAGGAAATTAAAATGTTTTACTATTCTCTGAAAGTACCTTTTTTGTGTGTGGCACATCCAGTTGCGGCGGCCAAGGCAAGTGACCTAATTAACCACTTTAGCACCGGACCATATTGCTGTCCAAAGACCAGAGCACTTTTTGTGATTCGTCGCTTTAACTGACAATTGCGCGGTCGTGCGACGTGGCTCACAAACAAAATTGGCGTCCTTTTTTTTCCCACAAATAGAGCTTTCTTTTGGTGGTATTTGATCATCTCTGCGGTTTTTATTTTTTGCGCTATAAACAAAAATAGAGCGACTATTTTGAAAAAAATGCAATATTTTTTAAATTTTGCTATAATAAATATCCCCAAAAAAGATATAAAAAAACATTTTTTTTCCTCAGTTTAGGCCGATACGTATTCTCCTACATATTTTTCGTAAAAAAAAAATCGCAATTAGCGTTTATTGATTGGTTTGCGCAAAATAGCGTTTACAAAAAAGGGGGTAGTTTTATGGCATTTTTATTAATATTTTTTTTTTACTAGTAATAGCGGCGATCAGCGTTTTTTTTCAGTACTGCGATATTATGGCGGACACATCGGACACTTTTGACACATTTTTTGGGACCATTGGCATTTTTATAGCGATCAATGCTATAAAAATGCATTGGATTACTATAAAAATGCCATTGGCAGTGAAGGGGTTAACACTAGGGGGCGGGGAAGGGGTTAAGTGTGTTCCTATTTGTGTTCTAACTGTATGGGAGGACTCACTAGGGGAAATCACTGATCTTCCGTTCATACATTGTATGAACGGAGGAACGGCGTTTCCCCCGCTGACAGGAACGAAAGGAATGTGTTTACACACATACCTCCCGTTCCCCGCTCTGTAACGAACGAGCGCGCGTGGCCACGAATGTCCCGACGTAGAGCTACGGGCTCTCGCCCAGGAGAGCCAACCTGCCGCCGTAGAACGACGGCGGCTGGTCGGCTAGTGGTTAAGCTATCCTGTTGACTTCTGGAATATCTACATCATGGATCCCAGGAGTATTTAGGTAACCTGTTATCAACAATGTGCGCTGAGCATAATTACTGCACAGGAGCAAGACCTGGAGGTGCATGCTAGCTGCACAAAATCCAGGAATTTAGTTGGTGCCAGCTTCAGATGCTCAGGATTTTAATGGCTGCCACCAAAATGTATGCAGGGAGAATAAACTGCAGCTTTTGCGGGTAAACATTAAATGAAAATGTATGACAATACCTAACATAAATAAAGTGCTTAGTAAGAATCACAAGGATTTTTTTTTTGGGGGGGGTTTGAAGTCTGTATCTCCTCTTTAAAGCGGAGCTCCACCCGCATTTTTTTTTTTCAAAGTCGTCAGCTACCAACAGTGTAGCTGCTGACTTTGAATAAGGACACTTATCTGTCCTAGGCGCCCTCGCTGACGTCCCCCGCCGATGCCGATCCTCGACACCGCCCGCCATCCACAGTCAGGGAAACAGGCAGTGAAGCCGTGCGGCTTCACTGCCCGTTTCCTACTGCGCATGTGCGAGCGGCGCTTTGTGAATGGTCTGGCTGCTTTCTGGGATACACACAGTTCCCAGAATGCAGCGCGGCCCATTCACAAGAAGACACCGAGAAGAGGAGGAGGAAGAAAACCACACCGCGGATCATGAGGGCAGATTCGGGACTTCCGCATAGCAACAGCCTATTTAGGGTGAGTATTTTTTTTTTTTTTCCATTTAATTTTTTTTTATTTTTTTTTAGATTTTTGAAAAAAAAAAAATCAGGGTGGAGCTCCGCTTTAACATTCCACAGAAATAAAATCTTTAAAATTAAAATGTCTTCTAATGGTATATTATAACTAGGAAAGGCGCGTACATGGAGTACAGACTTTCTCATGTTGTTACTCAAAGTATGCCTGTCACAAGACCAAGGGCTGCCATGGCAAACAGCTAAATTAAATGCTAGCTGTCTGGCTGCCTTGCTTACAGATCCAATTAATTCCTGTTACTGACCTTAAACAAACAGTTATAAGGAAAGCCCCCTCGTGACTAGGTGCTGCATTAGGATATTTAATCGAACAAACTCTGTGACATTCACAGATGTCCAGAAGCAGCTCTTTCTCACAAACTGCCTGATGAAGTGCCCTGAAAATCTGTGAAATTGATTACTTATATATTGCCGGCAGCGAGAATTACCATTGCTAGGCATTGGAAACAGTCGGTTATTCCTCTCGATTACGTAAGAAGTAATCCCAATTGGATCATGATTAATGATACTCACTCATATACTTTGTAATAATTACCAAAAATGTTATAACATATGGGACCCATGGATCAGTTATATCTCAACTCCCTAATGAACTCCGGGATGACCCTCTTCTACTTTTTCTTCTTTTTCTTCTTTTTCCTCTCTTTTTTCCTTGTTATTTCCCTCCTTTTCTGGCATCTATGTGTACGGTAACATTTGGTTGCTCACAGTAGTTAGCCCTACGATAATCTCAGGGATCAATGCCGGGATTTCTCCGTGGCTCCTTTACCAATGATTACTTCTCCCACCTTCCCCTTTTCCCTATACCATGCCCTTGTTCCTGCTCTCTATCATACATAGTTGTATTCCTGATTTTTGAGAAGCAATTGTTTAGTTCCATTACTACTCAGGATCATGTTTTGTTTCTTTTTCTTTTCTTTTTTTTTTTTTTTACGATGATTGCTTTGTCTTGTTTTTTTATGATGATGGATAGTACATTCAACCCTTGGAGGTTAACCTGAGATGATAATTTTTTTGCCTAAAACGTGCTTCTTTCATGTAATGTTGGATGACAGTTATCTTTTGTGGTCATACCTTTCATGGTTTAGTATTACTGTCGACAGCCTGAGAATTGGCTTTCTTCCAATGATACGTCTGTTTCTAACAGACTTTTTTTTTTCCAATAAAAATATTGAAATATAAAATTGATTAGGCTTGTATGTTACTAAATAGTTAGCACTGATGATTTGCAATTCATTGCATTCATTTTTTACAAAAAGGATAAAGAAAACACAGAAATCCACATCAGCTCAATAAAACTTGCTTGTGAAACAAGGTTCTCTGTGTTCAGGACCAAGAACAGCAAACACTAAAAACAAGTATTGATGATCTGATTCAAAACATGTGCACATCCAAATAGTAACCACTTTATTAGTAACCACTAAAGCAGTTAAGAAATTAGGTAACTTCAGGTAAAACATATACATTTCTGACAATACACCTTCAGCGTTTCAAAAGAACAGTTATCCCATTAAGCAACTTCATAGCTAGGAATCTGCATTTAAAAAGGCTGTTCTAGCATTCCCCCTTGCTCCGAATGTGGCCATTTTAACTGTGGGCAAGCGAGCCCAGGGCTGCTCTATTCTGGGTATTCTGTTATTTTTTTTCTGCCCTGCATTCAATGTTAAATATTGCAAATGCAAGACAAGAACAGCATAGCACTTCCAGCCCTTTGTGTACATGTTGCTAAAGCAATTTACTGCTATTGCGATAGTATATTTTACACAAAGGGCTGGAAGCGAATGCACGCTAAGGACACAGTGTCCCCCTCCACCCATCTCTGCCCTCTCCCTGCCCTCCTAATTTAACGATTTAACCACTTCAATACAGGACATTTTCACCCCCTTCCTTCCCAGGCCAGTTGCCAGTTTTTAGTGCTGTAATATTTCCAATGACAAATTTGCGGTCTTGCAACACTGTACCCAAATGATGGTGGCATTTGATCACCTCTGCAGTTAATTTTTGCGCTATAAACAAAAAAAGCCAACAATTTTGAAAAAAACACAATATTTTTTCATTTTTGCTATAATAAATATCCCAATAAAAAAAAAAAATCTTCCTCGGTTTAGGCAGATATGTATTCTTCTACAAATTTTTGGTAAAAAATAAATAAAAAATAAAACGCAATAAGCGTATATTGATTGGTTTGCGCAAAAGTTATAGCACCTACAAAATAGGGGGCAGATTTATGGCATTTTTATTATTATTTTTTGTTATACTAGTAATGTCAGCGATCATCGATTTTAGTCAGGACTGCGATATTGCGGCGTACAGATCGGACACTTTTGACACTATTGTGGGTCCATTGACAGTAAATATGTACTGATTACTGTATAAATGTCACTGGTAGTGAAGGGGTTAACATTAGGGAGCAATAAAGGGGTTAACTGTGTTCCCTGGGGAGTGATTCTAACTGTGGAGGGAGGGGACTGACTGGGGGAGGTGACCGATCAGTGTTCCTATATACAAGGAACACACAATCGGTCTTCTCTCTCCTGACAGGAGATCACACAGATCCACGTTCCTGCTCTGTAACGAGGGTGCCCAACATACATCGCGGCCGCTGGGAAGGCGCATAGGCTTCCGAGTGACGCGGCTCCCAAGGACATCATATGATGTCTGCCCAGGATGGCAGAGCCACATTGCGGCCGTCATATTACTATGGCTGGGATGGGAAGTGGTTAAAAAAAAAATGCCCAAAAACTCCTGGGATTTGTGGCGATAATATCCTAGGAGTCAACAGGACTAGAGCTTCCTACGAGGAGGAACACCAGAACCACAAAAAAATGGTGTTTGCAAGCATAAAAATTTTAAGTTTTAATCCATTTGTATTACAGGTGGGGAGAGCACTTAAATAGAAGCAACTTGTCAAAGATTTGCTTCATGCAATTAAAAAATACTACCTATGCAAAAGCAGTGCTAAATGGCACTAAAGTTCTCAATTATGTTGATAAAGATGAAAAGATTAGTTTCAGTCAATAATGTTCAATACTGCATTTCAGCAAAAATCCACAATAGTTGATTGAAAACAGGAGTCTACCCATACACAGCCCAATCAAATCTGGTGAATGACTGCTGCAGCCGATCAGCCTTAGAAGAAACTTAAAAGTACAGTCATCTCTCTGTTAGCCGGGGACAATTTGCACCACGGCACGGCCCGGCCCATGAAGTGCTCAAGAGGCATGTACCGGAAGGCAGTCATATGACGTCCACCCAGAATAACAAATGTCCCACCCAGCCATCATTTGACTATAGGCTGGGCAGAAACTGGTATAATCAAAGGGCAAATGTAGTAACAAGATATATTGCTACATCCTATGATAGTGTAGAGTATGAATTCTTTTAAACCATACCCTGGTTTTCTTAGTAATGGCCAAGCTATGTGTAACCACATTTGAGTCTGAAATGGTTCTTTGCAGAGTTCAAATCCTCCCACCTAAAACACTGATTCTTTGAAAAGTACATAACCCTGAATTTACTGTCAGAATTCTATGAAACATAATACTGATTGAGCTGCATAAAGCAGTAGTTGCGGTTTACGTGTCAGTCAGCCTTACTGAGCTTTAGAGAGAAAGAGGGGAAAAGAGAGAAAGAAGGAAATTAAAACATGTACAGAAAAGTAAATAAAAAATAAAAAATAAAATATATATATATATATATATATATATATATAGATATATCACAAAAATGAAAAATCCATGTAAAATTTTAAAGAAAGTATTGTGAAAAGGTCACTTTATTGCAGAACAGATGAGAATTAAGAGAGATGACATTCTAAAGAATAGACCCCAAGGACCTAAACCATGTAACTCTGTAACATTTTCCTGTTTAAACGCATGAGTGACAATGATACCTATTTTGAGAATTCAAAGAAAGGCCAAAGCTGAATAATTTAGAAAACATACCCTCAGACTGTATTTCCAGGAGTCCCCGCCGCTCTCCTCCACTGCTGCGAAACAAAAAAAAAACACACTATTAATCATATTCACAGCAAAAAGTGTATTTTTGTTTATCAACTCATGCAGCAGGGTAAAGGGTCAGTCCACCCAAAAAGGGTATTCCTGCTAGGAGTATATCCAGGCAGAGTGAAGAAACCATTGCATTTTTGGACTGCCTGACCGGATAGAAATTGTTTGGATTGCATAGATTACAATGTGTGTGCTGAGCTTTATATATATATATATATATTCACCATTTTTATGAGTGAATATATTTCTACAGGTGTTATTGACTGTTTCACCACATGTCGGTAACAACCTATGCCATTCATACAAAGAAACCAAAAATAATAAAAAGAAATGAAGTTATGTGTAATAAAATGGAATGACGCAAGGAAAAAGTATTGAACATGCCAACTGAAATTCATTGTACAAAATCCTTTGTTGGCAATGAAAGCTTCAAGATGCTTGTATGGAGAAACTAGTCACATGCATTGCTCAGGTGTCATTTTGGCCCATTCTTCCACACAGTCTTCAAATCTTGAAGGTTCCATGAGCCTTTTCTATGAACTCTGATCTTTAGTTCTTTCTATAGATTTTCTATTGGATTCCAGTCAGGTGATTGGCTGGGCCATTCTAGCGTCTTTATTTTCTTTCTTTGAAACCAATTGAGTTTCCTTGGCTTTGTGTTTGGGATCATTGTCTTGCGGAAATGCCCACATTCATTTCATCTTCATCATGCTGGTAGATGGCAGCAGATCTTTATCACAAATGTGAATGATATGAGGTTTTCCAGTACCATATGCTGAAAAACCATCCCCACACCATGATGTTCCCACCTCCAAACCTCGCTGTTAGTATGGGGGTGTATTTGAGGTTATTTGCAGTGCCATTTGTTGTCCAAACATGGTGTGTATTATGGCATTCAAAGAGTTTAATTTTGGTCTCATCTGACCAGACCATATTTTCCCAGTATTTCACAGGCTTGTCTAATTGACTTAACTTGTGCAGCAAACTTTAAACGAGCTTCAACATGCTTTTTCTTCAGCAATGGAGTCTTCTGTGGTGAGTGTGTATACAGGCCATGGTGGTTGATTGTTTTTGTTTTTTAAACAATTGTACCTGCTAATTCCAGGTCTTTCTGGAGCTCTCCGCAAGTGGGCCTTGGCTATGGGACTCCACTGATAATTATTTTCCCTCCTCTATCAGCAATCTTGCGAGAAAGCACCTGGTAGTGGCCAATTTATGGTGAAATTATGATCTTTTCACTTACGGATTATGGCCCAACAGAGCTCACTGGAACATTCAGAAGTTTAGAAATCCTTCTGTAACCAATGCCTTTGATATATTTTGCAACAATAAGTTTGCGAAGGTCTTGAGGGAGCTCTTTGCTTTTACCCATAATGAGATGTTTCTTGTGTAACACCTTGGTACCGAGACACCTTTTTGTAGGCCAATCGGTTGAGACTGAACCAGCTGATATTAATTTGTACTGACAAGGGGAAGGGTTGGTTTCTAATTCCAGATAGATTTCCGCTGATGTCTTGGCTTGCCATGCCTTTTTGCACCTTCCTTTCTTCATGCGTTCAATACGTTTTCCCTGTGTCATTTAATTTTAATACACACAACTTAATTTCTGAACTTATTTGCTTGTTTTGATTTCTTTGTATGTATGTGTTGTTACCGACATGTTGGGAACATTTTATGTCAATGCTACCTTTACATATACATTTACCCAAAAAATGGGGACGTGTTCAACACTCTTTTTACCCACTGTATACACACTATATTACCAAAAGGATTGAGACGCTTACCTTTACACGTCCCAATACTATTAGTAATATAGTGTGTGTGTGTGTATATATATATATATATATATATATATAAATAAATATACACACATATACACAGTGCCTTTGCGAAAGTATTCGGCCGCCTTGAACTTTGCGACCTTTTGCCACATTTCAGGATTCAGACAAAGATATAAAACTGTAATTTTTTGTGAAGAATGAACAACAAGTGGGACACAATCATGAAGTGGAACGAAATTTATTGGATATTTCAAACTTTTTCAACAAATAAAAAACTGAAAAATTGGGCGTACAAAATTAAGTTAATACTTTGTAGCGCCACCTTTTGCTGCAATTACAGCTGTAAGTCGCTTGAGGTATGTCTCTATCAGTTTTGCACATCGGGACACTGAAATTTTTGCCCATTCCTTCTTGCAAAACAACTCGAGCTCAGTGAGGTTGGATGGAGAGTGTTTGTGAACAGCAGTTTTCAGTTCTTTCCACAGATTCTCGATTGGATTCAGGTCTGGACTTTGACTTGGCCATTCTAACACCTGGATATGTTTATTTGTGAACTATTCCATTGTAGATTTTGCTTTATGTTTTGGATAATTGTCTTGTTGTTAGACAAATCTCCGTCCCAATCTCAGGTCTTTTGCAGACTCCATCAGGTTTTCTTCCAGAATGGTCCTGTATTTGGCTCCATCCATCTTCCCATCAATTTTAACCATCTTCCCTGTCCCTGCTGAAGAAAAGCATGATGCTGCCACCACCATGTTTGACAGTGGGGATGGTGTGTTCAGGGTGATGAGCTGTGTTGCTTTTATGCCAAACATAACGTTTTGCATTGTTGCGAAAAAGTTCGATTTTGGTTTCATCTGACCAGAGCACCTTCTTCCATATGTTTGGTGTGTCTCCCAGGTGGCTTGTGGCAAACTTTAAACGACACTTGTTATGGATATCTTTAAGAAATGGCTTTCTTCTTGCCACTCTTCCATAAAGGCCAGATTTGTGCAGTATACGACTGATTGTTGTCCTATGGACAGAGTCTCCCACCTCAGCTGTAGATCTCTGCAGTTCATCCAGAGTGATCATGGGCCTCTTGGCTGCATCTCTGATCAGTCTTCTCCTTGTATGAGCTGAAAGTTTAGAGGGACAACCAGGTCTTCGTAGATTTGCAGTGGTCTGATACTCCTTCCATTTCAATATTATCGCTTGCACAGTGCTCCTTGGGATGTTTAAAGCTTGGGGAACTTTTTTGTATCCAAATCCGGCTTTAAACTTCTCCACAACAATATCTCGGACCTGCCTGGTGTGTTCCTTGTTCTTCATGATGCTCTCTGCGCTTTAAACAGACCTCTGAGACTATCACAGTGCAGGTGCATTGATACGGAGACTTGATTACACAGAGGTGGATTCTATTTTATCATCATTAGTCATTTAGGTCAACATTGAATCATTCAGAGATCATCACTGAACTTCTGGAGAGAGTTTGCTGCACTGAAAGTAAAGGGGCTGAATAATTTTGCACGCCCAATTTTTTCAGTTTTTTATTTGTTAAAGTTTGAAATATCCAATAAATTTTGTTCCAATTCATGATTGTGTCCCACTTGTTGATTCTTCACAAAAAATTACAGTTTTATATCTTTATGTTTGAAGCCTGAAATGTGGCAAAAGGTTGCAAAGTTCAAGGGGGCCGAATACATTCGCAAGGCACTGTATATAAAAAATCATCTAGTCCAGCCTTTTTCATCCAGAGTACCCACTGGTAAGTGTTGGCAAAATGCATAACAATTGTCTTCATTTTCCCACATATTATGTACAAGCCAGCGGGTGCATCAAAACCACTTTTTGTAATACAGAAGAGCAACTGATTTGAATTGTGTAATATTACAACCTTGGGCACCATGCAGGCCAGCCAACTCCTAACAACTGTTTATGTCACCGATTGCTAAGCAGGTCATTGGGCACCTACATACCCGTGTTTCCCCGAAAATAAGCCTGAGTCTTATATTAATTTGGGCAACCAAAAACGCACTAGGGCTTATTTTCAGGGTAGGTCTTATCATGCCATGTGCTGTCTCCCCCCCCCCCCTGCCTGTCAGAAATCCTGTGGAAATGTGTAAAAAAGCTTGTAAATTCCTAAAATCCACAGCACCACATATTGCAAAATGTGTATGTCTGCAATTCAATTGTGCCACATACCTTCTTCAAGTGCTGGGCGCATCTGTAACCCCCTGGAGCTCTCTTTGCCTCTTCGAGCACTGCAGAGGGAGGGGGGCCCAAGGTCTGACAGCTTGCAGAAGAGCAGAGCAGCGTGACATCAGCTGAGCGCTGCTCGGTGTTTCCATGGCCCACCGGAGGTCTCTTCCCAGCTCTAAGGAATGCAGAGGGAGGGGGGCCCAAATTCCCCCCTGACAGCTTGCAGAAGAGCAGACAAGCAGAGCAGCGTGACATCAGCTGAGCGCCGCTCGCTCGGCGCTTCCATGGCCCGCAAGGTGTCTTCCCAGCTCTAAGGAATGCAGAGGGAGGGGGCCCGAGATCCCCCCTGACAGCTTGCAGTAGAGCAGATAAGCAGAGCATCGTGACATCAGCTGAGCACAGCTCGCTCGGTGCTTTCATGGCCCATTGGTGGTCTCTTCCCAGCTCTAAGGAAAGAGACCCCCTGACAGCTGAGAGGAGAGGAGAAGAGGAGAGCAGTGTGAGATCAGCTGAGAGGAGTGGGAGGTCAGCGCTATACCGAAGGTATTTGGCACAAATAGATCATATAAACACACACACAGTCAACACTGTAATAGAGTGGATTCTAATATTTCACCAGCACTTTCAACTAGGTCTTATTTTCGGTGTAGGGCTTATATTGCAGCCCTTTCCGAAAATCGGGGTAGGTCTTATTTTCGGGAAAACGCGGTAGCATTCTTGTTTAAACCTCCCCCATCTCTATCAGTACTGGGGTCACATTAGCTGGGTGGGGGGAGAGAAATTGAGGAAGAAGCAATGTTAAAATAGTACCAGCGTGCAAAAGTGTGTTTGCTTTAAAGGAATATATCACCTCCAATGCGGAGAGTCTTATATGTGTGGATGCTGCTGCAATATGTAAAACTATTAGTTTAATTTTTTACATTTTAAAAGGGGGAGCCTTGAGATTTTGAAAAATTTTGACTAGAAAATAGTTGAGAAACACTGATCTAGCAATTACAATTTGGCCCTTGTCAAAATCACTTAAATCCTTTTAATTGGCCAATTTTTCTGCTTTGAACACGTCAATGTCAGGGGCAACATGTTCACTTGCTGCCTAATATATATCCCACCCACTATCAGATACCATTGTCATGAGATAATCAATGTTATTTACATTACTCGTGGTCATAATGTTATGGGAGACTGGTGCGTGTGCGTGTGCGCCCACGTGTTCCCCCCCCCCCCCCCAACAGAAGCCTTACATTGATGCTACTTCCTTTTTTAGTGTGTTGCCTGTATGTAGGTGAAGAAAGCCCTATGTCAATCAAAAGGTAAAGCAAAACCCTGGTACTCTGTTACATGATTAAACAAAAACGTATCTCAAAAGCACATTGTAACCAACTGGACTAAACAAGCTTATTAATTTATTTATTTTCAGAATATGAAAACACTGAGAACCCAGAGCACAAACCATTAATAAATAAGAGAAAGGGTTAAAACAGGTCTTTAAACAGTAAAGAAAATAAGGACAGTGTAAACATAGCAGAATATTGCCTACGTATAGATAGAAGCAGCCTTGATCATCAAGAATCCACAAGCAACACAGCACAAAAGAAGACAGGCCCCACAGAAACACAATTTATCACATGCTGAAAGCAATTAACTCTTGGTCAGGAAACATGATAGTGTAATGTTGGAGCCCATTTCTCTGGAGACCGGTGTGGAATGAAGATATACAGTACATGGCATGATGTTCTCTGTGGTGCACAGCTTGTGCATGCTCAGCAATCATACCATGTAAATAGGTAGCACGTGTGTGATTAATGAAGTAGAGACTCACTAAGCTGACTTTACCTCTGTTCATTGTAGAACACTAGGACAACTTCCATAGTAATCATAGAGACATAGGTCACATCTCCCACAAGGACATCTCATATGTGAAAAGATATGCATTGCTGAAATACAATGGCACGCCCCATAACAGGAGGAGCAGAGTAGCGCTAAATCTAAGCATGCATTTGCACTTCTCTACAAAACTGTCAAGGTAGAGCTAACATAGCAAATTACTAGAGGTATGTACTTACCAAAACCCTCTGGGTCCTCCTCCCACATTGCTCGCTCTTCCTCATGGAGGACAAAATAGTGGGTGACAAGCCTGCGGCATATCTCTGTTAGAGTCGGGTAAGTGAAGAATGACATCTTTATCTGGTGAGCATTGATTGTTTCTGGCTTGCTGTCTGGAACACATTTCAAAAAATACAAAAACATTATGAAACTACTGTTGGCAGCTTCCCACTGTAGAACATTTCAACATTACTATATTTATAATAGGTATTTACAGTATATAAACGCTGACATTTTACCCAACGCTTTACATATATATTGTGCATTCACATCAGTCCCTGTCCCAAGGAGCTTGCATCCTAAGGTCCCTGTGACGAGACCCTTGCTCGCCCAGGTCCTGCTCTCCCGACACTCCTCTGCTTCTATTTGATCAGATTGCAACATCTGATGGTCTAGTCATCCAAGGTACCGGGATCCAAAATACAGCCATGTGCCAATTGGACCCATGAAGAACACACACCAGACGAGCTGTATGTATGTTCAAACAGAACTCAACTTTATTAAAACACTCTGCTGGTTATATACAGGTTACAAGATTTCATCAATCAAAAAACAATGAAATCTCCACCTCCTTTTCCACACACTGGGGTTTCCATACAGAGACATTTTGGCACCGCAAAGCTTGACACATCACATTCCGTTATCAATAGAATTCAATTAACCTTTTAGATAATGACATGCTAATCCAATACTCATGACAGGAGACTTTAAACAGTTTTATCACATAATAGAAAGGTCTATGAGCCGACCTGAATTAACACCTCTACACACTGGACAATGAAATGTCTCTCACAAGCCCGGCTTCACTTAGCACTTCACTAGTCGGAGCTAAGCATTGAAGGGTCATTGTCCTAGTGACCTAGTCACAACAAATTAAGCCACTTCCAGTATCTCTTGCAATATGTACTATCCACAATGTCTCATCTTCTGCAATACGTGAATTAGGATTTCACATAGAAACACTTCAGTATTTCACGGTCCATGACAGTCCCTAACTCACATTCATACAAGCGCTTAATAGGGGACAATTTAGACCCAAGCCAATTAACCTCCCACCATGTCTTTAGAGTGTGGGTGGAAACCGGAGTACCCAGAGTAAGCCCACACAGGCACAAGGAGAACATGCAAACTCTAGGCAGGCAGTGTCGCTATTGGGATTTGAACCAACGACTCTAGTGCTGCTGGGCAGAAGTGCGAACCACCTGTACAGCCATCTGTACCAAGCAACCAGCCAGTGCAGCAAGTTGGTAGGAACCATGAATAGGCCAGACCAAAGGTTTAGATTAGGTTACTGCTAGAGCACCTTATTTATTCTCCAATAGGACTACTCCACCCCACTATATTCAATGGCCATAAAAGAGTTTGAACGGTTACCAAGAGCTCATTATTTGTTGTTGCCAGTGGATTTCAAACATTTTGCCTCTCCTCAGAGGCAGAAGGCTATCTTTCCTGATCATAGAACAGGGTGAAACATCAAAATAGACTGCAGAACCATAATATGTACAGTCTTAGGGAAAAGGTGGCATGTTTGAAAACTTTAAACACATTATAGGTGTAAATAAGGTTCAGGAGGGCAGTATTTACAATTTGAAGCAAAGATCAAGCACACAAAGACACAACAAACGGTGATGTCTGGAACAGATTCCCAGCAGATGCATTTAAAAAGGCTTTATAGAGCAAAGGAAACATACTTAAAGTGGAGTTTCCATCCCAAAAAAAAATACATTATTGTGCGCGTTACACCTAAAAAAAATGTTTTTACTCATCTGGAAATGCCTGTTGCTATGCGGTCCCACGAAATCTGCCTTTGGAATCACCTAGGATCCTAAAATCATCTCCCTCTAATGCTCCTGGGAAATGTGTGTCATCATTTCCCAGGATGCAGTGTGCTACCCAATTATCACTCCCCATCCAAGACTTCCAGGAAGTAAGTGCTTGTGGGCTTCACAATGCCCACAAGCAAAATGACAACGGCGTGGACATAGTTTTATAAACTATCTTTTTTTAATAACTATGCGGAGCGGTGGCGGATTGTAAAATAGTAAGTGACCGGATTTATATTATAAAAACGCACCTATGGAGGTTTTTAACCGTAGTTTTTAATAAACCTGCTCAGTTTTAAAGCACGACATGTTAGGTATCCATTTACTTACCGTAACATCATTTTTTATATTTGACCAAAAATTAGGTATTATATTGCGTTTGCGTGCATTACAATTTTTTTTTCCAAATAAATTTGTATTCGAGAAAAAACGCTGCACAAATTCTGTATGGCATAAAACAAATTGCAAAACCCACCCACAATTTTATTCTCTAGGGCCTCTGCTAAAAATATGATGGAGAAAGTTTTTCCATCTTATTATGCCATCTTCTATGTAAGTTTCTTCATGACCACTGCGACTTATAAGTTGGCCACACATTACAAACCTATTGTACAATCTCTGTGCATTTTTTGTTTGTTTTATTTACCAAGAACTATGATGGCTTGCTAGGCAATCCATTTAATTTTATTTAATTTATATCCAATGCACACCAGAGCTCATGCGCTAATTTGTGTTGCACTGACAGGTGTATTTTTTGCATCAGCGTGAATGGCAATATACAGGCTGACAGACAAAATACAGAATTTATTTAAAACACTTAAAAATGAAAAATATTCTAAATTGCTTAATATTGCTATAACCAGGCTATACCAGGGTGGATATAAATCAATGATTTTTTTTTTTTAATCAAAAAAATCAGGTTTTTTATTTAAATCATCAAATCATCTCAAACTGGTTTCTTAAACATGACAATGAGGTCACTGTACTCTAATGGCCTCCACAGTCACCAGATCTCAATCTAATAAAGCACTTTTGGAATGTGGTGGAATGGGAGACTCGCATCATGGATGTGCAGCCGACAAATATGTAGAATTATGGATCAAAATCTCTTAGGAATGTTTCCAACACCTTGTTGAATATATGCCACAAAGAATGAGGGCAGTTCTGAGGGCAAAAGGGGGTCCAACCCGGTATTAGCAAGGTGTACCTAATAAAGTGGCAGGGGAGTGTATATTTAGGCAATTGTTATATCAAGAAGTTTCTCCACAAAACACATTTACAAAAAAAATCTTTTGATAATTCACTCCCCCCCCCCCCTTATGTTTGAACCTTCTCTTGCTTTTTAATCTAATTCCAAACAAGAAAAATAGACAAATTTATACAGCAGTGAAAGTGACATTAATTGCAGGTCTATTTTCCTAATGCATGTTGTTGAAATTACAGTGAGTGAGTAACTTATATAGCGCTACAAATGCGAATCAATGTGATCATCCAACCACGCTTCAGAAAATATGGGTATTGCGTTTTTTTCTGAAGGCCCGATGATTTTCCTCCAACCGAATGTCTGCGGGTAGAGCATTTCATAACCGATGTCCTTGAACAGCCAATCGTCGTTCTACTTTCGTTTTGTAGCGAGATTTGGGGATGTGGAGGATTTAATGATCGGAGGACCCAACAGTTGCTGATTCACCTACAGCAACTGTTTGGTAAATGTCACATTCACTGCTTTTTATATATATATATATATATATATATATATATATGCGCCTCTACATAAAAAATAAAATGGTACCTTCGTAGTTTTTTGATGGTTTAAAGGAATTATTCTTCACAATCATCTTAATGAGTCTCATGCAATGAACTATGAAACGTTCAAACACAACTCCATCTCCAGCCTCTGTGAAGACATAGCTTACAGCAAACTCCAACGCTTTCTGAATTAACGGAATGAAAGAGAATGGATGCTGGTCCAGAAAATCTAAGAGCTGCAGAAAAGTAAAAAAAAAAGTTCATAGTTTTCATACTATTAAAAATGCACTTTTTTATGGTCATACAAAGAAAATAAGTCTTACCAAACCTGTTGGGTGTTCTAACTACCCTTTCCAAAAATTGAAATGCCTTTTAGATACACTTTAAAGGGGTTGTAAAGGTAAAAAAAATGTTTTCCTAAATAGCTTCCTTTACCTTAGTGCAGTCCTCCTTCACTTACCTCATCCTTCCATTTTGCTTTTAAATGTCCTTATTTCTTCTGAGAAATTCTCACTTCATGTTCTTCTGTTTTTCTGTCTAACTACACACAGTAATGCAAGGCTTTCTCCTGGTGTGAAGTGTCGTGCTCGCCCCCCTCCCTTGGACTACAGGAGACTCAGGACGCCCACTAACACACAGCTCCTTTCTCTATCTGCAATGTAGAGAGCATCCTGACTCTCCTGTAGTCCAAGGGAGGGGGCGAGAACGACACTTCACATCAGGGAGAAAGCCTTGCATTACTGTCTGTAGTTACAGACAGAAAAACAGGAGTGAGGATTTCTCAGAAGAAATAAGGACATTTAAAAGCAAATTGAAGGATGAGGTAAGTGAAGGAGGACTTCACTAAGGTAAAGGAAGCTATTTAGGAAAATAAAATTGTATCTTTACAACCCCTTTAAAGTGTATCTAAAAGGCATTTCAATTTTTTGAAAGGGTAGTTAGAACACCCAACAGGTTTTTATCTCTGGATCTTGGCAATAAAGAGCTCCACAGGCAAACAAATTCCCAGATACAAAAAAATCCCCAATGCAAAAAAAAAATTCTAAAAGATCGGGGGAACAACACTGACTCCCGACTAATATATTGAAGTAAACAATGTATAAAGAGATTTGCCAGTAAAACTAGATACCACATGTATGGAAATCCAGGGGTTGGAAAACTGGACCTCGATAATGAGAAAATCAACCAGGCTTTTATGTGGTAGAGTTCCCTTGCATCTCATATAACAAATCAAATCAAAATAAATCAGCAGCATGTTATATACATCAATATATGCACTAATAATATGAATTCATACAGGCACACTCCAAGATATTCAGAGCCACAAATGAACATGCAAAGGTTTTTTTATCACGGCCTGTGTCCCTGTAGGGGGAGATAAACTCTATCAATATGCCCTGTTTATCTTTGTCCTCAGGACCGAAAGTTAGGAAAAATCTAAACATTTGAATCACCACCATTAAAAACTATAGAAATCATGAAAAGTTGGGTCAGTTGAAGAAAACTCGCAAGACAAAACACACTAGCCTTGATGCTAAAGACTGGAAAAGATCATGTGTTTTAAGAAGTTAAATTGTGACATGTCGTATTTTATTGTTGTGTGTTAACCTTGGAAAAGCAACAAATATTGGTAACTACAACTCCATCCTGTCCTATGCATGCATTGGAAGAGAATTTATTTTCCAGTCAGAAAATAAGAAATTCTTACAGCTCCTACGAACAGTTGGGAGTCCTCATTTTACATCTTTACAGTGAACTGCATCACATCTGGATATTGCTAAATAAATCCTGACCCTTGCTTTTTTGGAGAAAAGACAGCAACTGACCGAACAAAGTAGCAAACTTCCTTCTACAAAAAATTATTTTGGAGTAGAGTCACCTTTTAACTTCCACTGAACAAACAGACAATTTAAAAGAAAATACCTGCATATAAAAATACAGATTCTTCGGTAGCTTACTTATTTCTATAACCCAAGGAATTTGATGAATTTACAAAACATTTTTTTTCATAAATCACAAAGTGTATCAAGGTAGAAAAACTCAAATAAACTTTTATCATCATACTACGCGGCCAATGCCCAGATGGTACTCATCTATTTATTGATTTTGTGTGTTAGGGGCCATACAACCATTCAAAATGAATGACACTGTGGTTCACGGCACAATGCAGTAAAACTCAGGTTCCTTAGTGCAACACAGGTTAGTTTTTTTTTTAAAGGAAAAACTAAACATAGGTAAAAAGGGGGTTATTTTGCCAAAGCCCCTGAACTCAACTCAATAAAAGCCTGTGTGTCCATGCAAACATAGGCTTTTACCAGAGATTAAGAGCACCAGAGATTAGAGGCAGTCACAGCTTCCCTCCTGAACACAGGAGAATCCTTGTAATTATTTCCTATATCTTTACAACACTTGTATAACCTGCACAATCACGCACACATACAGTATCTCATAAAAGCGAGTACACCCCTCACATGTTTGAAAATATTTTATTATATCTTTTTATGTGACAACACTGAAGAAATGACACTTTGCTACAATGTAAAGTAGTGAGTGTACAGCTTGTATAACAGTGTAAATTTGCTGTCCCCTCAAAATAACACAGCCATTAAAGTGGTTGTAAAGGTTTGCGGTTTATTTTTATTTTTAAATAACAAAATGTCATACTTGCCTCCATGTGCAAATCGTTTTGCAGAATGCCCCCAAACACCATTTTCTGGGGTTCCACAGCGGCTCTCTGGGCTCCGCCCACTCAGATAACCCCCTCTGGGAAGAGCTTTCCCAAGGGGGGTTACCTTGCTGGCGCGTTCCTTAGTCCTGTATTCGGCATCCATTCGCCCGCCCCCCCTTCATTGGATTTGATTGACGCAGCACAAGCCAATGCCAGTGCCATCTAGTCAATCAGTGCTACCAGTGCCATCTGCCATCAGTTGCCAACCAGTGCCACCTGCATGTGAACCAGTGCTACCTGTCAGTGCCAATTAGTGCCATCTGTCAATCAGTGCCATCCAATGCCACCTGCCAGTGCCAATTAGTATGAACCAGTGCAACTGTCAGTGCCAACCAGTGCCATCTGCCAGTTTCAATCAGTGCCTGTCAGTGCAACCTGTCATTGCCAACCAGTGCCATCTGCCAGTTCCAATCAGTGCCTGTCAGTGCCACCTGTCAGTTCCATCTGTAAATCAGTGTCATCTGTCAATCAGTATGGCAAAAAAAGTTGGGGTTGTGGCGAAATAATAGTGACATAAAGGTAAAAAACAGTCGCTGTACAGCAATCTAGTCCTTTTTAAATCAAGTGATAAAAAAATAAAAATAAATAAAATGAAATGCTGGAAAGATGAGGGGAATGGCAAAGAGAACTCTGCTTTGTGATGAGTGTAATCTTCCAAAGAACAATGCTGCTCCGGGGCAAGCCTGCCAGGTGGGGGGGGCCTGAGCAGAGACTCCAACATGTGCAAGAAAAAACAACAGAAGGCGCCTCCTGGTTAAGCGCTGTAAAGTTTTAATGAAATCACAAATAACAGTGCACACTTACATTAAAAAAGCATGAAATCCAATGTAGAGAAACAGTCCAAAAGCGATCCCAAATTGAAAATGTTGTGACGTCCAACCGTGCCAGTTGATGTGCTGATGGTGCCGCCGGGTAAAACCTCCTGTAATGTTTTCATTCAGCTGATCGAGGTTAGCTGGGATAGTAGGACCCGGAGCGCAGCGTGAGCCTTTGGTGACGTCACTGGGTGTGCGACGACATTTCGAAGCGTGCGCCCGTCGGAGAGAAAGAAGCACGCTTCCAACGGGGCACGCTTCAAAACGTCGTCGCACACCCAGTGACGTCACCAAGGCTCGCGCTGCGCTCCGGGTCCTACTATCCAGCTACCTCGATCAGCTGAATGAAAACATTACAGGAGGTTTTACCCGGCGGCACCATCAGCACATCAACTGGCACGGTTGGACGTCACATCTTTTCAATTTGGGATCGCTTTGGACTGTATTTACATTGGATTTCATGCTTTTTTAATGTAAGTGTGCATGTTATTTGTGATTTATTAAAACTTTACAGCGCTTAACCAGGAGGCGCTTCTGTTTGTTTTTTCTTGCACATGTTGGAGTCTCTGCTCAGCCCCCCCCCCCCCATCTGGCAGGCTTGCCCGGGAGCAGCGTTGTTCTTTGGAAGATTTAACTCCTCACAATGCTTTTTCTTGCATATGTCAATCAGTGCCACCTGTCAGTGCCATTAGTGCCATCTGCCAGTGCCAACCAGTGCCACCTGCCAGTGTCAATTAGTGCCATCTGCCAATCAGTGCCAGCCAATGCCACCTGTCAATGCCAACCAGTGCCACCTGCCCAGTTCCAATCAGTGCCACCAGCCAGCTCCATCTGTCAATCAGTGCCATCTGTCAGTGCCACCTGCCAGTGCCATTGACAGTGCCATCTGCCAGTGCCTGCCAATCAGTGCAACTGCAAATCAGTGCCACTTGAGTGCCAACCAGTGCCAGTGCCACCGCCAGCCAATCAGTTCCAACCAGTGCCACCTGCCAGAGTCAACCAGTGCAATCTGTACTCTGTAGGACATCAAGTGTGTGGTAAAGTGAAAGGAGCAAGCGGGGGGAGTGGAGTGGGTGAGTTTATGAGACGAAGGGGAAAAAAATGAAAATAAAAATTGGGCGAAAAAAATCGGCTTCATATATCGGCCATCAGCCGCCCCGATTTCTAAATATCAGCATCGGCCAGGGAAAAAATCAATATTGGTCTACCTCTACTTTTGAGCTCCATATGTAAATGGTTCACATTGACTTTCTAGGCATGCTAAAAATATATTTCAACAATAGCTCTAGCCAGCAGCTAGAGACATTTTCTTACTACACTTTTTATCTATAGCATACCTAGACTTTACAACACTGTGCCTACACACGTATCTTATATTGTGATGGGCAGCCTGTTGGGGAAAAACATCATCATTTTATCCTTCTAAAAAGATTTATATGGAACTGATCGGACCCTATGTATTTTGTATACATCAGAAACATTGAACGGTTGGCACCAACACATATATACAGTGCGGAAATAAGTATTTGAACACCCTGCTATTTGCAAGTTCTCCCACTTGGAAATCATGGAGGGGTCTGAAATTGTCATCGTAGGTGCATGTCCACTGTGAGGACATAATCCAAAAAAAAAAATTCCAGAAATCACAATTTATGATATTTTTAACTATTTATTTGTATGATACAGCTGCAAAGAAGTATTGAAACTGTTTATCAGCTAGAATTCTGACCTCAAAGACCTGTTAGTCTGCCTTAAAATGTCCACCTCCACTCCATTTATTATCCTAAATTAGATGCACCTGTTTGAGGTCATTAGCTGCATTAAAGACACCTGTCCACCCCATACAATCAGTAAGAAATCCAACTACTAACATGGCAAGACCAAAGAGCTGTCCCAAAAGAGACAAAATTGTACACCTCCACAAGGCTGGAAAGGGCTACGGGGAAATTGCCCCCCCAAGCAGCTTGGTGAAAAAAGGTCCACTGTTGGAGCAATCATTAGAAAATGGAAAAAAAAGCTAAACATGACTGTCAATCTCCCTCGGACTGGGGCTCCATGCAAAATCTCACCTCGTGGGGTCTCAATGATCCTAAGAAAGGTGAGAAATCAGCCCAGGACTACACGGGAGGAGCTGGTCAATGACCTGAAAGAGCTGGGACCACCGTTTCCAAGGTTACTGTTGGTAATACACTAAGACGTCATGGTTTGAAATCATGCATGGCACGGAAGGTTCCCCTGCTTAAACCAGCACATGTCAAGGCCTGTCTTAAGTTTGCCAATGACCATTTGGATGATCCAGAGGAGTCATGGGAGAAAGTCATGTGGTCAGATGAGACCAAAATAGAACTTTTTGGTCATAATTCCACTAACCGTGTTTGGAGGAAGAAGAATGATGAGTACCATCCCAAGAACACCATCCCTACTGTGAAGCATGGGGGTGGTAGCATCATGCTTTGGGGGTGTTTTTCTGCACATGGGACAGGGCGACTGCACTGTATTAAGGAGAGGATGACCGGGGCCATGTATTGCGAGATTTTGGGCAACAACCTCCTTCCCTCAGTTAGAGCTTTGAAGATGGGTCGAGGCTGGGTCTTCCAACATGACAATGACCCGAAGCACACAGCCAGGATAACCAAGGAGTGGCTCTGTAAGAAGCATATCAAGGTTCTGGCGTGGCCTAGCCAGTCTCCAGACCTAAACCCATAGAGAATCTTTGGAGGGAGCTCAAACTCTGTGTTTCTCAGCGACAGCCCAGAAACCTGACTGATCTAGAGAAGATCTGTGTGGAGGAGTGGGCCAAAATCCCTCCTCCAGTGTGTGCAAACCTGGTGAAAAACTGCAAGAAACGTTTGACCTCTGTAATTGCAAACAAAGGCTACTGTACCAAATATTAACATTGATTTTCTCAGGTGTTCAAATACTTATTTGCAGCTGTATCATACAAATAAATAGTTAAAAAAAATCATACATTGTGATTTCTGGAATTTTTTTTTTTGATTATGTCTCTCACAGTGGACATGCACCTACAATGACAATTTCAGACCCCTCCATGATTTCCAAGTGGGAGAACTTGCAAAATAGCAGGGTGTTCAAATACTTATTTTCTGCACTGTATCTGCTTTGAGGCACACACATTTCTTGAAATTACTTCCTATATCTTTACATCGTATCTATGGATGCTTGTACAGGTTATATGTACTTGTTTTGCCTTCTAGCCCATACTCATTTTACTACTCAATGTGAGGTTTGACATTCCATTAATGGGTCCATAGGTGCAGGTAGGCCTGACTATATTCTACTTTTTATACATGTTCTTCATACACACATGCTAAAATCCCCCGTATTAAAATACTATTCAATACTGTCTTTAATTTTAGGTCCCTGTTTGCCAGGCCCAAGTGCCCCCTGGTATTTTCAGGTTGAGTGTAGCACCTTTTGGATGCTCCTCTTTACGATTGGCTCTTCTATCCAGTACAACATACGTTACATCCAAGGTTGAGCGGAAAGGCAGAAAGTTCTGAGACCCTGTTTTAAACCAAACATTGAATGTTCTTTGACACACCAATGAACGACTGATGCCCTGTACACACGATCGGTTCGTCTAATGAAAACGGTCCGATGGACCGTTTTCATCGGACAAACCGATCGTGTGTGGGCCCCATCGTGTTTCCCCCATCGGTGAAAAAACGTAGAGCCTGTTTTAAAATTATCCGATGGTAAAAAAAAAAAACGATATAAAAAAAAACGATCGTCTGTGGGCAAGTCCATCGGTTAAAAATTCACGCATGCTCAGAGTCAAGTGGACGCATGCTCGGAAGCATTGAACTTAATTTTTTCTCAGCATGTCGTAGTGTTTTCGTCATCGCGTTCTGACATGAACAAAATTTTTAACTGATGGTGTGTAGGCAAGATTGATGAAAGTCAGCTTCATCGGATATCTGATGAAAAAATCCATCGATCCGTTTTCATCTGATGAACCGATCATGTGCACGTGGCATAATTGTGCGATCTACCAACTGCTATATGTAGCCACTGTGAATTGATACGGTTTCTGACATTTGTATTTCTATTATAGACATGGTTACCTCTTATATCCCCGATGAAGGAGCCACATTGTCTCTGAAACTAGACAGGTGGAGGACACCAGATTGAATATTAACCACTTAAGACCCGGACCAATACGCTGGCAAATGACCCAAGGGGTTTTTGCGATTCGGCACTGCGTCGCTTTAACAGACAATTGCGCGGTCGTGCGACGTGGCTCCCAAACAAAATTCGCGTCCTTTTTTTCCCACAAATAGAGCTTTCTTTTGGTGGCATTTGATCGCCTCTGCGATTTTTATTTTTTGCGCTATATACAAAAATAGAGCGACATTTTTGAAAAAAAATCAATATTTTTTACTTTTTGTTATAATAAAAAACCAATAAACTAAATTTTAGTCAAACATTTAGGCCAAAATTTATTTAGCCGCATGTCTTTAGTAAAAAAAAAATCGCATTAAAAAAAAATTAGCTACCTAGCGGGAACAGCGACACTAATACAGCGATCAGAAAAATGATCGCTTAGTGACGCTGGCAATAGGGAGTGAAAGGGTTAACTAGGGCAGTGATCAGGGGGTTAAAACTTTATTGGGGGGGGGGGTGGGGGGCTACCCTGACACTACTGACTGTCTGACTGTCACACTGTCTGTCACACTGACACTAAATACAGTAATCATACATGATTACTGCATTCAGTGACACTGTGACAGGGGGGAGGGGGGGGGGGGGGGCGATCGCGGGGGTTAAATGTGTGTGTGTAGTGTAGTGTTGGTGCAGGACTTACTTGTTCTGTGGTGATCTCTCCTCAGCGGCGCTTGAAACAAACGCCGAGGGAGAGATCACGTCGCTTCCTCCTTCCTGTGTTTACACAGGAGGAGGAAGTGACAGGTCAGGCGGGCGCGCGCATTGGCTGGGAGCGATCCGGAGGGGGCGGATGAAAACGGATAGCCGCCCCCACTCGTCGGATCGCTCCTGCAGCCGCGCGGACCGCCGCATGTACGGGGGGGGGGGTCCGATCGGACCCCCGATCCCCCCCAAGGCACCAACGTATATATACGTTGATGTGCCTGTCGGTGCCATTCTGCCGACGTAAATGTACATGCGGCGGTCCTTAAGTGGTTAAAAATGACCTTTCTTTTTCAATCTGCAGCCGCTGTAATTTTCTGGAAATGCAATGCAATATGGCTACATGGAGGTGTTCTGTACATAAAATGTGTACAGATTGCCCCCCATATATGTAATATCCTACTTATGTGAATTTCTCAGAATTCTGCACAAAGACACAAGTCAGATATCAGTCATCCGGTGGAACACAAATTTCATTTTTGGTAAGATACTTCCAATAGGAAATCCCGTCTAAAAATAATTACAAAACCACTCTCATTAGATTCATTTTCCCACATGAGCACAGAGAAACACACAGGGATTTCTTCAAAACAACAAAAGGTAAGAACCTGCAACAAAGTTTGTTAAAAATCCTTGCACTATACATAGATCACCCAGAGGGGAAGGTTTTATCTCAACAAAAGTGGAGTAACGCTGGTCGCGTTAAGCACTTCAGCATTTGCCAATTTCAATGGCTAGAATAAATTACAATTCTGGCCAATGAAATAAACTCCAAAACATCAATTGCTGCTAAATTCTGCTAAAGTAGTCTCAACTGGTTTGAAAAAATACAGCTTAGGTGAGTTTTTAACGCTGATTGACTCCCGTAAGGAGAAACAGTGTTTACAAGAAACCAGTGTGCATGAAGCGTTCATGGCTTACTCTTCGCTTTGACAAATTTTTGTGTTTTGTCTGGAGCACTTCTCCTTTAAATGGAAACCTATATTAGTGGATGGTTGATGATCCGTCTTAAAAAAGGCCTGGCTGCCATTCAGATCCAATACCCTCAAAACCTTGAGCTACTTCTGTGGAACTAGCAGGTAAATAAACAAATACCGAATAGCTGCGTGTTTAAGACTTTTTCAAGAAAAAAAAAAAACTGCCTGAAGCCAAAAACAGCATCTGTAACAATATCCAGTGTGCGTGTGGCCAAAGTATTAAAGGAGTAGTAAAGGAAAAAAATAGTTTTTGCTGAAATTACTGTTTACAGGGTATAGAGACATAATAGTTAACTGATTCCTTTTAAAAACTATTAAAAAAAGATAAAAATCAATCATATAATGTGCCTGCAGTTTAGTTTAGTTTTTAGACTAGTTTCAGTTTGTTCTGTGTGTCTCTGTACAGGGCAGTGTTTGTTTTTAAAATTAATCTGATTGGTTCTGTGGAGTTTTAGACACATAGTAATATCTTCTTGATCATGGACCACAATGAAAAGCTACCATGAGTTTTTTCATAAGGAGCCAGACAAGCAGGAAGTGTGGAGTTCAGCACGGGATTACAGCAACTTCTAAGCAAAAACGGACATGGAGGACATGAAATCAGGACTGCTATAAGGTAAAGCAAGCTATTTAGCATTAAAAGAAATTTCCTTTACTGATCCTTTAAAAACAGTGGCAGCCAGGTTGTATTTTCTGTCAGTAGGTCAGTCATGTCAGCTCCCATGTTTCTAACTTTACAGCTTCACTTTAAGTGTGTCTGAAATAGGCAACTAGTCTGCTATACAGCCAAACACCTAGACGGGAAGTTTATCTTCAACAGTGAAGAATAGATGTAAAGCTGAAGTATGAATGATGTGCCCACAGAAGAAAAAAGGAAAGAGCTCATGGTAATTGTTCCTCTCCCACTCCATATCTCAGCCTATTATATCTGCAATGTAATGGAGATAAAGCACAGACCATTAACACTGCAACATCAAAGTAGAAGGTATTTCTAGCATCAGCTGCACCTCCCCCATCCTCTCCAAGCCACAGGCCATTTTTATTGCCGATTGAACTTTAGAAAATAAAAAATCTAATAGAAAGCACAGGTGCCCGCTGTAAAGCTTATCACTGGCACTTCAGCTGAAATAGACAGAGATGGGAGAAGGGAATCAGCATAATGATATGGAACAATAAGCTAAACAGACGCTGATCAATCAGAACGCAGCTGGAGATCACATGAGATCATTGACATGAAATCAACAACTTCTTCAACCATAAAATACTGACGTTATCTTACCACTTTGGTAAATAGAATGATAATCTTCTCAATCCTTTCCCTGTAAACATGTTGAGCTCCAATACCTCTGCCTGGAAAACAAATCAAATCATCAGGCAACACAGTGTAATTAGGGTCATTGTTAAAGAAGATTCAAGTTGGAGGACAACTATCATGTATTTATTGTGAATTTTAAACCATATGTGCAGGAAAAAAAACATGTCTAGTAAACAATATGGTAATATGTTTTTCTTTTTCTTTTTCCTAAAGTACTTTACAGCAAAGGTTCTCACTTTATAGCAACTCTTTGTGTCAGTTTGACCGGTAATACTTTTAATGCTTTGAATTAAACCTAAACCCAGAGAGGAAAATCAGGTATTGGCTTTAACAAGGTAATGATAGTCAAACAGAAGAATTTTGACTTGCCTAGACATTTCATATGTTAGAGTGCACTACAGGACACAGGCAAATTATTCATACACCATGGGTTATAGGCTCATGCCATGCTGGTGATTGGATGCTAACAAACTTTTGAGGCTACCCAAAAACTTTTAAGATCCCCCCCCCCCCCCCCCCAGGGGACCTTCACTAAAACCCTACCAGACTCTGTAAATCCTCAGTTTTGTAGAAAGCAATGCAGAGTAACAAGGAGAAATTAAAGGTGTGGCCTGTGTCCTGTACTGTACTCTAAGATGGAAGCAAGTCAGAATTCCCCTGATCTTAATCGTACAATATTGGGCCCATGCAACTTATTCATACAACATAGGACATCCCCAAGCAATGAATACAAGAGTGAGCAACTATGAAAATGGAACTGTGCCAACAGGCCATAACGCAACAGAGGCAACGCTGCTGCCACTCTAAGAACTGTGCAGCTGAAAGCTACATCCGCAGAACGTTAGACATTCACCTTGCAAAACTTTGAAAAAGCATGTAAAGATGACCAGGTGGCAGCCTTACAGAGTAAGACAAGAGGCTTGGTGCCTGAAGGCCCAAGACACTCCAACAGATCTGGTAAACTGAGCACAGCAAAGGAGAAGGTATTTGAGAGTAGGTTTGTTTAATAGAATATCTAATCCACCATGCAATGGTGGATTTTGAAAATGTTCCTTCCAAGGTACAGAGGAAAGAACAAACAGGGAATCTGTTGTCTAATGGAAGCAGTAGCTTATAGGAAAACTCTGATAGCTCTGAATATGTCCAAGCAACATAGAGCGACTTCCTCTGGATGCTTAGATTCATAGCACAAAAGTGGCAGAGCAATGTCCTCATTAAGATGAATTGCTGCAATCACTTTTAGAAGAAAGGATGATCTAGGGCAGGAGTCACTAAATAGCAGAGCGAGTGACAGTCCAGTCCAGACCCAGCAGCCTGAGCAGACTCCCCTCTTACCGCCACCGTTAAGGATCACTGCCCTGTAGAGGACGGGAAGAATGGCAGGGTGGACCTGGACCTGGAGCCCAGCCTCCCCCCCCCCCCCCCCGGTGAAATCACAGCAGAATAGACAAAGAGGACTGGAAAGTCTACAGGGGGAGCAGCAGCTGCCCAACCACCCCCCTTAATGCACACACCTGCAGCTGAACTCATAGCAAGGAGGATCTGGATCGCCTCCCATGCACACACCCATCCACCACCACCGTTGAAGTCAAAGCAATAGGGCAGGAGGAATGGAGTCTACAGGGGGAGCGACAACTGGCAACCCCTCCCCCTTGCACTCGACCGCCGCTAAACACACAGCCAGGAGGAGGATGAGAGGCACCCTGGCGGTGTTGGCAGGTAAGCAAATGCAGAAGAGAAGTCCACTCCGCCCTCCACAAAATCAAGTTGAGGTAGGAGGAAGCTTTTGGGGGGCTGTGAAGTGAGAGGGGGGAGCTGCGAGCTGTGATAGGAGGGGCTGTGGGAAAGGGAAACTGCAATACTGGGGCGGCTGTGATGTGAGAGGGAGAGGCTGTAAAATGGGGGCTGTGATGTGAGAGGGTGGCTGTAATATGAAGGGTTTGTGATGCAAGGAGGAGGGCTGTGATGTCAGAAGGAGGCAAGCCGTGATGTGGGGAGTTTTGATTGCAAGGGGAGCTATAAAGTGGGGGGCTTTGATGTAAGAAATGGGAGCTGTGATGTGGGGGCTTTGATGTAAGAAAAGGGAGTTGTGAAGTGGGGGCTGTGATGTGAGAAGGGGGACCTATTATATTTGGGGGGCTGTTATGCGAGAGGGGGAGCTGTGATATGGGTGGGCTGTGATGTCATATGAGGGAGCTGTGATGTGATATGGGAGAGCTGTGATATGGGCGGGTTGTGATGTGATATGGGGGGGATTGTGATATGTGGGGCTGTGATGTGAGGGGATCTGCCATATGAGGGCTGTGATATGAGGGCTGTGATGTAGGAGGGGACTGTTATATGAAGGGTTTGGGATGTGAGGAGGAGGGCTGTGATGTCAGGAGAAGGTGAGCTGTGATGTGGGGGGGGGGGGTGGTTGTGATTGTAAGGAAGACTGATGTGAGGGAGGGGTCTGTGATTGCAAGGGGGGGCTGTGATGCAAGTGGAGTTGTAATGTTGGGGAGCTCTGATGTGAAAGGGGGTAGTGATGTGAAAAGGTGGACTGAGGACACTAATCTAAAGGGAGTTATAGAAGAAAAATTAGATTTGGACCTCTGATGAAAGAAAATGTTACCAACCGGATCTCTGTGAATTTTAATTCAGTATCTCTGATCTAGGGCATAATATAACCTTGTCATGGTAAAGTATAAGAGGGGGCTCCTTACAGGAAAGGGCTGCAGTTCAGAGACACGTCTGACAGATGTAAAATTTAAGTTAAAATTAAAATAATGTGTGGTACTTATCAACTATACCTCTACTGCCTCCTTAATCAGTGCTGTATACCATTTCAGACAGTTAGGGCGTTATTTACTAAAGGCAAATCCACTTTGCACTAAAAGTGCAAAGCGCACTTGGAAATGCAGTCGCTGTAAATCTGAGAGATAGATCTGAAATGAGGGGAAGCTCTACTGATTTTATTATACAATCATGTGAAAGCTAAAATGCTGTTTTTTTATTTTCCTTGCATGTCCCCCTCGGATCTACAGCGATTGCACATCCAAGTGCACTTTTAGTGCACAGTGGATTTGTCTTTAGTAAATAACCCCCTTAGTGTTACATAAAGCTCCATAGAGATGCTATACCTCTTCCTTCTTTATAGGAGGCCAATATCAGCCTCACCAGCACTCCAGAATTAACATCTGACAGATGCGATGGCCCCTAGAAAGGCTACTTTGCTGCAAAGACTCTGCAAGCCCCCAAGGGATACAAAGGAAGGTCTTAAGGGAATAACATGGTTCTGCATAGAGGGCCTGTTACGAAAAACACCTAGAATAAAGGTTTGTATCCATGGGGGATATCCCCTTGCAGAGTCTTTGCAGCAAAGTAGCCTTTCTAGGGGCCATCACATCTGTCAGAAACTGGAAACTGATGGATAAGACTGAGACCTGACCTTTCAGGGTGCCGTCTAGTCAAGATCTGTTTGCATGCAAATCGGCATGTGAGGCACAGAATGCAAGTAATCTCTGGTACTAAATTGACAGCGCTCACCCAAGAAGAAAGCCATAAAAAGTCCCATTTGCAGTTTGAGAAGCCATGTGGGGGACACAACAAATATGTGGAAGAAGGTGCTCTGGTCAGATGAGACCAAAATGAAACTTTTTAGCCTTAAAGCAAAACACTATGTGTGGAGGAAAACAAACACTGCACATCACCCTGAACACATCAATCCCCACCATGAAACATGGTGGTGGAAGCATTATGTTGTGGGGATGCTTTTCTTCAGCAGGGACAGGGAAGCTGGTAAGAGTTGATGGGAAGGTGGATGAAGCCAAATAAAAGGACAATCTTAGAAGAAAACCTGTTAGGCCGCATACACACGATCGAATATATCTGCTGAAACTGGTCCGCAGACCAGTTTCAGCGGACAGATTTGATCGCGTGTACGGGCTAGCAGACCGTTTCCAGCAGACAAAAGTTTTAAAGCATGCTTTAAAACTTGTCTGCTGGAAAGCCGTCTGTCGGATATGTCCGCTGGTTAGTACGCCTAACCAGTGGACCGAAATCTCCCGCATGTGTCGAATGGATTCGATGCATGCGTGGAAGTATTTTACTCCCTGGTTCGGTGACGTGGCGGCGTCAACATCACCGTCACGTCACCGCGCTGTATGTCCACGGGGATTTTGGTTTGATCGTGTGTACACAGATCAAACCAAAACATCCCGGGAGACATGTCCGATGAAAACGGTCCGTCGGACCGTTTTCATCGGATATATCTCCTCGTGTGTATGCGGCCTTAGAGTCTGAAAAAGGCTTAAAACTGGGGTTCACCTTCCAGCAGGACAACAAGCCTTAACATACAGCCAGAGCTATAATATAATGGTTTATATCAAAGCATATTCATATGTTAGAATGGCCCAGTCAAAGTCCAGACCTAAATTCAAATGATGTGTGGCAGGATTTGAAAATTGCTGTTCACAGACGCTCTCTATCCAATCTGAAAGAGCTTAAGCTATTTTGCAAGAAGAATGGGAAAAAATGTGCAAAGCTGGTAGAGAGATACACAAAAATACTTGCAGCTGTAAATGCAGTGAAAGGTGGTTCTATAAAGTATTTACTTGGGGGCTGAATATAAATGCATGAGAAAGTGACGCAACGATTCAGTGTACAGAGCTGTGGTGACATCACTTCCGGTCACAGCGGTGTCCGGAAGATGGAATACACACTGTGTCATGCTGTTTTTAATCATCTGAATTGTAAGTTTTTTAACCTTTATTAATAAACGTATATCTGAAATACTACACTATGGAGTCCTCCCTTCCCTCTCTTTGTTATCTGAGCACAATAAGAAACCTGATCGTGGGTGATTGAACAAGAAAACAGAGCATTCAGCTATTGGAGACTAGCAGAAAGGCTTAATTTTAAGCCAGATGAGGTGAGAGGCTGGGGGAAACGAGAGCAACTGCACAGGATTGAAGCACTTTGCATGTTTTTCTTGGCAGTTGGAGAATACTTCCTTTTAAAGTTGATTTGTTACAATTTTGCAACTTGGATCCTTATGAACATCGTTTGGACTGTTTCAGAAACAGGACGGAAGAGTTTTGTTTTTTTTTGCACGTTTTTATTGAAAATTGCTTGTTTGCACTCAAAACTGTTTTGACACTTAACGTTTTTTGCACAGAAATAATCAATTTTTTATTTACTTTCACTTTGCACATGATTGCTGCACTGTTTGCGCCTGATTTTGCACTTTATTTTGCATTTGCTTATTTGCACTAAAGAAACATTAGTACTTTTATTACTCTGCACTTGCTTTTATGCACCAAGAAAATAGTATATTTATTTAAGATATATTGTATTTATCAGATTTTTTTTGCACAGGAATTAATTTGCACAGAAACAACATTTATTTGCACAGGAAACTTTGCCATATAACTAATAATAGATTATTTTGAGTAAGCGGCATTTCACCCGTTCTTTAACAAACTGTTTTTAGTGTGTGAACACTTCTTTTGCTATGGCTGCTGCTTGTGTATATTTATAATTTTAGTCGTTATGCTAACCACACCAGGTATAAACACACATTAGTTACTCCCATTACAAAATAATTTGAAAATTGCTGTTCCCAGACGCTCTCCATCCAATCTGAAAGAGCTTAAGCCATTTTGCAAGAAGAATGGGCAAAAATGTGCAAAGCTGGTAGAGACATACACAAAAAGACTTGCAGCTGTAACTGCCCTGAAAGGTGGTTCTATAAAATATTTACTTGGGGGCTGAATACAAATGCACGCCACACTTTTCACATATTTATTTGTAAAAAATAAATAAAACCATTTATAATTTTCCTTCCACTTCACAATTATGCGCCCTTTTGTGTTGGTAAATCTTATAAAAAACCTTTTTCAAGGCACTTTAATAACCTTTTAAATAATAGGGAAGCCTAAAGCACTACAGCAATTCCATGATATATAAAAAAAAAAAAAAAACATGAACCCTCGACAGGTAGGTTGCGTCCCCAGTGTCAATTCCAAGGCTTACTGTTTAACCAGTTGAGATCCGCGCTACAGTCGAATGACGGCTCTAGCGCGAATCTAATTTGTCAACAGGCCGTCAATTGACGGCATGTCTTTAAGACGTTCCCCGCGCGCGCTCCCGTGCACGCAGCGGGGAAATTCTGTACTGGCCGTGTCCCTTGGACACAGCCAATAGCAGATCGCGGCGAACGGCCAATCAGAGTGGCCGTTTGCTATGCGATCGGAGTGGCCAATGAGAGATGATCTCAAATGTAAACATATGAGATCATCTCTCATCTCTCTCTCTCTAAGACGTTCCCTGCGCGCGCTCCCGAGCGCGCAGCGGGGAAATTCTGTGCTGCCTGTGTCCCTTGGACACATCCAATCACAGGTCGCAGCGAACGGCCAATCAGAGTGGCCGTTTGCTATGCGATCTGTGCGGCCAATGAGAGATGATCTCAAATGTAAACATATGAGATCATCTCTCATTGCAGCTTCTCCCTCCTCACACAGAGACAGCGTGTGAGGAGAGAGACGGATCTGTGAGTGAAAAGTCAGTGTCAGTAAAAGAAAAAGAAAGTTATAATTTGTGCCATCCCAGTACTGTCCCAGTGCCATCCCAGTACTGTCCCAGTGCCATCCCAGTACTGTCCCAGTGCCACCCCAGTACTGTCCCAGTGCCATCCCAGTACTGTCCCAGTGCCATCCCACCTGTGCCACCTCATCAGTGCCCACCTCATCAGTGCCAGCCTGTGCCGCCAATCAGTGCCAGCCTGTGCCGCCAATCAGTGCCAGCCTGTGCCGCCAATCAGTGCCAGCCTGTGCCGCCAATCAGTGTCCGCCTGTGCCGCCAATCAGTGTCCGCCTGTGCCGCCAATCAGTGTCCGCCTGTGCCGCCAATCAGTGTCCGCCTGTGCCGCCAATCAGTGCCCGCCTGTGCCGCCAATCAGTGCCCGCCTGTGCCGCCAATCAGTGCCCGCCTGTGCCGCCAATCAGTGCCGCCTCATCTGTGCTGCCTCAGTGCCACCTGTGCAATTAGTCAGTGCCCATCTGCTCCGCCAATCAGTGCGCATCTGATTCACCTCATCAGTGCCTGTGCCGCCAATCAGTGCCCGCCTGTGCCGCCAATCAGTGCCCGCCTGTGCCGCCAACCAGTGCCCGCCTGTGCCGCCAACCAGTGCCCGCCTCATCTTTGCTGCCTCAGTGCCACCTGTGCAATTAGTCGGTGCACATCTGTGCCACCTCATCAGTGCCCATCTGATTCACCTCATCAGTGCCTGTGCCGCCAATCAGTGCCCGCCACCATGTCAAAAAAAACCTATTCCCTGGAGGAGGCATACCAAATCCTTTCCGCGCCCAACGAGAGCAACATGCAGCTCACTCTTTCTGATTCTAATTCCAATTCGGATTCGGATTCGGACGTCAATTATGAGCCAGCCCCCAGTAGTGGAACACTGAGTGAATCCGAGGAGGAAGATAGCCGGCCCGCTAAGCGAAGGCGTTCTGGTCAGGCAGTGCCATCCTCCAGTACTCCAGTGCCATCCACAAGCACCGCAGTGCCATCCACAAGCACCGCAGTGCCATCCACAAGCACCGCAGTGCCATCCACAAGCACCTCAGTGCCATCCACAAGCACCTCAGTGCCATCCACAAGCACCTCAGTGCCATCCACAAGCACCTCAGTGCCTCAGCAAGAAAGGCCAAGGACCCATGCCGGCCTTCCCTATGCCCTTCAAAACCCCTTGTGGCTTCCTCCAAATTCTGGAGAAGCCAACATTCCCCCTTTCACGGCCCAGCCAGGAATCCAGGTGGACACGGAGAATTTTTCCCCAATCGATTATTTCAACCTGATGTTCACAGAGGACATGCTATCCGAAATTGTGGCCCAGTGCAACCTATTTGCACAGCAATTTATTCAACAAAATCCCACATCCTATTATGCCCGTCCCTTCCAGTGGAGAGAGCTTACGGTGGAGGAGTTGAAAATTTTTTTAGGCCTCACATTATGTATGGGACTCAACCCAAAAAACGCTTCACGTGCCTTTTGGTCCAAAATGCCAATCTATCACATGCCAATCTTTTCCAGTGTAATGCCCAGATCCCGATACTACCTCATCATGAGATTCCTACATTTTAACGATAACACCCAGTGCCATCCCCGAAATCACCCAAATCACGACAGGCTTTTTAAAATTCGGCCCTTACTGACTTATTTTTCTGAAAAATTCCCCCAATTGTATACCCCGGACCAACACATCTGTGTGGATGAGTCGCTTGTGAAATTCACTGGCAGGCTTCAAATCAAACAATTTATCCCCAGCAAAAGAGCCCGCTATGGCGTGAAGATCTACAAATTGTGTGACCGAGTCACAGGATACTTGTATGCCTTCAGAGTGTACGAAGGCAAGGACACCAAGCTGAATCCCCCTAATTGCCCAGACTACTTGGGATCAAGTGGCAAAATTGTTTGGGAACTCATCACCCCCCTATTGGAAAAGGGATATCATCTGTACGTGGATAACTTCTATACCTCCCTTCCCCTGTTCCACAACCTGCACCAGAAGCAGACGCCAGCATGTGGCACCGTCAGAAATAATCGGAAGGGCTTTCCTCAAAGTCTTGTAAAAAAAAAACTAAAAAGAGGAGAATCAGCAAGTATGCGAAATAAAGAGGTCCTGGCAGTAAAGTGGAAGGACAGAAGAGACGTCTATATGCTATCCACCATCCACAATGACACCGCTGTTGAAACCCGCAGAAGGCGTGGCACCACCATCCGAAAGCCAACATGCATCCAGGATTATAATTTGTTTATGGGCGGAGTTGACTTCAATGACCAGATGCTTGAACCCTATCTCGCCATAAGGCGGACGTACCATTGGTACAAAAAAGTTGCCATTTATTTTTTTCAATTGGCCATATACAACTCGTATGTAATATACCGCAACTCCACCCAAAACCCCAAACGCTTCCTTGGCTACCAAGAGGACCTTATCACTGCCCTTATTTTCCCGAACGGCCCACCCCAAACTATCCGATCTGATGTTTTAAGTCGTCTCGCCGAGCGTCATTTTCCCGGTAGAGTCCCTCCCACAGAAACAGGCCGACGACGTCAAAAAAAATGTAAGGTGTGTACCAGTCAAGGAATCAGAAGAGACACATCTTTCCAATGTGCTGATTGCCCTTCACAGCCTGGCCTCTGTCTAATTGACTGTTTTCGGATTTACCATACCAAACTAAATTATTAATCCTCCGTTCCTGCCTTCATACACCTTTACACCCCTTATGCCACTGCCTGCTCTGTAACTGACCCCGGCTTGTTTTTTGACCACGATTCTGCCTAACGATTTTGTAATATCTCTGCCTGAACCGGAACTGACCCCGGCTTGTTTTTTGACCATTCTTCTGCCCAACGATTCTGTAATGCCTCTGCCTGATCTGGAACTGACCTCGGACTGTTTGACCATGCCTTTTGCCTGCCCCTTGGACTGATCTTGTACCCTGCTACTGGACTAGTGGGATTCAACACAGGGGTCTCACATATGTGAGGGGCTCCAGAAAAGTTTTTCTGGATGAAGAAAACATTTTTTTTTTGTTTTCTCATTCTAGATTAGGGTCTGGTTGCCCGGAGGCTTCAAAGAGATTTGGGTGGGAGAAGCCTCTACCCCTGTCCCCATTCTGTCCTGAACGAGGCCCTACTTCTGCCTGCTGCCTGTAGGACCTATGCCATCATGCCTCTGCCTGATGCATGAACTGACCACCTGCACTAACCCTGACGGGACTGTATCCCTGCCTGGACATTTGTGTATGCAGTTGCTGACCAAGTCCCTGCCTGCTGCCTGGACCAGTGCTATCCTGCTGTGTAGAACTGCGCTACTATTACCACAGGTAATCTTTTGTTTACGCTTTGCTCAGCATAATGTATTTTGGGGTGTAATTCTTGGTATGTGCATGCTATGTGTCTCTGGAACACCTGACGGTGTTCCTTGCATGTTGGGTCTCTGTATGTGGTCAGGCTGTGTAGAAGTCTCACACATGTGGTATCGTTGTACTCAGGAGGAGTAGCAGAATGTATTTTGGGGTGTCATTTTTGCTATGTACATGCTATGTGTTAGAAATATTTTATCAATTGACAACTTTGTGGGGAAAAAATGGGTTTTAATTTTTTTTCCACATGTTCCAAAAACTTCTGGAAAAAAATTAACCGTTCAAAAGACTCATTATGCCTCATAGATTATACGTTGGGGTGTTAGATTTCCAAAATGGGGTCATTTTGTGGGTATTTCCATTGTCCTGGTGTTCCAGGGCCTTCAAAAGTGTAATAGGTAGTCAACTAGTTAGATGTGCAATTTATGCTCCTAAAACCCCGAATGGCGCTTCCTGCATGTTGGGCCTCCGTATGTGGCCAGGCAGTGAAAAAGTCTCACACATGGGGTATCGTTTTACTCAGGAGGAGTAGCCGAATGTATTTTGGGGTGTAATTTTTGCTATGTACATGCTATGTGTTGGAAATATCTTAGAAACTGACAACTTTGTGTAAAAAAAAATGCGTTTTCATTTTTTTCCACGTGTTCCAAAAACTTCTGGAAAAAAATGAACCGTTCAAAAGACTCATTATGCCTCATAGATTACACGTTGGGGTGTTAGCTTTTCAAAATGGGGTCATTTTGTGGGTAATTCCATTGTCCTGGTGTTCCAGGGCCTTCAAAAGTGTAATAGGTAGTCAACTAGTTAGATGTGCAATTTATGCTCCTAAAACCCCTGATGGCGCTTCCTGCATGTTGGGCCTCCGTATGTGGCCAGGCAGTGAAAAAGTCTCACACATGGGGTATCGTTTTACTCAGGAGGAGTAGCCGAATGTATTTTGGGGTGTCATTTTTGCTATGTACATGCTATGTGTTGGAAATATCTTAGAAACTGACAACTTTGTGTAAAAAAAAATGCGTTTTCATTTTTTTCCACGTGTTCCAAAAACTTCTGGAAAAAAATGAACCGTTCAAAAGACTCATTATGCCTCATAGATTACACGTTGGGGTGTTAGCTTTCCAAAATGGGGTCATTTTGTGGGTATTTCCATTGTCCTGGTGTTCCAGGGCCTTCAAAAGTGTAATAGGTAGTCAACTAGTTAGATGTGCAATTTATGCTCCTAAAACCCCGAATGGCGCTTCCTGCATGTTGGGCCTCCGTATGTGGCCAGGCAGTGAAAAAGTCTCACACATGGGGTATCGTTTTACTCAGGAGGAGTAGCCGAATGTATTTTGGGGTGTCATTTTTGCTATGTACATGCTATGTGTTGGAAATATCTTAGAAACTGACAACTTTGTGTAAAAAAAAATGCGTTTTAAATTTTTTTCCACGTGTTCCAAAAACTTCTGGAAAAAAATTAACCGTTCAAAAGACTCATTATGCCTCATAGATTATACGTTGGGGTGTTAGATTTCCAAAATGGGGTCATTTTGTGGGTATTTCCATTGTCCTGGTGTTCCAGGGCCTTCAAAAGTGTAATAGGTAGTCAACTAGTTAGATGTGCAATTTATGCTCCTAAAACCCGGATGGCGCTTCCTGCATGTTGGGCCTCCGTATGTGGCCAGACAGTGAAAAAGTCTCACACATGGGGTATCGTTTTACTCAGGAGGAGTAGCAGAATGTATTTTGGGGTGTAATTTGTGGTATGCACATGCCATGTGAGAGAAATAAGCTATTACATTGACAATTTTGAGAACAGTTTTAAATAAAAAATAAAAATCTTAATTTTGCAAAGTATTGTGGGAAAAAATTACAACTTCAAATACCTCACCATGCATCTTAATAAATACCTTGGAATGTTTACTTTCCAAAAAGGGGTTATTTGGGGGGCATTTGTACTTTCCTGGCTTGTTAGGGTCTCAAGAAATGAGATAGGCCTTCAGTACATCGGGTGTGATCATATGTGATAATTTATTATGATTTGCACTATAGCTTGTAGACTCTAAAACTTTCACACAGACCAAATAATTTCGAAAAAAATTGGGTTATTTTTATCAAAGACATGTAGCAGTATAAATTGTGGCCAAAATTTATGAAGAAAAATTAATAATTTGCAAAATTTTATCACAGAAACTAAGAAAAAATCATTTTTTTTCAAAATTTTCGGTCTTTTTTTATTAATAGCGCAAAAAATAAAAAACCCAGAGGTGATCAAATACCACCAAAAGAAAGCTCTATTTGTGGGAAGAAAAGGACAAAAAAATCATTTAGGTATAGTGTTGCATGACTGAGTAATTGTCATTCAAAGTGTGAGAGTGCTGAAAGCTGAAAATTGCTCTGGGCAGGAAGGGTGTTTAAGTGCCCAGTAAGCAAGTGGTTAATTCTGACTGGAGTGGATCTATAATACACAAGGATCAACTCTGGTCAAAGTTTAATTTATCCAAAGAATAATAAATGCGATGTCACACCCTGTATTATAGAGCTATGGATAGCTGTATCCATAGATAAGATCTAGTTAAAAGCCCTAACCATAACCCCTATTTTCAGTCATTAATAACTATGGATCCAAAGCATCGATCTGTATGAACTGGCAGTCACAGACACATTTGTGTGCTATTTTTTTTTTCTGATTTACCAAGTACAGTCTCATACAAACAAAAACACAATCAGTTGACAATGACTTGTGGCTGGCATGTTGATTTATCATCTCATTGAAGTAAATGGAAGGAATGTCTAGTAATTGTGTTCAGCTTTTATACAAGATTGCTATGATAGACAGACAGACACAGACAAAATATATAACACTGGAAATGTAAACATTTTTCATTCAGTAAGTTGTAGCATTCTGTTAGGGCACAAAAAAAAACACACAATTCTTTTCTATATGCCCAGTTCACAACACTGGCATCACATGTGGATTTTTTTTTGTGAATAGGGCACATAACTGGCACGCATAAAAACTGATGTGAAAAAGATTATGGTTTTCCCATCAGTTTTTATGCATGTATGGTGTGAACGAGCCCTAAAGGATAACTGTAATTTTGTATAACTAAGATTCATGCTGTATGGACCACTGGGAGTAGTACAGGTGCCGCTGTAAACTATCCTATCGGTCCTTCATACATCCAGAAAGTATTCACAGTGCTTCACTTTTTCCACATTTTGTTATGTTACTTTATTACAAAATGTTTTAAATCCATTATTATTCCTAAAATTCAAAATAATTCTACAAACAATACCCCATAATGTTAATGTGAAAGAAGTTTGAAATCTTTGCAAATTTATAGAAAATAAATAAATAAATCACACGTACATAAATATTTACAGCCTTAGCTCAATACTTTGTTGAAGCACCTTTGGCACCAATTACAGCCTCAAGTCTTTTTGAGTATGATGCTACAAAGTAGTGCCGGCACAAGGTCATCCGCTGCGCAAGGTGAAGATGGCAAACTGCGCCGCCCCCCCAGAGCCAGGTCACACAACATGCAGTCCAGTGCATTTTTCTCTGCATCACAAACGCATGGAAAGTAGGTTATATGGTTTTTAACTACATAGTTCACACCAGTGCTTACAGTTTCAGTGTGTCCCAGTTCCAGAAAAAAACAGTAGAACAAGATGCATTTTTCCTATACTCGAACGCTCTAAAAAGCATAAAAAACGCACTGGAACGCACCTAAAAACACACTGGAACACACGTCCTTATTTATGATAAAAAAAAATAAAAAAAAGTAGAAAAAACATGTCTAAAGCGCATGCAGAAAGCATTTGGAATGCATCTGGACTGCGTTTCTATGGTGTGAAGCCTAGGTTCACACTGACTGGGGGATTGAAATCATGTGAGTAGTGTGCCCCCTACCTGGGAGTGCTGGATTATGTACGTAGTACGTGATCCTGGGCAGCAAAGCCGATGTACATGTGATACGGTTGGCAAGCTGATAATAATGACCACCAGCATCAGTCCCAGTTTCTGGAATTATATCCCCCAGCATCGGTGCCAGTTTAGAAAAGAACTAGTCTCAGTATAAATGGCAGTCTCCATAATAATAACCCGCCAACATCAGTGCAGCAGCAATAATAACCCCCAGCATCAGTGCCAGTTTCTACAATTCGATCCCCAGCATTGATGCCAGTTAAAGAAACAGCAGCTAATTTACGTAATATTAACACACAGCATTTGTGTCAATTTCTGCAACAATAATCCCCAGCAACAGTGCTATCTTATGTAATAACTCCCAGCATTGATGGTAGTGTCTGTGATCACCATGTAAATTGGATGGAGTGGTTAACTCTTTAGGGGGGGGGTGCGATGTTAACTACTTGAGCTCTAGAAGACTTTACCCCCTTCATGACCAATCCATTTTAGAACTGCTCCGCTTTAACTAGAGAGGGAATGATTGCTTGTTTCTTCTCCTTACAAAGCAGGGAAAATAAACATATTAGTCTGTGGGGTACGTGAGGTTTTGAACATGCCGAGCCCATCTCTAGCGGTTAATTATCAATGGTATCAGTAATATGCCGCATGAAAGGAGTTAATGTATTGCCACAGGTCACTGATGCATTATTGACCAGTGTAAGTTAATTAACCCTTTTGTGCTGCATTAGTGGCAGTGAGGTCAGTGTTTTTAAACCCCTTCATGCAGCAGCAAAAAAAGGATTTTTAATAACAGCTTACCTGTAAAATCCTTTTCTTGAAGTACATCACGGGACACAGAGCGCATAGCCATTACATATGGGTTATATGGGTACCTTCAGGTGTGGACACTGGTGTAATCAACTTCACAGGAAGTTTCCTCCCTATATAACCCCCTCCCACTGAGAGTGCTTCAGTTTTGTAGCAAGCAATTTCTCCGAGGTTACACAATGTTCCCCAAAAGAGGGGTGGGAGCTCTGTGTCCCGTGATGTACTTCAAGAAAAGGATTTTACAGGTAAGCTGTTATTAAAAATCCTTTTTTCTTTATCGTACATCACGGGACACAGAGCGCATAGCCATTACATATGGGATGTCCCAAAGCAATGCTCCATGAAGGGAGGGAGACCGTAAGGCCAAAAATAGCCAAACAAAAAACATTATCAGGAGGTAAAATAGCTCCACCAACAGAAAAAAAGGGGGCGTGAACCGGGCCAGAGGATTCTATACTGCTGCCCGTAGGACCGCCTGCCCAAATGCTGCCTCCGTAGCCTTTGTGACGTCCAACTTATAAAATTTAGTAAACGTATGTACGGAAGACCAGGTTGCCGCTTTGCAAACCTGTGCGCCATAGAGATCTGATGGTGTGCCGCCCAAGAGGCACTCATGGCCCTCGTAGAATGGGCTTTAACTGATAAGGGAGGTGGAACGCGCTTCAGACCATAGGCCTGAAAAATCAGCTGCTTAATCCACCTAGCCAAGGAAGACTTGGCAGCCGGCTGACCCTTCTTGGGGCCATCCGGAAGAACAAAAAGCACATCTGTTTTCCGAATCTTCTCTGTAGCCTTGAGATAAACCCTCATGGCTCGGACCACGTCCAAAGTATGAAGCAGTCTTTCCTCTCTGGACTGGGGAGTAGGAAAGAAGGATGGTAGGACTAGGTCCTGATTCAAGTGAAAACTGGATATGACCTTAGGAAGGAAAGAAGGTTGAGGCCGCAGAACCACTCTGTCCTTATGCAGAATCAGGTATGGTTCCCTGTAAGACAAGGCTGCCAGCTCGGAGACCCTTCTGGCCGAAGCCATAGCCACCAAGAAAACCAACTTTCGGGTTAGCAGCACAAGAGGGATTTCTGTCAGAGGTTCAAACGGCTGCCTTTGTAAAGCTGACAAGACCAGATTTAAATTTCAGGGGCAGAGGGGAGCTCTAATAGGGGGATTCACATGCAAGACCCCCTGCAAGAAGGTTTTCACAAGCGAATGCGTGGCCAAAGGCCTTTGAAACCATATCGATAAGGCAGACACCTGCCCCTTTAGAGTACTAAGAGCCAATCCCTTGTCAACGCCAACCTGGAGGAATCACAAGATCCTGTCAATAAAAAACTTGCGAGGATGCCCTCCTTGAGACTCGCACCACTCCACATAGGTCCTCCAGACTCTGTAATAGATATTTCTAGAGACTGGCTTTCTAGCCTGAATTAACGTAGATATGACTTGGGCTGAGAGGCCTCTGCCCTTAAGAATTAGGGATTCAGCCGCCAAGCCATCAAATTTAGCTGCTGTGAAGCAGGGTGGTAGATCGGGCCCTGAGACAGCAGATCTGGGCGCAGGGGGAGTGGCCACGGTGCCCCTACTGACATCCTCACGATGAGTGCGTACCAAGCCCTTCTGGGCCAGGCTGGGGCCACCAGGATCACCGGCCTGCGCTCCACCCTGATCCTTCGTAGAAGGCGGGGAATCATCTGTAGTGGAGGGAACGCATACAGGAGAGAAAACTGGTGCCAGGGGCAAACCAACGCATCGGTCCCGTAGGCCGAGGGGTCCCTGGCTCGGGATACGAATTTGTCCAATTTCTTGTTGAATCTTGTTGCCATGATGTCCACATCGGGAACTCCGAATCTTTGGCAAATCTCTTGGAATACCTGGGGGTGAAGAGACCACTCTCCCGGGAGTAACTGTTGACGACTCAAAAAATCTGCTTGAGAATTGTCTATCCCTGGGATGAACACTGCTGAGATGCAGGGTACATGGGCTTCGGCCCATGAGAAAATCAGGTTTACTTCCCTTTGAGCCGCTAGGCTCCTTGTGCCCCCCTGGTGGTTTATGTATGCCACCGCCGTGGCATTGTCGGACTGTATCCTTACTGGCAGACCCTGCAGGGGGAGAGTCCAGGCGACCAGGGCCAACCGAGCAGCTCTGATCTCTAGGACATTGATGGGAAGCAGACTTTCTGCCTCTGACCACTGTCCCTGCTGGGTCCGTTTTCCTAAGATTGCCCCCCAACCTGTTAGGCTGGCATCTGTGGTTACTATTTTCCACGTGATGGGGCAAAAGGTTTTCCCTTTTGACAATTTTTGAGGGACCAGCCACCAGTACAGGCTGCGCCTGACTCCTGGGTAAAGACCTAATCGACGGTCTAATGCCTGTATGGACCTGTTCCAAGCAGAGAGAATAGCTGCCTGGAGAACTCTGGTATGGATCTGGGCATAGGGCACTGCTTCGAAGGCGGCTACCATCTTTCCCAGCAGTCGCATGCATAGGCGAATAGTCGGCCTCTTTTTGCCTAGGACTATTTGAATTGTTTGAGTCAATGACCTGATCTTTTCTTGAGGTAAAAATATCCTCTGGCATTCTGTATCTAACCGAAGGCCTAGATATTCCAACTGTCTTGTGGGTTGCAACCTCGATTTTCCTTGGTTCACAACCCACCCGAATTCTTGTAGATGCCGAACTGTGCGGACTACTGCATGATTGAGGTTGGAAGCTGATCTGTCGATAACCAGGAGATCGTCCAGGTATGCCAGGACCAAAATGCCTTCTGTCCTTAGGACGGCTAGCACCGGGGCTAACACCTTTGTGAATACCCGCGGAGCTGTTGCCAACCCGAAAGGGAGGGCTACGAACTGGAAATGACTTTGATCTATCATAAAACGAAGAAACTTGTGATGTGCTGGGTAGATCGGCACATGCAGATATGCATCCTTTATGTCTATAGATGCTAGAAAGTCGCCTTGATGCAGGCTGGCTGTCACTGAACGTATGGAATCCATACGAAAGGTCTGAATCTTTAGAAAACGATTTAGGCGTTTAAGGTCTAGGATAGGCCTGACGTCGCCATTGGGTTTTGGTATAATAAAAAGGTTGGAGTAGAATCCCAGACCCCTTTCTTGGGTTGGTACTTCTACAATTACTCCTTGGAGCAAGAGGCGATCCAACGCCTTTACGAGAGAGGCCCTCTTTAATGGGTCGCTTGGAAGACTTGACCCCTGAAAATGAGGAGGGGGGATTTCTCGAAACTCTAGTTTGTAGCCTGTGGCTACCACGGACCGAACCCAAGAGTCGGGAATTCTGGCCTTCCAGACTTCGGAGAAAAACTGAAGTCTTCCCCCCACCCAAGAGAGTGGGGGCGCCCCTTCATGAATCTGACTTGATGACTGGTTTAGCCGGCTTGCGAGACCAGGGCCTCTTGTTTGCCGCGGCTTGTCCCTGTGGGCGGCTATTAACTGCTGAACGCCCGGGAGGCCGTCGATACTGACGGGAAGTCGAAGGGGCCGAGCCTGCAAAGGCCTGTCGTTTAAACGCGGGCCCACGCGGTCTTTTCTTGACCGGTAAGGAAGAACTTTTACCACTTGATATGGTTTGGATATATTTATCTAGGTCTTCACCGAATAGTCTTCCCCCATGAAAGGGAAACCCTGCTAAAAGCTTTTTGCAGGGTGCCTCTGCTGACCAGTTCTTTAGCCACAAAAGACGACGCATGTGAACCACCAGCAGAGATAACCGGGATGCCTGTTGGATGGAGTCCTTAATAGCATCTACTGCAAAGCAGAGAGCCCTAGGGAAATCTGCTAATTCACGAGATTGCTGAGCCGGCATGTCCTTTAATATCTGTTTTGCCTGATCCTTTAAGGCCTGACAAACGCCAATGGCTGCCACCGCTGGCTGAACCATGGCACCTACTGTGGTGAAAGAAGCCTTCAGTAGGGTCTCTAATTTTTTGTCGACCGGATCCTTGAACATCTGGACATTTTCAACCGGACAGGTCAGGGATTTATTCACGCAGGAAATGGCCGCGTCCACTGTGGGGAGTGCCCATTTCTTTAAAAATTCCTCTTCCATAGGATAGAGAATAGAGAACCTCTTAGGAGGGATAAAGATCCTATCAGGTCGAGCCCAATCCTGATAAATCACGCTCCGCAGAAGGGGGTGAATCGGAAAAGACACACAAGTTAATGGAGCCTTTAAAGAACCCAATGAGGATACCACAGGGGCTACTAGTTCTGGCACTGGAAGTTTAAAAAAAGGATTTTTAATAACAGATTACCTGTAAAATCCTTTTCTTGAAGTACATCACGGGACACAGAGCGCATAGTCATTACATATGGGTTATATGGGTACCTTCAGGTGTGGACACTGGTGTAATCAACTTCACAGGAAGTTCCTCCCTATATAACCCCCTCCCACTGAGAGTGCTTTAGTTTTGTAGCAAGCAATTTCTCTGAGGTTACACAATGTTCCCCAAAAGAGGGGTGGGAGCTCTGTGTCCCGTGATGTACTTCAAGAAAAGGATTTTACAGGTAAGCTGTTATTAAAAATCCTTTTTTCTTTATCGTACATCACGGGACACAGAGCGCATAGTCATTACATATGGGATGTCCCAAAGCAATGCTCCATGAAGGGAGGGAGACCGTAAGGCCAAAAATAGCCAAACAAAAACATTATCAGGAGGTAAAATAGCTCCACCAACAGAAAAAAAGGGGGCGTGAACGGGCCAGAGGATTCTATACTGCTGCCCGTAGGACCGCCTGCCCAAATGTACGGAAGACAAGGTTGCCGCTTTGCAAACCTGTGCCATAGAGATCTGATGGTGTGCCGCCCAAGAGGCACTCATGGCCCTCGTAGAATGGGCTTTAACTGATAAGGGAGGTGGAACGCGCTTCAGACCATAGGCCTGAAAAATCAGCTGCTTAATCCACCTAGCCAAGGAAGACTTGGCAGCCGGCTGACCCTTCTTGGGGCCATCCGGAAGAACGAAAAGCACATCTGTTTTCCGAATCTTCTCTGTAGCCTTGAGATAAACCCTCATGGCTCGAACCACGTCCAAAGTATGAAGCAGTCTTTCCTCTCTGGACTGGGGAGTAGGAAAGAAGGATGGTAGGACTAGGTCCTGATTCAAGTGAAAACTGGATATGACCTTAGGAAGGAAAGAAGGTTGAGGCCGCAGAACCACTCTGTCCTTATGCAGAATAAGGTACGGTTCCCTGCAAGACAAGGCTGCCAGCTCGGAGACCCTTCTGGCCGAAGCCATAGCCACCAAGAAAACCAACTTTCGGGTTAGCAGCACAAGAGGGATTTCTGTCAGAGGTTCAAACGGCTGCTTTTGTAAAGTTGACAAGACCCGATTTAAATTCCAGGGGCCGAGGGGAGCTCTAATAGGGGAATTCACATGCAAGACCCCCTGTAAGAAGGTTTTCACAAGCGAATGCGTGGCCAAAGGCCTTTGAAACCATATCGATAAGGCAGACACCTGCCCCTTTAGAGTACTAAGAGCCAACCCCTTGTCAACGCCAAGCTGGAGGAATCGCAAGATCCTGTCAATAAAAACTTGCGAGGATGCCCTCCTTGAGACTCGCACCACTCCACATAGGTCCTCCAGACTCTGTAATAGATATTTCTAGAGACTGGCTTTCTAGCCTGAATTAACGTAGATACGACCTGGGCTGAGAGGCCTCTGCCCTTAAGAATTAGGGATTCAGCCGCCAAGCCATCAAATTTAGCTGCTGTGAAGCAGGGTGGTAGATCGGGCCCTGAGACAGCAGATCTGGGCGCAGGGGGAGTGGCCACGGTGCCCCTACTGACATCCTCACGATGAGTGCGTACCAAGCCCTTCTGGGCCAGGCTGGGGCCACCAGGATCACCGGCCTGCGCTCCACCCTGATCCTTCGTAGAAGGCGGGGAATCATCTGTAGTGGAGGGAACGCATACAGGAGAGAAAACTGGTGCCAGGGGCAAACCAACGCATCGGTCCCGTAGGCCGAGGGGTCCCTAGCTCGGGATACGATTTTGTCCAATTTCTTGTTGAATCTTGTTGCCATGATGTCCACCTCGGGAACTCCGAATCTTTGGCAAATCTCTTGGAATACCTGGGGGTGAAGAGACCACTCTCCCGGGAGTAACTGTTGACGACTCAAAAAATCTGCTTGAGAATTGTCTATCCCTGGGATGAACACTGCTGAGATGCAGGGTACATGGGCTTCGGCCCATGAGAAAATCAGGTTTACTTTCCTTTGAGCCGCTAGGCTCCTTGTGCCCCCCTGGTGGTTTATGTATGCCACCGCTGTGGCATTGTCGGACTGTATCCTTACTGGCAGACCCTGCAGGGGCAGAGTCCAGGCGACCAGGGCCAACCGAGCAGCTCTGATCTCTAGGACATTGATGGGAAGCAGACTTTCTGCCTCTGACCACTGTCCCTGCTGGGTCCGTTTTCCTAAGATTGCCCCCCAACCTGTTAGGCTGGTATCTGTGGTTACTATTTTCCACGTGATGGGGCAAAAGGTTTTCCCTTTTGACAATTTTTGAGGGACCAGCCACCAGTACAGGCTGCGCCTGACTCCTGGGGAAAGACCTAATGGACGGTCTAATGCCTGTATGGACCTGTTCCAAGCAGAGAGAATAGCTGCCTGGAGAACTCTGGTATGGATCTGGACATAGGGCACTGCTTCGAAGGCGGCTACCATCTTTTTCAGCAGTCACATGCATAGGCGAATAGTCGGCCTCTTTTTGCCTAGGACTATTTGAATTGTTTGAGTCAATGACCTGATCTTTTCTTGAGGTAAAAATATCCTCTGGCATTCTGTATCTAACCGAAGGCCTAGATATTCCAACTGTCTTGTGGGTTGCAACCTCGATTTTCCTTGGTTCACAACCCACCCGAATTCTTGTAGATGCCGAACTGTGCGGACTACTGCATGATTGAGGTTGGAAGCTGATCTGTCGATAACCAGGAGATCGTCCAGGTATGCCAGGACCAAAATGCCTTCTGTCCTTAGGACGGCTAGCACCGGGGCTAACACCTTTGTGAATACCCGCGGAGCTGTTGCCAACCCGAAAGGGAGGGCTACGAACTGGAAATGACTTTGATCTATCATAAAACGAAGAAACCTGTGATGTGCTGGGTAGATCGGCACATGCAGATATGCATCCTTTATGTCTATAGATGCTAGAAAGTCGCCTTGATGCGGGCTGGCTGTCACTGAACGTATGGAATCCATACGAAAGGTCTGAATCTTTAAAAAGCGATTTAGTCGTTTGAGGTCTAGGATAGGCCTGACGTCGTCATTGGGTTTTGGTATAATAAAAAGGTTGGAGTAGAATCCCAGACCCCTTTCTTGGGTTGGTACTACAATTACTCCTTGGAGCCAGAGGCGATCCAACGCCTTTACGAGAGAGGCCCTCTTTAACGGGTCGCTTGGAAGACTTGACCCCTGAAAATGAGGAGGGGGGATTTCTCGAAACTCTAGTTTGTAGCCTGTGGCTACCCCGGATCGAACCGAAGAGTCGGGAATTCTGGCCTTCCAGACTTCGGAGAAAAACTGAAGTCTTCCCCCCACCCAAGAGAGTGGGGGCGCCCCTTCATGAATCTGACTTGATGACTGGTTTAGCCGGCTTGCGAGACCAGGGCCTCTTGTTTGCCGCGGCTTGTCCCTGTGGGCGGCTATTAACTGCTGAACGCCCGGGAGGCCGTCGATACTGACGGGAAGTCGAAGGGGCCGAGCCTGGAAAGGCCTGTCGTTTAAACGCGGGCCCACGCGGTCTTTCCTTGACCGGTAAGGAAGAACTTTTACCACTTGATATGGTTTGGATATATTTATCTAGGTCTTCACCGAATAGTCTTCCCCCATGAAAGGGAAACCCTGCTAAAAGCTTTTTGCAGGGTGCCTCTGCTGACCAGTTCTTTAGCCACGAAGACGACGCATGTGAACCACCAGCAGAGATAACCGGGATGCCTGTTGGATGGAGTCCTTAATAGCATCTATTGCAAAGCAGAGAGCCCTAGGGAAATCTGCTAATTCACGAGTTTGCTGAGCCGGCATGTCCTTTAACATCTGTTTTGCCTGATCCTTTAAGGCCTGACAAACGCCAATGGCTGCCACCACTGGCTGAACCATGGCACCTACTGTGGTGAAAGAAGCCTTCAGTAGGGTCTCTAATTTTTTGTCGACCGGATCCTTGAACAACTGGACATTTTCAACCGGACAGGTCAGGGATTTATTCACGCAGGAAATGGCCGCGTCCACTGTGGGGAGTGCCCATTTCTTTCAAAATTCCTCTTCCATAGGATAGAGAATAGAGAACCTCTTAGGAGGGATAAAGATCCTATCAGGTCGAGCCCACTCCTGGTAAATCACGCTCCGCAGAAGGGGGTGAATCGGAAAAGACACACAAGTTAATGGAGCCTTTAAAGAACCCAATGAGGATACCACAGGAGCTACTAGTTCTAGCACTGGAAGTTTAAAAGCAGTGCGAACTATATCGGTCAAAGACTGGATCCACAGGCTCTCCGCTTGAGAGGCCGAAAAATATTCATCTACAGTGGACCCTCCATGTCTGAACCTTCGGGACTTGGGTCTGCTTGATCCCCTTGTGGGTCCCGTTCCTCCGAAGAGGAGACCTCCGCATCTGAAAACACCAAACTAGGTGAGGGGGATCTAGCCCGTTTGCTACTTGGCAAAGGGCGGGCAAACAAAGCAGTTAACCTTTTCTCTAGCCCACCCAGGGTGGTCGCTAGCATTTCTTCCGTTACGTAAACGGGAATGGGTGGATCGGGGGCCGCCTCTTCCCCCAGCATCCCCAATGGCTCTTGTACTATGCTACTCGGTGGTCTAACTGGTGAGGGTGGGGCCGTTGAAGCCTGGCCCAAATTCTCTGACCCCGATGGAGACCCCTTTTGTTTCTTGGCACCTTTTGCAGCCTTGGCTGGTCCTGATGCCTTTGAAGCCATTGCACAACCTTGAGTCACCCCTCTAGCCAACACCTGACTGTTGTAGCTAGGAGTAATTAATATGAGAACAGGCTGAGGAAAACGAAAACATTTTTTTTTTTTTTTTTTTTTACCCGCCTGGGAGGTGGCAATACTGAGGAAAACCTGTGAGTATTGCAACACCAATGCCCGTTAGCCGGAGTCCAAGGTTGACTCAGATACTGCTGGATCTAAGGCTGAGTCCCTTTAAAGCAAAAAAAACACCTTGGCTTTGAAGCACTTCGGACGGATCCGGCTAGCTATCCTGGGTCCCGAGACCTCCGAGGGACAGCTAGACGTGACCAACACCTAAGACACTGGCGAAAAAACTGAAGCACTCTCAGTGGGAGGGGGTTATATAGGGAGGAACTTCCTGTGAAGTTGATTACACCAGTGTCCACACCTGAAGGTACCCATATAACCCATATGTAATGACTATGCGCTCTGTGTCCCGTGATGTACGATAAAGAAAGCAGTGCGAACCATATCGGTCAAAGACTGGATCCACAGGCTCTCCGCTTGAGAGGCCAAAAAATATTCATCTACAGTGGAACCCTCCATGTCTGAACCGTCGGGACTTGGGTCTGCTTGATCCCCTTGTGGGTCCCGTTCCTCCGAAGAGGAGACCTCCGCATCTGAAAACACCAAACTAGGTGAGGGGGATCTAGCCCGTTTGCTACTTGGCAAAGGGCGGGCAAACAAAGCAGTTAACCTTTTCTCTAGCCCACCCAGGGTGGTCGCTAGCATTTCTTCCGTTACGTAAACCGGAATGGGTGGATCGGGGGCCGCCTCTGCCCCCAGCACCCCCAATGGCTCTTGTACTATGCTACTCGGTGGTCTAACTGGTGAGGGTGGGGCCGTTGAAGCCTGGCCCAAATCCTCTGACCCCGATGGAGACCCCTTTTGTTTCTTGGCACCTTTTGCAGCCTTGGCTGGTCCTGATCCCTTTGGAGCCATTGCACAACCTTGAGTCACCCCTATAGCCAACACCTGACTGTTGTAGCTAGGAGTAATTAATATGAGAACAGGCTGAGGAAAATGAAAAATGTTGTATATATATATATATATATATATATATATTTTTTTTTTCCCAAAAAAAAATATTTTTTTTTTTTTTTTTACCCGCCTGGGAGGTGGCAATACTGAGGAAAACCTGTGAGTATTGCAACACCAATGCCCGTTAGCCGGAGTCCAAGGTTGACTCAGATACTGCTGGATCTAAGGCTGAGTCCCTTTAAGCAAAAAAACTCTTTTTTTTTTTTCTCTGGTCAATAGTGGAACTAAGTCCTAGACCTGAAGATCCACAAACCGCCACTGGGTGTCACTGTGGCCAAAAGACCCAGCTGCGCGCTCTGTGTCCTTCTTCCTCTGCTTCCAGGAGGGAAAAGACCAGCCAGAGAGAAACGTTTTACTTTTAACTGACCCTGACGCTGCTGGCCCGCCCCCCCAATGCACGCCGACGCTATAAAAGGCGGCGTGCACGCGCCCGCACCCCCCCCCCCCACGATGAAACAACATGGAGGAAGCAGAGAGCAGAGGAAAAGCATGGACCAGCGCCAGCAGCACCAACAGACACCAGGTAAGCACTAATCCTTACTGTAGTGCACACAGAGAGGAAGCTGTCCCCATAGGCTTCCTAAGAAACAGGAGTTTTCACCAGCAATTCCCTTTTTATAGTACGTGGGGCTGCAGTATCAATGCTAACAGGCAGACCCGGGGTGAGTAGAAAATATATATCTTAAACAAGTATACATATATCTACATGTTATCTGGGTAAACATTAGTACATCCCATCCTGCCTAAAAAGACATAGTGGAGATAGTGGCTGATGCACAAGCATACCATTAGCCAACCCAGAACCCCCAGGGGGATACCTACTGTCCAACCAAGTCCCGCAGGTTCCCTCTTACCTGCTCCACGCCGCAGGGTATTGCAAACTGCAAGAGGCCCAATCTTCTCCCATCTCCGTGGGTATTGTCTCGGACCTTCAGGGACCGGGGTCCTGTGTTTAAGGAACCCACACCCCTGGACCTATATAGCATCCTGGCATCAGTAGCGTTTAGTCCTGGGAGAGACCAAGGCACTGGAGCCCAGAATCCAGCCCTCCAAGGAGAGGCATTATAGGCAACACCCCACGCAGGCAGGGCCCGGGTACCGTACTCCTTGGCTTTGAAGCACTTTGGACGGATCCGGCTAGCTATCCTGGGTCCCGAGACCTCCGAGGGACAGCTAGACGTGCCCAACACCTAAGACACTGGTGAAAAAACTGAAGCACTCCCAGTGGGAGGGGGTTATATAGGGAGGAAACTTCCTGTGAAATTGATTACACCAGTGTCCACACCTGAAGGTACCCATATAACCCAAGTGTAATGGCTATGCGCTCTGTGTCCCGTGATGTACGATAAAGAAAATGGGTTAACGAACACAGATACTTTTGCCACGAATGCAGCACAAAGGGTTTTATTAACTGACACTGGTCAATAATGCATCAGTGACTAGTGGCAACACATTAACCGCTTTCATGCGGCATATTACTGATACCATTGGTAATTAATCTCACCTCTACCCTCTCCCCAGAGTTAGCCGATTCATCAGTAGCCGTTTATCTGCTTACTATTGATGCACTGCCTGGTTGGTTCCTCCTCTAGGTCACATTTACTGCTGTGCCTGGCAGCCCTCTATGGTCCTCTATCTTCCCACCTTCCAGTGACGTCACGACGGAACTCGGAAGCAACCGAAGGGCAGAGATTACTCTGTGGGTCCACCTAACAGGGAAGTGAAGGCTGAGTCCTAGGCTTGTGCCGGCAGCTGTAGTGTATTGTAGCGCGGTCGGCGGTGGCCAGTATACTTGTTTCCCAAAACATTTTTAGCAGCACACAGAGCACTGTGCCCCTTTTACCACAGTAGATTGTTACGTCACAGGTGCCCCGCCCCCCCATACTGGCTCTGTCTACTACAAGCATGGCACACCTATTTTTGGGTAGCTTCTCCCATTCTTCTTTGTAGGACCTTTCAAGCTCCATCAGGTTGGATGGGGAGCATCGGTGCATAGATATTTTCAGATCTCTCCAGAGATGTTGAATCGGGTTCAAGTCTGGGCCACTCAGGGACTTTCAAAGAGTTGTCCCATAGCCACTCCTTTGTGATCTTGGCTGTGTGCTTAGGGTCATTGTCCTGTTGGAAGACAAATCTTGCCCCAGTCTGAGGTCCAGAGCTCTCTGGAGCAGGTTTTTATCAAGGGTGTCTGTACATTGCTGCATTCATCTTTTCCTCAATCCTGACTAGTCTCCCTGTATTTGCCACTGAAAAACAACCCCACAGCATGATGCTGCCCCCATTATGTTTCACTGTAGCAATGCTATTGGCCAGGTGATGAGCAGTGCCTGGTATCCTCCAGACATGACGCTTGCCATTCAGGCCAGAGTTCAATCTTTGTTTCATCAGACCAGAGAATTGTGTTTATTGAGGTCTGAGAATCCTTCAAACTCCAGGTGGGCTATTATGTGCCTTTTACTGAGGAGTGGCTTCCATCTGACCACTCTACCATACAGGCCTGATTGGTGGAGTGCTACAAAGATGGTTGTTCTTCTGGAAGGTTCTCCACTCCGTCAAAGTGACTACCGGGTTCTTGGTTAACTCCCTGACTAAGGCCCTGCTCCCCGATCACTCAGTTTGTCCGGAATCCCCGCACTAGGAAGAGTCCTGGTGGTTCCAAACTTCTTCCATTTACACATGATGGAGGCCAATGTGCTCATTGGGACCTTTAATGCTGCATACATTTTTCTGTACCCTTCCCCAGATGTGTGCCTAAATACAATCCTGTCTCGGAGGTCTACAGACAATTCCTTGGACTTCATGGCTTAGTATGTACTCTAACATGCACAAGTAACTGTGGGGCATTAAATAGAAAGGTGTGTGCTTTTTCAAATCATGTCTTAGCCTGGGTTCACACTTGTTCCAACAACGCTCCTACATTGGGAGCTCTTGTAGTATGACTTGTTAAAAATCAATGTTTCACTATGAGAGCTGTCTTAACTGATCCGACACAAGTCGGTCCGTCTTTGAAAACACTCCCTGTACTACTTTGCTCCGACATTCATCCTACTTCAGCCCATTGAATATCATTGAAGTCGGACCAAAGTAGGAGCCTTGTCCTTATCAGACATCCGACATGTGATTACAGCAGCAGTAAAAGGAATTTATCTCACTCTGGGATTGTTTTGATTGGTCAAAGAACAAGTCAGACTATCACAAAGTCGGTTCAAAGTAGTATCCTGTTCATGAAAGTCAGATGGATGTAGGAGCAATGTAGGATGAATGTAGGATGAATGTAGGACAGATGTCGCAGAGCAAAGTAGGATGAAAGTTGTACTGCTGTTGTGTAGTATAGTGTGAACCCGGCCTAATTAAGTGAATTTACCACAGGTGGACTCCAATCAAGTTGTAGAAACATCTCAAGGATGATCAGTGGAAACAGGATGCACCTGAGCTAAATTTTGAGTGTAATGGCAAGGGCAGTAAATACTTATGTGCATATGATATTTTTTGTTTTTTATTTTAAATAAAATTGCAAAGATTTTAAATAAACTTCTTTCACATTGTCAGTATAGGGTATTGTTTGTAGAACAGAATTTTGAGGAAAATAATTGAATTCATTTTGGAATAAGGCTGTAACATAATAAAATGTGGAAAAAGTGCTGTGAATACTTTCTGAATGCACTGTATACACAAAAATAAATCCCTTAGATTTCTATAGAATGGGTCCATAGTAACTATTTTCTCTGTGCATGTGCAGAAGACACGTGGGTCGGATTGTAGAGCAGCAACTGTAGGGCTTCCACTGGGCTCCATGGCGTAAATTTGACATTAGCATGGACAGGTGAATGCAAGACTATGGGGGTGTTTAGGTACAATATTTTTGCACCATAAGATGCACCCCCCCCCCCCCCAAAAATGGGGCCGTGGTCTGGTCCAGTCTTACTCCCTGCTCATTCCACCGGCAGCTGCTGCTGCAAACTATGCCCCGAGTCCTCCTCCTTAGCTGCTGCCTGGGTGCATATGAGGCAGAGAGCCAGCCAGAGGGGGTTTTGCATTGCAATGGCAGTGTCCTCCGCTGCCTGAGGTGAGCTGGTGATAAGGGGTTTGGAGGTGTGGGCTGCCATGGTATCCACTGCCCAGTCACCTGAGCTAGAAGAGGTTGAAGGGATGTTTGTGTGTGCCCTGCCAACCTGAGTTGATCTGGGAGGAGGGGGGGGGGGGTTTGCTGTGTCCACCACCACCACCCAGGTATAGTGTAGCTGAGCTGATTCGATAGGGGGGGGTGGTATTGCTGTGTGTCGAACACCCACCTATAGTATTAGTATAATATTATATATTTTAGTACACCATTTAGTTCAGAATATTTTTATTGTTTTCCCCCTCTAAAACCTAGGTGCGTCTTATGGAGCAAAAAATACGATAATTTAAAGGGTAAATATACAAAAGAGAAGTTATTCTTTAGAACTCAAATACACATTTGACTGAAGAAGAAAAGTAATGAGGACCCACATTAAAAAAAATCAACCTTCTGTCATTTATAGATCAGATACTTACTGCACTCCAAGAACTGCCTCAGACGATCAAATACTGCATTAAGAAAAACCTAGGCAGAAAACAACAAAATAAATAAGAATGTAAATGACACCGCCATACATTTTCATCAAACGATACCACAATTCAGGTTGCAGGAGTGACATCGGGTGACATGAGTTTGCTGGTGATTTATTTTGTCTTATAAGTGCAACCTTTCCCGATTCTCAGTACTCTATAGAGGGTATATGGCCAGCTGATGATATTAATAGAGCAGCTAAGAAATTCAGCTTAGGGACAGCTTGTCAGCTGTTCAAATGAAAGACATCTCATGTAAACATATGAATGGATAGTGTAGAGCAGGGGGCACATCAGCATTATGGTTGCTCTCCAAGGGTTGGTTGTATCTGTAAGACTAGATGTCCAGAGCACTCCACATCTCCCTCTTACATCAGATATCAATATCCCCCCCACCATCAGAAGTCAAGAGACCCTCACCCTCCCTTACATCACAGTGCACCACCGTTATCTTGTGCTGCTGCCAGGAAGAATCTGGGGAAAGTACTGGGTAGAAGAAAGTGCAGGGCCTAAAGGATGATCAGCGGTAGGTTGGAGTCAGCTAAAATGCTAAGACAAGGGGGTGCTGCGGCTGCATGTAGAAGTGCTGGATCTGGTGGAGGAATTCTGTCCTACTCTCTGCTGCTGAATGCTGAGATATAGCGGGGTGGAGATGAGTGTGGGTGCTGCAGCTGCAGATGAGGTGCAAGGGCCACATGAAATGGCCTGGCGGGCCACATGTTTGACACACGTGGTGTAGAGAATTGAAGTTTCTAAGTTATCTCTAACTTGTTAACCATACACAGCAGGGGCAAACATCACACAATTTTGCCGATAGAAGTTCTATCTTTATAGGACAAGTGTTTGGAAAACATTAGGTCTTTGCCACACCTTGGCAATGAGTATTGTACCACGTTTTCTAACAGTTTACATATTTGAGGTTTTATGTAGTGCAGCTTCTAAAACACATGAATGCTGCAATTTTCCTGAGCTTTCCCACAAGCTCTTAACATCTTCAAACAGCTCTTGTACCATTATACCTTTAAGCCCTGGTTCACACTGGGCTGCGGGAGTGAAGCAGTGCGAGTTCAGCTGAACTCGCACGATTTCACTCCCGCCCGGCAGTCCCGATTTCAGCCGCGATTTCAGAGACATCTGTGCAGGTTTCTGCACAGATGTCAATGTAAATCGCAGGCTGAAATCGCAAAAAGTAGTACAGAGACTACTTTTTGAAATCGGTGCAATGCCGCAGATGCAGCGTCGCACTGATTAGGACAGTGCCATTGCCGGCAATTTGCGGCAAAATCCGCCGTTTTGACATGCGATTTGACATGCCAAATCGCATGTCAAAACGCACCAGTGTGAACCAGGGCTTATGGAAAATAGCAATTTTTACATGTCCACTACTAATTAACTACGGTTAATTCAGCTTAAGAGTCGGTTCACACTGGAGCGACACGACTTCCAGCACGACTTTCAGAAGCAACTTCAACACGACTTGAGCATGAACCACAGGGCGATCTGGGGCGATTTACAACACGACTTGAAGTCCTTTTCAGGTCAGGAGACATTCCAGTGGCCAATAAAACAACAATCAGCTCTGGGAGAGGGAAGGGGAGGGAGGGGTTTGCCTGAGAAATGTATGTTTTCTTGCTGAAAGGTCGCTTCAATTAAAACAGTGATCAGACTTGGAAGCGACTTTCATTGAAATCAATGGGTACAAATCGCCTAGAAGTCTGATTGAAGTAGTACAGGAACCTCTTCTGAAGTCGGAGCGACATGAGTAGTGTGTATTAACACCGCTCCCATTCACTTACATTGCTTTTCTGGACAGCACGACTTGGGACGACTTGAGACGACTTCAAATCGGATCCCAAGTCGCCCCAGTGTGAACCGACTCTAAACGTATGATAGAAAACAGATGCCTCTTAAAATAAATTGTTTACTGTAAATATTATATTTATACTAAAATTTGTCCTCTTAAAGTGGTTTTATATCCTTTTTGTTTTTACCTACAGATAAGACTATAATACGGCTTACCTGTAGGTAAAATGAATATCTCCTAAACATGTACGGTTTAGGAGATATTCACTTTGCATGCATTCGCTGACGCCAGCGGTGCATGCGCTGTGAAGGCCCGGACTTTTCCGGGAAGAAGACTTATACTGGCGATACACCTTTAGATTATCCGCAGATTTTCTATGGTCAGATAGAAAAAGTGGAACAGACCCCTCCATCTACACTGAACTGTGTGGACGGAAAAATCTCCCACTGACTCAAGCTTTTATATCTTGCAAGTCGGCCCCGCTGGCTCTCACAATACCGGAACATTCTGATTGGGTGCAAGCATTGTTTAGTTTGAGAGCCAGCGGGGCCGACTAGCAAGATATGGACGCTTGTGCCAGTGGGAGATTCTTCCGTCCACACAGTTCAGTGTATATGGAGGGGTCTGTTCCACTTTTTCCATCTGACCATAGAAAATCTGCAGATAATCTAAAGGTGTATGGCTAGCATTAGTAGAAGACGTAATCGAGCTGACAGAGGGAACATGTCAGCTCCCTCGGCGTGGACCAGGATCAGATGCCGAGGCCTCCTTCTAAGGTGAGTATTTCATAAGGAGCTAGTATACGCTCCATACTAGCTCATTATGCTTTTGCCTTATAGTTTTTTGTTATTATAGTGCGGGTATACAACCGCTTTAACAATGACACTAAAATACTGTTTCTGGTACAAAGCATGGAAGAGTAAATTTGTGAAATTGTGCATCCTTTTATGGAACACTGGCAAAAAAAAACAAATAAAAGCAAAAGAAGGAAAATCTTAATGGTTAAATAACATGTTATACTTACCTCCACTGTGCAGCTCGTTTTGCACAGAGTGTCCCTGAACGCTGTCTTCTGGGATCCCTCGGCGGCTGTCTCGGCTCCTCCTCGCAAAAGCTTTCTACCTTCATGCGAGCGAGCTCGCATGGTGGAAAGCTTTTGCGAGGAAAGCTTTTCACTCGGCCCCGCCCCCCCGGGGCAAACGCTGTGACTGACAGCAGCGCCAGCCAATGGCTGCGCTGCTATCAATCCGCCCAGCTTAGCCAATCAACGGCCAGGCTGGGAACCGAACAGGATGATAAGCATGCGCCCGGGAATTTCGAATGGTCAGGTAAGTAAAACGCGGGCTCGGGGGGGAGCCGGTCCTGTCAGATGTTTTTTTACCTTAATGCATAGGATGCATTAAGGTACAAAAACGTTTACCTTTACAACCCCTTTAAGTTTGTAAACTTTTTCGAAGATCCCCACAAATTTCCTTCCTGGAATTCTCGGACATGCATTCATTATGCCCTGTGAGTAGGCACTGCTGTGTCACACATTTCACACTACAAAGGTGGTAAAAGGAGGAGTTTCAGGAGGCGGTCAGTACAGTAATCACTGCTTTCAGGTTAGGTACCATGGGACATGTAGTCCTTAGCAATGGAAAGTAAACAGCAGAAGAGGAGCTGAAAAGCATGCAGGGGATCCAGTAAGTTATGGAAAGGCCCCAGTCACACCTCGTAGCTTGAAGCTCAAAGCTCCAAAATGATTGAGAAAAACTAAATTATTCCCTATGAAGATTGTTCACATGCAAATTGCCTGAAGCCAAACACGTGAAGTTCTAAAGCCTTTTTTGTAGCTCAAATTGGGTAGATTTGTGTATTTTTGTCACATCTTTATTCCCATAGAAATTAATGGGAATGTACGATTTTTCATTTTGTGTGCGCTTACATGTGTTTTTAAGCAATTTTCTGTTTAAATAATAATAAAAAATATATGTTAAACAAAATTATAATATAGAAATAAAAAAGAAAATAAACAAAAAACTAACATTCATCAAATAAATAAAATTCATATTAATAAATAATTAACCCCTAACCTTAAAAAAATAATACAATAATAAACACCCGAACAGTACAAATAATAATATTCATAATAATAATATTGCATTTATTTATTTTGTGTTAGGACTAGGGTATTTATTATGATTTTATTGTATTTTTTAAAAAGCTAGGGGTTAATTATGCATTATTACACATTATTCATTTATTGTATTTATAATTATTTTTATTTATTTGTGTGCCGATTTTACAATTATTTATTCATTTATTAGTAGTAGTAGTAGTATTAACACCCTAACAAAACACAAATAAATAATAATAAAAAGACAATAAAATAAAATATTAACCCCTAAACCAAACCCCAACCCCTAATCCTAAACTAACCCTAAAAAACTATTATAATAAAAAATGAATAATAAAAAAAAGGAAATAAAAGCTAATGAAAGCTAAGCGGAAAAACCAAGCAACAAATGATACAACAGATGATAGTTTTCTCTATTGGCTAATAAAAATGCGAAAGCTCAAAAACACTGTATTAAAATTTGCAAATAAGCAACGAAATTGCGCATAAAAATGCTAGGAAAACGCTCAAAGGCACTATGCTCAGGGGTGAATGCAGCCAAAGAGATGGCCAGTAAACAGGCAGCACTCTCAACATAAAAGGAGATTTTTCAAGTAAGCATATATTGGATTGTCAAATATAACTATTGTTTGAATTGCTACTGCAACGCTGATGTAATAAAACTTAAAGCGGTGTTCCAACAACAATTAGCATTTTTTAACCGCTTGCCGACCAGCCGCCGCAGTTATACGGCGGCAGGTCGGCACTCCTGCGCGAGAGCCCGTAGCTCTACGTCGCCACTTTCGACAGCCACTAAGGGGCGCGTGCGCGCCGCCGGCGGCCCGCGCGCTCGCCCCCGAGTCCTGTGCGTGTGCCCGGCGGGCACGATCGCCGGCGGGCACGATCGCCGCCGGGCACACGCGATCGCTCTGTACAGAGCGGGGAACGGGAGCTGTGTGTGTAAACACACAGCTTTCGTTCCTGTCAGTGGGGGAAACGCTGATTTTCTGTTCATACAATGTATGAACGGAAGATCAGTGATTTCCCCTAGTGAGGCCACCCCCCCCCATACAGTTAGAACACAAATAGGAACACACTTAACCCCTTCCCCGCCCCCTAGTGTTAACCCATTCACTGCCAATGGCATTTTTATAGTAATCCAATGCATTTTTATAGCATTGATCGATAAAAAAAATGCCAATGGTCCCAAAAATGTGTCAAAAGTGTCCGAAGTGTCCGCCATAAGGTCGCAGTACTGAAAAAAAACGCTAATCGCCACCATTACTAGTAAAAAAAAAAATAATAAAAATGCCATAAAACTACCCCCTATTTTGTAAACGCTATAACTTTTGTGCAAACCAATCAATAAACGCTAATTGCGATTTTTTTAACGAAAAATATGTAGAAGAATACGTATCGGCCTAAACTGAGGAAAAAAAAGTTTTTTTATATATTTTTGGGGGATATTTATTACAGAAAAAAGTAAAAAATATTGCATTTTTTTCAAAATAGTCGCTCTATTTTTGTTTATAGCGCAAAAAATAAAAACCGCAGAGATGATCAAATACGACCAAAAGAAAGCTCTATTTGTGGGAAAAAAAAAGGACGCCAATTTTGTTTGGGAGCCACGTCGCACGACCGCGCAATTGTCAGTTAAAGCGACGCAGTGCCGAATCGCAAAAAGTGCTCTGGTCGTTGGGCAGCAATATGATCCGGGGCTGAAGTGGTTAAAGGTATGTCCATTCATCATGCGTTTTTATAATATAAATCCGGTCACTTACTATTTTACAATCCGCCACCGCTCTGCATAGTTATTCAAAAAAGATAGTTTATCAAACTATGTCTACACAGTTGTCATTTTACTTGTGGGCATTGTGAAGGCTACAAGCACTTACTTCCTGAAAGTCTTGGATTTGGAGTGATAATTGGGTAGCGCACTGCATACTGGGAAATGATGACACACATTTCCCAGGAGCATTAGAGGGAGATGATGTCAGAATCCTAGGTGATTCCAAGGGCAGATTTCATGGGACCGCATAGCAACAGGCATTTCCAGATGAGTAAAAAAACGTCACTTTTAGGCCCCTTTCACACGTCCGCATCCGCCGCTTCTTTTTTACAAGTCCCTTTACGGACTTGTAATGGGCCCCTATGGGATCGCGTCCGTTAGCGGGTTATGAATGCATCCGCTAACATCCGCAATGATCCGCGTCCGTAAAGGTCCGGTTTTTCGGACGGAAGAAAACCCTATTTTTCTTCCGTCCGGCGGAACGGATCGGATGAAGACGGACAAACGGTCCGTATTCATCCGATTCCCCATAGGGAAGAGCGAAGGAGAGACAGGGCGGTCCCTGCACACTGTGCGGGGACCGCCCTGTCCGCCGACAGCTGAGCGGGGATCCCCGCTGAGCCGACGGACACACACGGAGCGGACCGAAAAACGGTCCGCTCCGTGTGAAAGGACCCTAAGTGTATGCTGTGAACATAGAGGTCCTTTAAAAAACATAATTCTTTTAATCCAAATTAGCATAGGTTGCAAGATAAAAATCGTTCCTAGTTGTTTATAGTGGACATAGCATATTTAGCACCTTCTTTTCTATAAATGGATTGTTTAGGTGGACAAATGGGTCAATACAAAAGCAGGAGGTTGATTAGCAGCTTAATTTGAGACAGTCAATTGGATTTTCCTTGCAAGGTCCCGTGGCTCTCATCCACACATAACTGCCTGTGCTTTCCCCAATTTAAAACAATGGGAGTGATTAAAAAACAATTAGTAGGCCTTTTGAGAGCTTACCAAGCACAATACAGTTTCTTTACTATTTCATGTATTCCAAATCCTCTTCCAGGTATTTGTTTTAGCTGTCATTCTGACCACATAATACATTTTAGACACTTGCAAAACACTGCAGATACTGGGAAAGAAGCTGAACAGACCCCATCAGTAAGCTTTACCATCCACACCAACTGCGTATAAGTATACTTTTGTGTTAAAAAATTAGCTCAGAACAAACCGCTTAATACACAAGACATATTAAAATGTAGGATGTAGGACTCCCTTTCACCTTCAAGATGCCTAAATTCCGTACAGCATAGTTGATTAAGTTGGAAAAGACACTGTCCATCCAGTTTGATGTGTGTGTGTGTGTGTGTGTGTGTGTGTGTGCGTGCATGTCACTGCCATTTTCCATATCCCTGTACATTGTGTTCACTAAGAAACACCTCTAAATGTTTTTTAAATTTATCTACACTTTTCGTTGAGACCACCAACTGTGAAAGGGAGATCCACATCCTTACTGCTCTAACAGTAAACAACCCCTTACACACTTTAAGATTGAACCCCCTCTTGTCCAACTTGATTTTGCGGCTGTTTGTCTTCTTTAGAGATCTCTGGTTAACTGCTTGCAGACCAGCTGCCGCAGTTATACGGCGGCAGGTCGGCTCTGCTGGGCGAGATCACGTAGCTATACGTCATCTCTCCCAGCAGCCAATAGGGGCGCTCGCGCGCCGCCGAAGGTGCGCTTGCGCGCCCCCCACTCGTCCCTGATCCTGGAGCGCGTGCCCAGCGCGATCGCCATCAGGCACCAGCGATTGCTAGTTACAGAGCGAGAACCGGGAGCTGTGTGTTTAAAAACACAGCTCCGGTCCTGTCAGGGGAGAAATGCCTGATCTTATTTTAATACAATGTATGAACAACGATCAGTCATTTTCCTCAGTCAGTCCACGCCCCCCCCCCCCGTTCAGTTAGAACACATCCAGGCAACATACTTAACCCCTTCCTCGCCCCCTAGTGTTAACCCCTTCCCTGCCAGTGGCATTTTTATAGTAAATCAATGCATTTTTATAGCACTGATCGCTATAAAAATGCCAATGGTCCCAAAAATGTGTCAAAAAAGTGTCCGAAGTGTCCGCCATAATCTCACAGTACCGAAAAAAATCGCTGATCACCGCCATTACTAGTTAAACAATAAATAATACAAATGCCATAAAACTATCCCCTATTTTGTCAACGCTATAACTTTTGCGCAAACCAATCAATAAAACGCTTATTGCGTTTTTTTGTTTTTTTTTAAAAAATATGTAGAAGAATACGTATCGGCCTAAACTGAGGAAAAAAATGTTTTTTTATATATTTCGGGGGATATTTATTACAGCAAAAAGTAAAAAATATTCATATTTTTTCAAAAATGGCACTCTATTTATGTTTATAGCGCAAAAAATAAAAACCGCAGGGGTGATCAAATACCACCAAAAGAAAGCTCTATTTGTGGGGGAAAAAAACCGCCAAATTTTGTTTGGGAGCCATGTCGCACGACCGCGCAATTGTCAGTTAAATTGACGCAGTGCCGAATCGCAAAAAGTGGCCCGGTCATTAACCAGCAATATGGTCCGTGGCTGAAGTGGTTAAATTAGTTTCCTCCCAATGCTAGAGGCACCATTTACAGATTTGTAGATTGCGATCATATCCCCTCTTAATTGCCTCTTCACCAGGGAGGATACCTTTAATTTTTTATTTCATCTACCATGTTGATCTATGAAAGTACTAGAAATGCTTCATTTGTTTGAGATCTGAGAATGTGGACTCAAAAATACAACTGAATTCCCAAAGACCTGTAAACTACACATATATGCAAAGCTCTATTCACGGTTTGGAGTCAGGCTTGGTAGCCAAAAGCTATAGAAGTAAAGCAGTGACCACCGACAAGCGGGACAGGTATACAAGCAGGTCAACCTGGCTAATGACACGGGTTCACTTGAATAATAACGGATATTCTTTAGAGCTCCTGATGGTGGAGATGGGTTTTGCTGCTTGTTAGTACAAGGTTGTGGTCCTCAGGATAACCTCTCCAGGAGGTGAGCAAGCCAGGGTCTAGTAGTAGATGTAGCAGGTAGGGATCAAGCAGAATCGCAGTCAGTAAACATGTTAAAGGTCAGTAATGAATGGTTGCAGGTTGGGATTAAAGTGGTTGTAAACCCTTACAGAACACTTTTACCTACAGGTAAGCCTAGATTAAGGCTTACCTGTATGTGCAAAAAATATCTCCTAAACCTACACGGTTTGTGAGATATTTGCAAAAAAAAGACAGTCACCGATGTCTACGGCGGATGCGCGGCAGACAACAGCGCAGGCGCACTGAGTGTGTTTCTAACGGCGATCGTGCCGTGACTGGGGGCGATACCCAGAAGTCACTACAGGAGAGATGGCAGCGACGAAGGAGGGGAACGAGGACCATTGTGGGGGGGGGGGGGGCTTCGATCTTAGGTAAGTAATTCAGTATGCCTTTGTCTTGCAGGGTGTATATTTTCAGAGGGTTTACTGCCTCTTTAAGCAAAAGCATTGTTGTCAAACGAGCCAAAATGTCGGTAACGAGTGGTAGCAAAATACAGACAGCCGTAGGAGAGACAAAAGTGTCATGGACATGCAATAATGTCTGGCAGCTTACCTTCTTCTCATGTGTCCATTAGAGGCCTGACTCTCTTCTGGCTGCCTTTTTATCATCTCTCCTCCCTGTATGGCCCCACCCCAGGCCATCCCAGGAAGTCTATATTAACTGTTGCACTGCAGGTCTTCTTTGCTGTTCAACTTTGTTTGTTAGCTTGTTCCTGTCTGTCGTGTGCTATGTTTACATTTCTGTGTACCGATTTTGGCTCGTCTCTGACTACTTCTCTTTGCCTGTGACTCCGAGCTTTTGGCCTGTCCCTTGATAACCCTTGTCTGCCTGTTGCCCCGACCTCGGCTTACCCATCACCATCCCTTGTGTCCTCAGTGACTGCTTCCCCTCTCTCCCTATGAAGCGTGACCTAGGGGAACCCCAAGGGCCGCGACCTGGGTTTAGTTGCAGCAAAGGCCATCCTCACCACTAGAGGCTCTGGTGAACACCTGCTGGACCTTGGACTCTGTGCCCTGGGGAATATTGGGTTCACGTTTCCTGTCCATCCACAGCAGTCTGCTATTGGGTTCACTACCTTGCGGTGCACCCGTGTCCATCGGGTGGCATTTGTCACCTGGCCACAGATGACCTGACAAAAAGTGAGATATTGGCTGGAGAGGGCACAATAATTTGGCAAACAGGAAGTGCAGAGACATGGCTTAAATCAGGAAGATCATGGATGGAGCAAAGTGTTCAAGGTTCAAGACAAACAAGGTTCAAGGCAGGATTCAAGGAACTGTCCAGCCTTCCAGGAGGCTCAGCAGAACAAGGCATTGCCAGACACAGCAGAGGTCCCAGGTTCAAATCCAGGCCCTGACACTCTTGTTTCACCTCATCCCAAATATGCTATGCTGAATTGCACTCTGAAGACTGTATAGACCACTGAAGCTTACAGCAAACTCATGTAAATACAGACTTTCTGAAAGTCTACATTTGCATGGGGCTACTCAGGCAGGAACAACCACACTGTGGGAAGCTGAGAGAATGTGTATGCGACAGACCCAACCGGGACAGCGGCTTTTGGAAGAGATTGCAGGGTAGCCTCTTGTCTACCTATGGGCCTTGGATTTTGAGGGGGACTCTATTCTTGGAGGTGTGTGCATGGAGGTTCTTTTGAAGAGGTTTTGCTTCGATTTTCAGGTCCACGTCTCTCCGAAACACACAGACTCTGGGAACCTAGAACCTGGATACAGACTTTGGAGTCTGTTTGCCCAAATCAGCATTGACTTCTTCAGCCCCTCTCCCAAACTCAGAGCAGATGTTAACATAATCAGCACAAAACAACCTGATTCTGGGGTCTCCTGCTATTATATGTTTACTAAGGTGTCTTTCTCTCATTGTACAATTTCCCCATTGTGTGTCTCCTAGGTGTGAATTTGCATTGTTAATTGACTCACCTATTGTTTCAGTCTCTTATTCCTCTAGAAGATGTAACTAGCATTGTGTCCACTTTACCTTGTTATCAAACTAGTGTGGGGTGCTAAAATGTTTACGTTAATTAGATTATGGTTTATGTTTATGGTAGCATTAAATTAGATGTACTGATTTTATTGTTTACAGTTGCCATTGTTTATGATAACTTGATCAAGCTCTTACCGGATTTTTTTGTAGTGTACAGAATATTCTGTAAGAATTTACAATAGTCAGCTCCAGTTTGCACCAAATGAAGTGTCATCTAGTTCTCAGCTATAATTCCTGGTTCCAGAGTGGAGGAAGCTGTATCTTGGTGGAGGAACCCAAGCGGGGTGCCAGGTGGTCCTTCACATTTGGTGGCAGCAGTGGAACGCTTCCTGCAATCACCTCCAAAAGCCCCTGTCGGGTCTGTCACATATACATGTGAGCACCATATCCTGACACAAAGTTCATTTACTGTGGGGCCTCCAGACAGCTTGGACAATGTTTGAGCAGGCAGCTTATGGTGCTAATGTTACAACAGCTCTGGCTAGTCTATCCTTAGTACAAGTGTGATACTAGTCATCAACGTTTGAAGCAGTGGACATTACATCATATCTCAATGACACAGCGGGCTTAAGATCAGATACTTAGCATTCTATGAAGACAGTGTGTTAATAGAAACTAATTATCCATGATAACATTTCATTATGTAGGTAGTGCTCTAATAGTCAATTAACAGTCTGTCACTCAGCTGTAAACTGACAAAAAATAATCACATTCCATCTACCGTAACGATCATAACAGCAGGGAAAGATCACGGCAGGAAATCTCAGACAGACCTGTAAAAATAACCCAGGCAAGAGCTGAAATTGTGAGGAGGACACAGCCTGTACAGCTTATCAATAAAACCGCTTTACAGGGTCATGTAGTTAATCCAACGCTGTATGAACTTTACAGGCAGAATCTATTGGGAGTGTGATGGGCAGATTCATTCACACATATATATAACATACCAGTGCTCACTAGAGGAAACACAAAGTCAAATGTTCTGATGAAAATCATTAGTTTATATGTGAAAAGGAGATAAGGGTTACTTTTATATTACTGATGGAACCTGGAAATTTCAGCGTTTATTAAAGAGGGGCCAAGCAGGAGTAAGGCAGCTATCTTTGTATTATTCTCCACAAACTCATTTAGATTTATGTAAAACTTGTTTACAGAACATTGCTTGGGGAAAAATCAAAGCCAACCAACAAAAACAGTATTCAGTTTTTCAATTTTGCTTTACAAAATAATATATTTTAAAAAGTTTATCAAAGAAAATAAATGACCCTATTCTTCCACATGTTCCAACGTTACAAATGTGCTCTATAAAAAGATATTTATAAAAGTAGAGGCTAAAAACAGTTCTGGACACATTTCTAAAGAACAATGCAAAATTTACTGTGGCCTGGACATGTTATGAATGTTATGAATCTCACAAAAAGCCAAGGTGTATCAGTAGAGTGGTCTCTTGATTATGCTAGCCTTGTATGAGGGAAATAGACAGGCATGAGATTTGCTACAGGACGGACAATCTCATTTGTCAGTTTATAAGAAAAGGGTGTTTGCATTATCCCAGCAATATGGATAAGAATATGCAATGTTTGCTAAGGCTAAAACCAATATAATAGGTGTAGCTGACCTCAATCTGCTTAATAGTTTCACTTTGTTCAGGTATTTTGTTCTATGACTTAACCGTTATTAAAACCAGAAATGTAATATATTACAGCTTACCAATCCTTAGTTGTGGTGGCTGCATTACAGCTGCAAGTCTTTTTTGAGGATGTCACTATCACATTTGCACATCTAAGGAGTGCATTTCTTCTTTGCAAAAGAGCACAAGCTCTGTCAGATTAGATGTCTGTGAACAGCAATTTTCAAGTCTTGTCACAGATTCTCAATTGGATTGAAGTCTGGACTTTGACTGAGCCATTCTAACCCATGAATATGCTTTGATAAAAACCATTCTCCATTGTAGCGCTGGCTGTAGGTTTAGGTTCATTGTCCTGCTGGAAGGTGAACCTGCGTCCCAGTCGTAAGTCTTTTGCAGACACTAAGGCCGGGTACACACAATCAAATCTATCTGCTGGAAACGGTCCGACGGACCGTTTCAGCAGACAAATTCGATCGTGTGTACGGGCGGACAGACAGGTTTTTCCACTAGACAGATTTTAGCATGCTTTAACCGCTTGCCGACCAGCCGCCGCAGTAATACGGCGGCAGGTCGGCACTGCTGCGCGAGAGCCCGTAGCTCTACGTCGCCACTTTCGACGGCCACTAGGGGGCGCGTGCGCGCCGTCAGCGGCCCGCGCCCCCGCGAGTCCCGTGCGTGTGCCCGGCAGGCACGATCGCCGCCGGGCACACGCGATCGCTCGTTACAGAGTGGGGAACGGGAGCTGTGTGTGTAAACACACAGCTTTCGTTCTTGTCAGCGGGGGAAACGCTGATTTTCTGTTCATACAATGTATGAACGGAAGATCAGTGATTCCCCCTAGTAAGTCCACCCCCCCATACAGTTAGAACAGAAATAGGAACACACTTAACCCCTTCCCTGCCCCCTAGTGTTAACCCCTTCACTGCCAATGCATTTTTATAGCATTGATCGCTAAAAAAATGCCAATGGTCCCAAAAATGTGTCAAAAGTGTCCGAAGTGTCCGCCATAAGGTCGCAGTACTGAAAAAAAAACGCTGATCGCCGCCATTACTAGTAAAAAAAAAAATATAATAATAAAAATGCCATAAAACTACCCCCTATTTTGTAAACGCTATAACTTTTGCACAAACCAATCAATAAACGCTAATTGCGATTTTTTTTAACGAAAAATATGTCGAAGAATACGTATCGGCCTAAACTGAGGAAAAAAACATTTTTTTTTTATATTTTTGGGGGATATTTATTACAGAAAAAAGTAAAAAAATATTGCATTTTTTTCAAAATAGTCGCTCTGTTTTTGTTTATAGCGCAAAAAATAAAAACCGCAGAGATGATCAAATACCACCAAAAGAAAGCTCTATTTGTGGGGAAAAAAAGGACGCCAATTTTGTTTAGGAGCCACGTCGCATGACCGCGCAATTGTCAGTTAAAGCGACGCATTGGCGAATCGCAAAAAGTGCTCTGGTCTTTGGACAGCAATATGGTCTGGGGCTAAAGTGGTTAAAATCTGTCTGCTGGGAATTCGTTAGTACGCTAACCAGCAGACATATCTGCCCGCACATGCGTCGAATGGATTCGACGCATGCGCGGAAGTGTTTTACTTCCTGGTGAGGTGGCGGCGTCAACGTCACCGCCACGTCACCGCGCTGTCTGCCGGCGGGCATTTTGGTTTGATCGTGTGTACACGATCAAACCAATTTCTCCCAGCAGACAAATCCGATCAAATCGATCTGACAGACCGATTTGATCGGATTTATTTGGTCGTGTGTACGCGGCCTAACATGTTTTCTTTTAAGATTGCCCTGTATCTGAACATAGCGCATAGACGGTCACAGCTCTACATTCTCCTAAGGGTCCATTACACACCTGCCAGACTAGCACACAGCAGCAGGGACCACATGGTTTAATAAAAACCTTTGTTTGAGAAAAAAAAACAAAAAAAAGATTGCCCTGTATTTGGCTCCATCCATCTACCCATCAACTCTGACCGGCTTCCCTGTCCCTGCTAAAGAAAAGCATCCCCACAACATGATGCTGCCACCACCATGTTTCATGGTGGGGATGGTGTGTTCAGGGTAATATGCAGCGTTAGTTTTCCTCCATACATAGCATTTTGCTTTTAGGCCAAAAAGTTCAATTTTGGTCTCATCTGACCAGAGCACCTTCTTCCACATGTTTGCTGTGTCCCCCACATGGCTTCTCGCAAACTGCAAATGGGACTTCTTATGGCTTTCTTTCAACAATGTCTTTCTTCTTGCCACTCTTCCATAAAGGCCAGATTTGTGGAGTGTTGTCCTGTGAACAAATTCTCCTACCTGAGCTGTGGATCTCTTTTTTTTTTTTTCTCAAACAAAAGTTTTATTGATCAAATGCAGAGAACAACATACAAAACAGAGCTGTGGATCTCTGCAGATCTACCAGCGTTACCATGGCTGCTTCTCAGATTAATGCTCTCCTTGCATGGCCTGTCAGTTTAGGTGGACGGCCATGTCTTGGCAGGTTTGCAGTTGTGTCATACTCTTTCCATTTTTGGATGATGGATTGAACAGTGCTCCGTGAGATGTTCAAAGCTTGGGATTTCTTCTTAGAACCTAACCCTGCTTTAAACTTTTCCACAACTTTATGCCTGACCTGTCTGGTGTGATCCTTGGCCCTCAGAACCTTAGTTTGTTCAATAAGGTCCTGTAACAAATCTCTGAGGGCTTCATAGAAGAGTTGCATTTATACGGAGATTAAGCTAAACTGTATTTACTAATTAGGTGACTTCTGAAGGCAATTGGTTCCACTAGATTTTAGTTAGGGGTATCAGAATAAAGGGGGCTGAATACAAATGCACGCCATACTTTTCACATATTTGTTTGTAAAATAATTTGAATACCATTTATCATTTTCCTTCCACTCCCAATTATGTGCCACTTTGTGTTGGTCTATCACATATAATCCATTTAAGTTTTTGGGTGTAACATGACGAAATGTGGAAAATTTCAACAGGTAAGAATACTTTTTCAATGGACTGTATAAACTTTTCTGGCTCAGTCAAAAGGAAAGCACTCGCTAAACCAGGGTTCTGCCGCGATCTGCCCAACAGTCGCAGGCAGCCGACAGGTAGATCGTATCCCCTCTGCTGACATATGCAGAGCTAGGCAGGGAAGCGGCTATAATAGTGCTAGCTGTGGCACGCTGTTCCCCACTAGCCCCTCTTTCCCTCCTGTCCAACTCAGGTGCTTGTATGAAACCTAAGTTTCCTGTTTCAGGATGGCTCCTTTCTTGTAAAGCATTCTATGGGTCTACCCTTGCATGTCAAGACTAGAGATGTATCTCCCTACACTGTGTGCATTAATAGAAACGCACACCCCTGTAGCCTAGGATGGGCAGCCACACTTCTGCTCCTTTTTTCCATAAAGTTAAAGCCACCCTTAGATAAATTTGCTCACAATTTGACTGCTATCAGTACGGCACTCCTATTAGTGTATTTATTGGCGTATAACATGCACAGGCATATAACACTAACCTAAGAGGGAAGTTTCAGGAAAAAAAACTTTCCAAAGCCCCCTGCGTATAACACGCAGGCACATTTTACCCCCTATTTTCAGGGTAAAAAAGTGAGTGTTATACGCCAATAAATACAGTAATTGCAGAGGACTAAACCTCCAGAGGTACTTTGTAAGGTGTATATACAACATCCAAACCTGTATTCCTTTGTTTTGTTAGCTGACATGTGTTAAATGCTGAGGCATGCGTTTGTTTCATGCATATGTAACAAACTGCCTCTCCTGTGTGAACCTCTCCCTAGGTATAAATTGATGAGCTGCTTGCTGTTTCTTTCCTTAACCACTTCAATACCCGCCCATTGTCATATGACGTCCACAGATGGGATCTCCCATCCTGGGTGGACATCATATGATGTCCTGGGCTTTGCCGGGGGATATCTGAATGATGCCTGCAGCTAGAGGCATCATCCAGATATCCTTTTCTTCAGCCAGCGATCCTGCGCACCATAAGAACCATCATAGTGGTGGTGCCGCCGCTTGATCGTTCATATAGGCGGCGGGAGGAGACACCCCCCCTCCCCTGCCCTCCGATGCTTCTCCAGGCTCTCCCGTGCCATCGGGGGCCCAGAAAAGGAATCGTCCGGCGCTTGCAAAAAGCACAGAGATGACTAGTGACCAGATGGTCACCAGTCATCTCTATGACCATCAGAGGACCCGAGTGCGAAGTGATGACGTCACGCCCGGGTCCCCGTAAGTAAACAAAGCCGCGATTGCGGCTAGTGAGCAACACATCATGAGATCGGTGAATTTTTTTCCACCTATCTCATGCTTCCCAGCCTGGAGAGATGCGAGGTCTTGTTGACCCCGCATCTCTCCATAAAGAGGACCTGTCACACACATTTCCTATTACAAGGGATGTTTACATTCCTTGTAATAGGAATAAAAGTGATAAAAAAAAGGAAAAAATAAACAAAAAATTAATTAAAACGCCCCTGTCCCCGGTAGCTCGCGCGCAGAAGCGAACGCACGCGCAAGTCCCCCCGACTTGTGTAAACGCCATTTAAACCACATATGTAAGGGATCGCCGCGTGCGTTAGCATGTCAGCAACAATTCTAGCACTAGATCTCCTCTGTAAATCTAAACTGGTAACCTGTAAAAAATTCAAACGGTTGCCTATGGAGATTTTTAAGTACCGAAGTTTGGCGCCATTCCATGAGTGTGCGCAATTTTTTTTTTTTTTTTTAAACTTAAGTATTTATTGATTTCCAAAAGGAAAAGGTAGGAGTGTGTACAAAACATAGCCAATTGGGCATACCCTGGCTCTACATCCAAGACAAGGAAAACAAGCACAGTGTCGTGTACAAGTAGGTTAGTATCAAGAAAAAAAAAAAACTTCAGCAATTAAACCAGTAGAAGATTGCACTGTGTATAAACAAAACGGGAGTAGGAAACAGGACAGGGAGAGTAGTACCATAAAAGGATTAATACTGAACATTTAGCAAGAAATATGTGGACAACATACAGCTGTAAAACATATCGACAGTGTGTATAATAAAGAGAAAAAAGGGGATCCACATAAGGCCTAGGCGTCCACTAAGGGAGAGCCAACTAACACAGGGGGGCACTTCTAGGATCAGTCAGCCACTTATCCCAGGACAGGTAAAAGTTATTGGTAGATAGGTTAGCTTTAGCGAACGAGAATTCCATCAGGAAATGGGAGTTAAGTAGACCAATGACATCTTTTAACAGAGGAGGTTGAAGCGATTTCCATTTTCTAGCAATCGCCAACCTGGCTGCTATTAAAATGTGCGTCACCAATGTTCGCAAATGCCTAGGCCAGGAGGGGATTGACAGACCCAACAGGAGATCCAAAGGGGACATTGGGAGGGATATGCAGCACAATGAAAAAATTAGTTTCTCAACCTCTGCCCAGAATGTTTTGAGAAGCGGGCAATCCCACCAGATATGGGACAGGGAACCAATATCGCCACATCCTCTCCAGCAATTGGGAGAAGTGGACGGGTAAATTTTTGCCAGCCTATCTGGGGTGAAGTACCATTTATGAAAAAGTTTCTGAAGGGATTCCCAATGGTTAATGCAATGAGATAGGCGCCGTGGAGTCAAAAGGGCCTTCACCCAGACATCAGGTGAGGGCGATTGAGGGATATAGGATGACCAATATTGAATAGAAGGGGAGAGTAGTTCTGGACTTGGCTTAGTAATCATCTTGTAAAGGAGGGAGATACCTTTAACTTTGGGATCTTTGGAGTTAAACGCTTTGAGTAGAGGCAGGGAGAAAGAATCTGTAGATGAACGATGAATTGTGGAGAGAAGAGACCTTATTCGGAGGTAAATAAAGAACGATTTGGGGGACAAGCCATATTTATGTTGTAGATAGGAAAAGGGGTGGATACCCCAGGGTGAAAAGAGAGCACCTATATTGACAACTCCTAGTTTGATCCAGTTCCCGATGGGAAGATCAGGGGCCAACAGAGCGACTGCTTCAATGGGCAACACTGAAAGTGTGTCAGCCGAGATACCCGAATGAATTTGCAAAACAGCGGACCAGACTTTTAGAGCGGCTGTGGTAGTGCCTAGGAAGTTGCGCTGTGGTTTGAAATTAAGCCAAGAAGCAGCGAGGACATGTTTAGGATTTGCACGGAGTGCAGTAGCTTCTATTTGCCGCCATGTTGTGGGGTGTTGGTCCGACCACCAAGTTTTGAGCTGGTCCAGGATTGTTGCACGATAGTAGGCTAGAATGTCTGGGGCACCCATTCCGCCGTGTTGGACTGGGGTCAGAAGCACAGCTTTCTTTACTCTGGGTCTTTTTTGTTGCCAAATGAAGGAGTTAACAATCCCTTGAATTTTTCTCAGTTGCGTTTGTAGTATCGGGAGAGGGATAGTGCGGAACAAATATAAAATATGGGGAAGTAGAAACATTTTCGCCTGAGCAATTCTCCCAGCCCAGGAGGCGGGAACATGGGTCATATCCTTTGTGAGCTTCAAAAGCTTGCCCGTGAGGTTTTCCAAATTTGTTCTAAGTAAGATACGGCTTGGAAAAGTTAGTTGTATCCCAAGGTAGGGAAGAAAAGAATTAGGGGCCCACGCAAAGGGAAAAGTTTTCGAGATATGATGGGTCTGCGCTTGGTCTAAACCTAAATTAAGCATAAGGGATTTGCTATGGTTCAATTTATAGAGGGAGATTAAACTAAAAGACTCTAAAATACGCTGAACCTCGGGGAGGGAGACTAGGGGGTTGGTTAGGGCAATAATGACATCGTCGGCATAAAGACCGATTTTATGATCAACCTCTCCTATTTTAATGCCAGATATTAACGTGTTGGACCTAATGAGCTGTGCTAATGGTTCCATTATCATAGCAAAAATTAGGGGGGACAATGGGCACCCCTGTCTGGTGCCATTAGTGATATTGAACGGGTCGGAAATAACGCCCGAGGTCCAGACGCGTGCCGATGGACGAGAGTATAGGCCCAACACAGCAGATAAGAAGGTTCCTGAGATTCCAAACTTACTGAGAACCGCTTCCATATAAGGCCAATAAACCCTATCAAACGCCTTCTCTGCGTCCAAAGATAGGAAGAGAGAAGGCGTTTGACTGTTTTCCACCCACTGTATCAGGTCTATAAATCTCCTGGTACCATCTGAGGCCTGACGCCCCGGCACAAAACCTACTTGGTCTGGATGGATGATCGACGGGATAACATTCGCGAGGCGCTGTCCCGGGGCTTTATGAAGGGGAAGTTTTTTAAGGAGATCATGTATCTCAGTAGTTGAGAAAGGTTCTGCAAGAAAAGCGAGTTGTTCCGAGGAGATGGAGGGCAGGGAAATGGAAGAGAGGAAATCGGAGATACATTCTTTAGGTGGGGGAGGGAGTTGTTCACTATTAGCGAGATTATAAAGCTTGGCATAGAAACTACTAAATTCATTGGCGATGTCTAGGGGGTTATTAAGACGTTTCCCTTGGGAGTTAATGAGAAATGGAATCTTTTTATTGACGAGTTGCTTTTTAAATTGTTTAGCCATATAGGCGCCAGGTTTATTGGCTGCGGAGTAGGCACGCAGATTAAGGCGTTTGATATAATAGTCAAAATTTTTCCTGAGATGATCACTAAGTTGAGATCTAAGGAGTTTCAGTTTTAGATAGAGGTCGTGGGAAGGAGATTTCTTGTTTTCAGTCTCTAGGGTGCGGATTTGTTTTAGGAGGGATTCAGTGGTAGAAGAGTGAATTTTTTTAGAACGGGCTCCAAGTTTAATAAATAGACCTCGCAGGCAAGCTTTGTGAGCGTTCCATGTGATAGCATGATCAGCCACAGAGTCAACATTATATCGGAAGTAATCTTCAATCTCTGACCGTATCTGGGTCTCAAAGGCAGGGTTGTTAAGGAGGGAGGTATTTAGTCTCCAGATCGTGTGGATAGGGACTTGGGAGGGGGATGAGAGTTTAATCGTGAGTGGCGCATGGTCCGACCAGGAGATCGTCCCTATTTGGGCTTCAGTGACGGACTGTAGTAGGTGCTTGTCAGTAACAAATAGGTCTATACGGGAATAGGACTGATGGGGAGGAGAAAAAAAGGTATAATCCTTTTCTGAGCCATGCAGGCAGCGCCACACGTCATATAGATCTTCTCTATGGAGTAGGGCAGATAAAACTGAGGGTCTACTTCTCGCAATGTTGGAGGAGTCAAGAGAGGGGTCAGGTACATCATTGAAATCCCCACATAGGATCAGAGATGAGGATCTGTAGGGGGCAAGTTTAGCAAATAGGTTGACAAAGAATTTTTTCTGAGCTGTATTGGGGGCGTAAATGTTGACGATAGTGAGGGGACGGTTATTAATTGAAGCAGAGAGGATCAGATACCTGCCATCGTCATCTGAAACACTGTGGGTCAACGAAAAGTCTACTGCGGCGCTTACTGCAATCATCACCCCTCTCTTTTTTTTTGGGGCACTGGCAAAAAAGCAATGCGGGTATTTATTATGCTTACAGAGGGGTTGGTTCGTATTAGAGAAGTGGGTCTCCTGTACACAAAGAATGTCCGCATGTTGCGCTAAAGCTTCTTTCCAAAGTAGATTTCGTTTAAAAGGTGAGTTCAGGCCTTTAACATTCAGGGAGGTGAGTGTGAGGGCCATGGCGATAAAATGACTCGGGTGATACCAGTAGAGAGAAGGGGACTATACCTATCAACAAGGCTAGAAAGCACAGAGATATAGTGGGATGATTTGTAAAATATGTGCAAATATCCAGTAACCGAGGTACACAATATATATAACAGAACAACAAAATAAAAAGTATATAAAAATATATATAAAAAAAAAAGTCTTTCTGTGTCAACTAAATGCAATGCTTACGTCAAACCTTAAAGGCAAACAGTACAAGAAACTATGTGCTTAGCACACTTAAAACTGGGGGGTATAGGTGAAGAGAAAAAAAAAAAGAATGTGAACAGGCCTCATCCCGGCCGGACTGAGGTAGAGAGAGGACTGAGGCAAGGCATAAGTCAGTGTTTCTCAGCGATTTGAGGCGTCAGGTTTCCAGTCCCAGAGGGTGCGCGAGGGGGGCTCCTCTGTCCCGTGTCACCAGAAGAGATCGGCAGCAGGCCCCAATTGGTCAGTTTCTTATACCCATCTTTTGGGGTAAGGATGGGGACAATCTGATGTTGATGAGTGACCAACAATTTAGTCGGGAAGCCCCATTTATAGGTTATTTTTTTCTGTTGAAGAATAGATGTAACCGGCGCGAAAGCTCTCCGAAATTCCATCGTGGCAGGGGATAGGTCAGTGAATAGCTTGACGTTGGAGTATGGAGCCGGGAGGGGCTTTGTAGATCTAGCCGCATAAAGAAGTTGCTCCTTAACATGAAAATAATGAAAACGAGCCAAGACATCTCTAGGGATATCATCTGGGAGATGTGACGGTTTCGCTATTCTGTGTGCCTGGTCAATTAACGCCTCGCGGACGTTAATGCGCGGGAGCAGCGAAGTGGCAAGCTGTTGTAAATATGGAGTAAGTTCATTTGGCTTGATCGATTCTGGGATGCCCCTGAATTTAATATTTTGGCGCCGTGAGCGATCCTCCAAATCAGCAAGTTTCAATTTAATACGACGGAGTTCCTCAGTTTGATGTTCCTGCACTTCTACTACTTCATTGTGAGCTTTAGAATAATCCTGCAGATTATCCTCCAGAGCATCCGCTCGTTCTTCCAGACAGTCAATTCTATCATGGACTTGGGACATAGAGAATTGCAGATCTCTTTGTAAATCTTGCTGTAATGTCAGCAGCATGGATTTTAGCATGACTTCAGTAACAGCATTGTCAGAGGCAGGGACAGCAGCAAGGGAGGGTGTATGTTGGTTGTTGCACGAGCCTGCCACTATAGCTGACCAGGATTGCTTTTTAGCCAAAGGTTCTTTAGTGGGCGAGGGGACAGGGGAGGTAGCCAGTCTCTTACCTCTGTCCTGTTGTGGGGTGTCTGCAGAGCGCACTGGAGGAGGGATAGTGTCCATGGATTCCCTGATGGTGTTGTCAGGATGTCCTGATGAGGAGAGCAGAGGGCTGTTTGCAGCAACAGGCGCGCTGTCTATGTCAGCGTGTGCTCCGAGGCTGGAGCCGGCGCCATCTTGGACTCCCTGCATTGTTGCGGCGGTCGGATAGTAATCCGTGAGGCGGCGCGGTACAGGGGGATTTTGCCGTTGTCCAGGCATGCCCCGCGGTGTCCTCTGTCCTTCCCTGTATCAAAGGGTGAGAAGCAGGGAGGATCGGTTGCCGAGAGTTGCGATCGTCCGTACCGTGGATCGGAGCTCAGGATTCAGGCATCCATCCTGGTCCGCCGCAGGCCACGCCCCCCGAGTGTGCGCAATTTTAAAGTGTGACATGTTAGGTATATATTTACTCAGTGTAACATAATCTTTCATATTTTCAAAAAAAATTGGGCTAACTTTACTGTTTTGTTATTTTTTTAATTCATGAAACAACTTTTTTCCAAAGAAAAGCGTTTGAAAAATGATTGCGCAAATACCGTGCAAGATAAAACATTGCAACGACCGTTGTTTTATTCCCTAGGATGTCTGCTAAAAAAAAACATATATAGGGCCAGATTCTCATAGAATTTCGCTTGCGTATCGTAAGCCATTTGCACTACGCCGCCGCATCGTACTAGAGCAGGTGCCGTATTCTCTAACCATTTGCTCTGTCGTTTGCGTAGCGAAAATGGCCCAGCGTAAGCCCGCGTAATTCAAATGAGGCGGCTTGTATTTAAATTAAGCGCGCCCCCGCGTCGAACGAACTGCGCATGCGCCGGCCGGGGAAAAAGCCCAGTGCGCATGCTACAGCTCACATCGGAAAGCGTCGTTGAAACCGACGTGATGGTCACTACGCAATGCCCCTATTCGCGAACGAGATGGCATCCGACGGCACCCGACGGTACTTCGTAAGGTTACTCCACATAGAAGCTGGGGTAACCTTACGCGGACGAAAACGATGTACGCGACGACGGGGCGGCGTAAAAGCGATCGGGAATCGGCGTACTAGCCTCATATGCATAGGCAAATGAGAAAACAACGTAAAGGCCACCTAGTGGCCGGAGTTGTCATTACAACTACGATCCGCAAGTGTAATGGTTTTACACTTGTCGGATGTTGAAGCGTATCTATGCAAAAGTGATGCTAAGCATCACGCGCATAGATACGAGGCAAAAAAAACGGCGATACGACTGGGTATCTGAGATACTCCGTCGTAACGCCGCTGAGAATCTGGCCCATAATGTTTGGGGGTTCTGCGTAATTTTCTAGCAAAAGAATGATGATTTGTACATGTAGGAGAGAAGTGCCAGAATAGGCCCGGTAATGAGGTGTGTATAAAAGCCTGGTATTGAAGTGGTTAAAGTAAACTTATCATATAATATACCGTATTGCTGCCGTCGCCACAACTATTACCGCATAACAGAACTGCCTCCAGCAAACTGGGTCAACGACCTTTATGGTAGCTTTGGATTCTCAAACTGTAAGCTCATTGCTGCTTTAGACTATGAACTTATCAGTACAATAAGTCTGGGAACTTCCTCATGTGTGCATGTGATCGGCAGCTAAACAGCCACAAATCACAACAGAAAATGGTGGCTGCCATCTGTCCTGGCGGATCGGGTGAAATCTGAGGAAAACAGACACTCTGGCTGTTCTAGTCCGATCTCTCCATAAAAAAGCAGTGGCCTTCGACGGGCCCCTCCCCGCTCAGTTAGCAGAGAGGGACCTGTCATCCGCCGGCTAAGCGGAGATTAATGGAGAGATCTCCCGCTGAGCTGGCGGACTGCTGCAATGGATCCCTTGAAAGGGGCCTAAAGCTCTTTTATGAACAGGCTCATAGCTTGTTCCTGAAGTGGTACTGGAAAACCATACCCCACTACAGCAGTTCCCACCACAAATGTCCCTGCATTGTTTGCACAACCTATACATAGAATAAAAAAGCATGGCGCTAAAAGAATTACTCAATATTGTGAAATAATCAGTAGTTGTAGAATTCAGCCCAGCTGAATGCTAGGAAAACTGAGTCTTTAGCACTGATGGTGTTTTCATCTCGCAGCGATCCAGCAATTACCGAGCCCGTGTAGCTGTCAGCATGATCGGCCTTGTGTGGTGAGCTGCGGGAGCTACCCTGCTCTGTATACATTATTGATTCAGGCTGTTTTTATACTGCGAGTTCGGATTTAATGAATAAAGATTTTATTGATTGTGGGAAACTATTGTTAGTCTTTTACATTTTTTATTACTGCAACAAAATATATTCTCCTTGAGCAGACCCATAGGGATTAAAGAAGCCTGAATCCACTACAGATTCCAGCTTTTCTGAAAGGGAGCCTGTATGAGCTGACATTTTATACTTTAAAAGGTCCATCTTGGGAGGTGAGAGTCTGCCCCAACTTTCCGTAGTGGTGGAGTTAAATATGTTTATGGAATTTCATGAATGAATTTAAGAGACACCATACAGTACACTGTTTTATGTATAGTTTTATTATTTGTTACGTATTTTCATTTGGGAATCCGCATTGATATATTCACAATTAATTACTATATGTGTATTATTGGATTTGTGTTCATAAAATTTGGGGCTGTACAACTATTGGTTTGAATTTACCACTTTACTACTGATTATTATTCATCAATCTTGAATAATGTGTTTAGCGTGGTGCAAATTATGAAGCGCTCTCCATGCAGAACCTTCAACTCGCCTCTTGGGTGCTCTCTCACCCTAAATGTCCAAACGTCATCATAAAGGTCAAACCATGCATGAATTTTAAATCAACAGTTCAGTACTAGGGCTTCACATGAAGTGTGAAATCTAAGAATCAAATCAGCAGATACAAAAGCCAGGCTCAGCCACTCTAATGACTAGGCTCAAGGAAGACAAATAAAGTGATATAGTGCTCACCGCTGTTTTATTGCACATCCTCAATGGATCATAAACATTTGAACAAACAAGGTATGGAGCCGCTCGCTGGACAAGGGATTTGGACTTTGTTTGGACTTTTACACTAAATGTATTGACTCTTTCTTGAGCAGTCACATTTTTTCTAAGTTCTAAGGAGCATTGCAAGTGCATCCAAATACCATTTATTGAAAGGGCAAACACTGCAAGTAAGCATTTAAATAGTATTTTTTCAGTACCTTTACCTGCAATTTTCTATTTGGTGGCAGGGTTTCTTTAATGCCTTTACCAAGAAGACACATTTATTTCAACCTAATTGATAAAAAAAAAAAAAAAGAGGCACTAACAGTAACCATCTAATTCCACTGCTTCTTTTCAGGAATTAGGTTGCAATCCTAATTTCTTTGACACTCTGTTTAAGTTAGCAACTATTTAGATTGATGGCCCCAAATAATCCAATGAATTACCATACTAAATTTTCTTACCATAGTCTCTGCATTCTGGTGAGGTTCTGTAAAGCCATGGACAGTCAGTTTTCGAAGAACTGAAAACAAAAAAAACAACATTCTGAATTACCAATCTGAACAAAAAATTGGACAAAGAATGCTCTTCAAACATATTTGCATACCCTAATGAAATTTAAAGATATTGCTCTTATGGTGGTCAGAATTCAAACTAATTTTGTTAGTAAATATAAGACATACCACATTAATATTTTGCTGTTTGCTTTTGAACCAAAAGTTGGAGCTTTTGGTGTGTTAAAGGCTCTCTGTTTTCTCCTTTAATATAAAAAAACCTGTTTACACCTGTAATTCTCAACCTCTCAGTCATGGCACCCTTTAAAGATATACACTGTGACAGACTCACTCGGGACATAGGCTTTTGGAGGGGACTGAATGCTAGCCTCTTGCCTTGCGATTATAGGCCCTGGCATTTGGGGGAACGGTGCTCTTTGTGAGCTGTATGCCTGGGGACCCTTGAGATGGTGTTACTTTGGATTCAGGTCTATGTCCCCCCAAGACACACAGACTCTGGGGACCTTGTATATGTCATATTAGAAATAGTGACAAATTCATAATGTTATATGAATATATGAATATTCTGATGTTAGCTCCAGCCACCTGTCTGTCTGTTATAATGTAAATGAGTCTAGGATAACTTCTTAGGCCGGTCTGACAGACCCTTTTGATCGGATTTGTCTGCTGGGATAGATTGGTTTGATCGTGTACACACGATCAAACCAAAACCCCCGCCGGCAGACAGTGTGGTGAGGATGACGGTGACTTTGACGCCGCCACGTCACCGTCACCAGGAAGTAAAACACTTTTGCGTATGCGTCGAATCCATTCGACGCATGTGTGGACAGATATGTCTGCTGGTTAGTGTACTAACCAGCAGACATGACAGACGGATGGGTTCCCAGCAGACAGATTTTAAAGCATGCTTTAAAATCTGTCTGCTGGAAAAACCTGTCTGTCCGCCCATACACACGATCGAATTTGTCTGCTTAAACGGTACCGCGGACCGTTTTCAGCAGATAAATTTGATCGTGTGTACGCGGCCTAAGAGTCTTTCCACCATTGTTGCTTGTGCTAATTAACTCTGAAATTGTATAAAGAGTTCTGTGTTGATATGTATGATGTGGTGCATTGTAGTTAGGGAGTCACATGGGCTGCTTTAAGGGATTAGTTAATTAGCTCAGGTTAATTTATGTTCCTGTGTATTGTTAGAGTAATATGAGCAGGAGGTAGGAACCTCCTCCTCTAACTGTATATAAGACTTATATATAAGAGTATTCTGGTTCTAATAAACTGTCCGATGTTTTACCCTACACTGAGCTACGACTAGTGAATTGGAAAGCTAAGGGGTCTTGGGATTGTGTGGTACCGAACAGAGGACCGGACAGACTCATCTTGAGTATGGGGGTCCATCACATACACCCTAGTCTAAAATGTAAAAATGTAAATGGTGCTTATCAACTGGAAACATACACCTAGGACAAAGCAAACCATTGCCTTTAGATTAGAAGCCCCCCCCCTTCACTTTAGAAGTTTCACCCATGAAATCAGATTCTCCCATCACAGAGCTCACTCTTCACATAGGAGCCCTGTCTTTTGGCTCCAGCAGCATGGCAGCCAAGAGGAGGTGAACGAGGTCTCGAGGCGGCAGGCTTCTGTCCTCTCCTGAATGCTAGGAACAGCCCTGATGTGGATGAACCGGCTGGCACCATCAAAGCAATGAATGACACCGTATATCTTAGCCCTAGAGCCGCATTGGTTGTTTGTTATAGTGCTGGTGCATGGCCTGCCCTAACCATGGCAACTCATGATGCTGATTTACAGCACCCTGGTTGAGAAACATCGGTTTACACAATTAAATGACCCATCAGCAGTGATTCTTCTGAGTGACTTGTCCATTATTAGCGGGCTCAGGCCAAAGAGTGAAATGTTCACTTCAACAAAATATTCTATATGTATGGTCTCCACACATGTAAAAGGTCACAGAGTGTGTCACATTATAAGGCTGCATTCACACCTGAGCGTTTTGTCACCTGAAGCGCTCAAAGACACTAGAGGGGAAAAATAACAGTATTCTCTATGGAGATGGTTCACATCTCCACTGCAAAACGCCCGAAGCTCAAACAAGTCCCGGACCCTTTTTAGTCGCGCGAATCGGGCGGCTTGGGCCTTTTACATTGGTGCCAATGACCTGTACAAAATTGCAGGGAAAAAACGCCGCAAATCGCCTACGCTTAGGTGTGAATGCAGCCTAAGACAGATAGTATTATAAACATAAAGAAAACAAACAAAAACAAAAAAAAAACAAAGTGACCTAAAACTATTATAGTTTCTCTTTCATAAAAAATAAAAACTATGCACTTAATTTGAATTCCGTTTTCTACATGAATTTACACTTGTTGATTGATATCCTTCTTCTCCTTCACTTCACATACAGCAGTGACCTGTTTCAAATTTCAGGCATTACTTCCCTTTTGAAAGAGACATGATAAATTGTTATTATGTATTGGTGAAATTCTTCAAGTTGGAGTTAATAACTCAATGCCTGTAGACATCTTGAGGTGACAGGTTTCATGGATTACCGTATTTATCGGCGTATAACATGCACCCTAACTTTAAGAAACAAGTTTCAGGAAAAAATACTTTCCACAGCCCCCTGCGTTTAACACGCAGGCACAATTTACCCTCTATTTTCAGGGTAAAAAAGTGAGTGTTATACGCCAATAAATACAGTAATTACTTTTCATTTCACTCTTCTGATGTCCAGGAAAGCACCACCCTATCTCAATAAGATGTTAAATATTGATTTTTCTGTCCTGCCCATGTATATCATACAATGTCCCATACTAAAATGTGTCTTAAACATAACAAGTTATTATTGTTCTATATGTAGAAAATATGCTCAATACTGGTTAGACAAAAAACAGGATAGTGAAAACTCTGCCCAAACGGTTGTGAAGAAAACAGCGCTCATTGGCTGTTGAAACGCGTCGACGTGACGTCAGCACGTCCATCGGGAATCAGCAGCTGCTGAGGATACTTTAAGTTTCTATCACCGGGTTCCTGCGTTCACTGGTTGACTGCCTAATCACACACGGACCACGAGAGAAGCCTGCCTGCTCTCTGCACAGTCATGTTGCGGCACGGATCACACGGTGAACAAGTAAGGTGTAGCTGCCCTTCCCTGTGTGTGCGCTGCTCAGCATATTGAGAATTCCTGTGCTCCAAGTATAATAGGCTATTGAGAGGTAACGCAGGAGGAGGACTGCCATCAATCTGCTGGTGAGCTCTGTCACCTTTACCAAAACTCTATAATATGCACATACCTGCCTGACCCCTGTGTTTTACTCTCCCCCATACCTGCAGTCTTGCACCATATTACCTGTGCCCTACTGAAGCCTACGCATACCTGCTCTAATCACGTGTGCGCTGTTTCATGGACTGTATCTGAGTATTACTACTGTGATTAGCATGTACTTGCCCTATTGATAAGTAAAATACTTACCTCCGCACATCCATCCAGCCGACACCCTCATCTCAGGATCCACCTTTCCAAATAGCACATATAGCCCACCGAAACCCCCCACATATACAGGACTGTTCAATCCATCAGGTCTGGGGTTGATCTAGGTTTGAGCTGTGCTCTACTATCTTGATTTTTATTTTTACCAAATATATGTAAAAGATTACGTATCGGACTAAACTGACTAAATTTTTTTTATTGGATATTTATTATAGCAAAAAGTAAAAAATGGTGTTTTGTTTTTTTCAAAAATTGTCGCTGTATTTTTGTTTATAGCACAAAAAATTAAAACCGCAGAGATGATCAAATACCACCAAAAGAAAGCTCTATCTGTGGGAAAAAAAGGACGCCAATTTTGTTTGGAAGCCATGTCGCACGACCGCGCAATTGTCATTCAAAATGTGACAGTGCTGAAAGCTGAAATTTCACCTGGGCAGGAAGTAAGCAAGTAAGCAAGTGGTTGAAAGGAGCTGTGGTGGCTCAACGTGATTGGCACTGTGCTGACAAGCCATTCACCTCTGCAGCCAAGGGTTCGGATCCCGGTGTCGGCTACATGTGAATTGAGTTTGGTGGTCTCAGCCCGGCTCCTGGTGGGTGTGCTATGCAAGGTAGGCTTGTGCTTTGTACGCCCACCCCCCCCCCCACAAAAACCACCACACTTGCACGCACACAAAATTGGTTTAACACGCACGCACTTTGGCCATGCGGTTTCCTAAAATAAAGAGAGGCGAAGGACCTACGGGGCTGGCTGGGTGGGCTAGACCCCCTCACTCCCTCATGGGGGGAGTCCCTCTGCCCCGTTGGGGTCCTGTTGGGCTCCCAAGTGGAGCAGGTAGGGTGGAGTGAGTGGGGTCTAGCCCCCCCCTCACACCCATCATTGCCACCGGAGAAGGATGGCGATTGCCTCCGGGGGGAGGGTCTGCCTACTCCCAAGTCCTGCAGTCCGGTTCCTCTCTCTCGAGTTCACGCACAAAATACACTTTAAAAGCAAAGAAAAAAAGTAAGCAAGTGGTTAAGCTAGTGCATTGTTGGTTCACTTACCTTTTCCTTTGATTTCCCTTCTAAATGTTTTTTTCTTTTGTTTGAATTTCTCACTTCCTGTTTCTCCTCAGTAAGCTTTCCACCATCATCCGAGCGGTGCAAAGTCATTTAGAACAGCTTACTGAACAGATTATTGAGGAGGAACATGAAGTGAGAAATTCAGACAAAGAAAAACAACATTTAGAAGGGAAATCGAAGGAAGAGGTAAGTGAACCAACAATACACTAGCTTAAAGTAACCTATTTAGAAAATAAAAAACAAAACCTTTACAACCCCTTTAAGTGCCAAAAAAGGAATTAGTGTGCTCCTTCCTCACAGGCATTATCCCTCTTTAGTACTTTTTATTTAAGAGAATACCTTTACAAGGGATCCTCTTGTTGAGCAGGCCTTCCATTTTATAGGCCTGCTGTATACTCTGCTTAGAAGCTGGTGAATTGGTAGTTGGTTCTTCACTGGAACCTTACCAATGTCATGTGTTTACATGGAGAAGAACTGGAGATCAAAAACTGAGCCTTGTTATAGACAGACTGCAGAAGCAACAAAAAAGAGGATTTTTAATAACAGCTTACCTGTAAAATCCTTTTCTTGAAGTACATCACGGGACACAGAGCGCATAGCCATTACATATGGGTTATATGGGTACCTTCAGGTGTGGACACTGGTGTAATCAACTTCACAGGAAGTTCCTCCCTATATAACCCCCTCCCACTGAGAGTGCTTTAGTTTTGTAGCAAGCAATTTCTCTGAGGTTACATAATGTTCCCCAAAAGAGGGGTGGGAGCTCTGTGTCCCGTGATGTACTTCAAGAAAAGGATTTTACAGGTAAGCTGTTATTAAAAATCCTCTTTTCTTTATCGTACATCACGGGACACAGAGCGCATAGCCATTACATATGGGATGTCCCAAAGCAATGCTCCATGAAGGGAGGGAGACCGTAAGGCCAAAAAATAGCCAAACAGAAAATATATCAGGAGGTAAAAACTAGCTCCACCAACAGAAAAAAGGGGCGTAATCCGGGCCAGAGGATTCTATACTGCTGCCCGTAGGACCGCCTGCCCAAATGCTGCGTCCGTAGCTTTTGTGACGTCCAACTTATAAAATTTAGTAAACGTATGTACGGAAGACCAGGTTGCCGCTTTGTAAACCTGTGCCATAGAGATCTGATGGTGTGCCGCCCAGGAGGCACTCATGGCCCTCGTAGAATGGGCTTTAACTGATAAGGGAGGTGGAACGCGCTTCAGACCATAGGCCTGAAAAATCAGCTGCTTAATCCACCTAGCCAAGGAAGACTTGGCAGCTGGCTGACCCTTCTTGGGGCCATCCGGGAGAACGAAAAGCACATCTGTTTTCCGAATCTTTTCTGTAGCCTTGAGATAAACCCTCATGGCTCGAACCACGTCCAAAGTATGAAGCAGTCTTTCCTCTCTGGACTGGGGAGTAGGAAAGAAGGATGGTAGGACTAGGTCCTGATTCAAGTGAAAACTGGATATGACCTTAGGAAGGAAAGAAGGCTGAGGCCGCAGAACCACTCTGTCCTTATGCAGAATCAGGTACGGTTCCCTGCAAGACAAGGCTGCCAGCTCGGAGACCCTTCTGGCCGAAGCCATAGCCACCAAGAAAACCAACTTTCGGGTTAGCAGCACAAGAGGGATTTCTGTCAGAGGTTCAAACGGCTGCTTTTGTAAAGCTGACAAGACCAGATTTAAATTCCAGGGGCAGAGGGGAGCTCTAATAGGGGGATTTACATGCAAGACCCTCTGCAAAAAGGTTTTCACAAGCGAATGTGTGGCCAAAGGCCTTTGAAACCATATCGATAAGGCAGACACCTGCCCCTTTAGAGTACTAAGAGCCAACCCCTTGTCAACGCCAACCTGGAGGAATCGCAAGATCCTGTCAATAAAAAACTTGCGAGGATGCCCTCCTTGAGATTCGCACCACTCCACATAGGTTCTCCAGACTCTGTAATAAATATTTCTAGAGACTGGCTTTCTAGCTTGAATTAACGTAGATATGACTTGGGCTGAGAGGCCTCTGCCCTTAAGAATTAGGGATTCAGCCGCCAAGCCATCAAATTTAGCTGCTGTGAAGCAGGGTGGTAGATCGGGCCCTGAGACAGCAGATCTGGGCGCAGGGGGAGTGGCCACGGTGCCCCTACTGACATCCTCACGATGAGTGCGTACCAAGCCCTTCTGGGCCAGGCTGGGGCCACCAGGATCACCGGCCTGCGCTCCACCCTGATCCTTCGTAGAAGGCGGGGAATCATCTGTAGTGGAGGGAACGCATACAGGAGAGAAAACTGGTGCCAGGGGCAAACCAACGCATCGGTCCCGTAGGCCGAGGGGTCCCTGGCTCGGGATACGAATTTGTCCAACTTCTTGTTGAATCTTGTTGCCATGATGTCCACATCGGGAACTCCGAATCTTTGGCAAATCTCTTGGAATACCTGGGGGTGAAGAGACCACTCTCCCGGGAGTAACTGTTGACGACTCAAAAAATCTGCTTGAGAATTGTCTATCCCTGGGATGAACACTGCTGAGATGCAGGGTACATGGGCTTCGGCCCATGAAAAAATCAGGTTTACTTCCCTTTGAGCCGCTAGGCTCCTTGTGCCCCCCTGGTGGTTTATGTATGCCACCGCCGTGGCATTGTCGGACTGTATCCTTACTGGCAGACCCTGCAGGGGGAGAGTCCAGGCGACCAGGGCCAACCGAGCAGCTCTGATCTCTAGGACATTGATGGGAAGCAGACTTTCTGCCTCTGACCACTGTCCCTGCTGGGTCCGTTTTCCTAAGATTGCCCCCCAACCTGATAGGCTGGCATCTGTGGTTACTATTTTCCACGAGATGGGGCAAAAGGTTTTCCCTTTTGATAATTTTTGAGGGATCAGCCACCAGTACAGGCTGCGCCTGACTCCTGGGGAAAGAACTAATGGACGGTCTAATGCCTGTATGGACTTGTTCCAAGCAGAGAGAATAGCTGCCTGCAGAATTCTGGTATGGATCTGGGCATAGGGCGCTGCTTCGAAGGCGGCCACCATCTTTCCCAGCAGTCGCATGCATAGGCGAATAGTCGGCTTCTTTTTGCCTAAGACTATTTGAATCGTTTGAATCAACGACCTGATCTTCTCTTGAGGTAAAAATACCCTCTGGCATTCTGTATCTAACCGAAAGCCTAGATATTCCAACTGTCTTGTGGGTTGTAACCTTGATTTTTCTTGGTTCACAATCCACCCAAACTCTTCTAGATGCCGCACTGTGCGGACTACTGCATGATTGAGGTTGGAAGCTGATCTGTCGATAACCAGGAGATCGTCCAGGTATGCCAGGACCAAGATGCCTTCTGTCCTTAGGACGGCTAGCACCGGGGCTAACACCTTTGTGAATACCCGTGGAGCTGTTGCCAACCCGAAAGGGAGGGCTACGAACTGGTAATGACTTTGATTTATCGTAAAACGAAGAAACTTGTGATGTGCTGGGTAAATCGGCACATGCAGATATGCATCCTTTATGTCTATAGATGCTAGAAAGTCGCCCTGATGCAGGCTGGCTGTCACTGAACGTATGGAGTCCATACGAAAGGTCTGAATCCTTAGAAAGCGATTTAGGCGTTTGAGGTCTAATATAGGCCTGACGTCGCCATTGGGTTTTGGTATAACAAAAAGGTTGGAGTAGAATCCCAGACCCCTTTCTTGGGTTGGTACTTCTACAATTACTCCTTGGAGCAAGAGGCGATCCAACGCCTTTACGAGAGAGGCCCTCTTTAACGGGTCGCTTGGAAGACTTGACCCCTGAAAATGAGGAGGGGGGATTTCTCGAAACTCTAGTTTGTAGCCTGAGGCTACTACGGACCGAACCCAAGAGTCGGGAATTCTGGCCTTCCAGACTTCGGAGAAAAACTGAAGTCTTCCCCCCACCCAAGAGAGTGGGGGCGCCCCTTCATGAATCTGACTTGATGACTGGTTTAGCCGGCTTGCGAGACCAGGGCCTCTTGTTTGCCGTGGCTTGTCCCTGTGGGCGGCTATTAACTGCTGAACGCCCGGGAGGCCGTCGATACTGACGGGAAGTTGAAGGGGCCGAGCCTGCAATGGCCTGTCGTTTAAACGTGGGCCCACGCGGTCTTTTCTTGACCGGTAAGGAAGTACTTTTTCCACTTGATATGGTGTGGATATATTTATCTAGGTCTTCCCCGAATAGTCTTCCCCCATGAAAGGGAAACCCTGCTAAAAGCTTTTTGCAGGGTGCCTCTGCTGACCAGTTCTTTAGCCACAAAAGGCGACGCATGTGAACCATCAGTAGAGATGAACGGGATGCCTGTTGGATGGAGTCCTTAATAGCATCTATTGCAAAGCAGAGAGCCCTAGGGAATTCTGCTAATTCATGAGTATGCTGAGCCGGCATGTCCTTTAATATATGTTTTGCCTGATCCTTCAGGGCCTGACAAACACCAATGGCTGCTACTGCTGGCTGAACCATGGCACCTACTGAGGTGAAAGCTGCTTTCAGTAGGGTCTCGAATTTTTTGTCGACCGGATCCTTGAACATATGGACATTTTCAACCGGACAAGTCAGGGATTTATTCACGCAGGAAATGGCCGCGTCCACTGTAGGGAGTGCCCATTTCTTTACATATTCCTCTTCCATAGGGTAGAGAATAGAGAATCTTTTAGGAGGGACAAAGATTCTATCAGGTCGAGCCCAATCCTGGTAAATCACGTTCCGCAGAAGGGGGTGCATTGGAAAAGACGCACAAGTTAATGGAGCCTTTAAAGAACCCAATGAGGATACCTCCGGGGCTACTGGTTCTGGCACTGGAAGTTTAAAGGCAGTGCGAACCATATCTGTCAAAGACTGGATCCACAGGCTCTCCGCTTGAGAGGCCGAAAAATATTCATCTATAGTGGAATTTTCCCTGTCTGAACCGTCGGGACTTGGGTCTGCCTGATCCCCTTGTGGGTCCCGTTCCTCTGAAGAGGAGACCTCCGCCTCTGAAAACCCCACACTGGGTGAGGGGGATCTAGCCCGCTTGCTACTTGGGCAAGGACGGGAAAACAACGCAGTTAACCTTTTCTCTAGCCCACTCATGGTGGCTGCTAGCATTTCTTCCGTCACGTAAACGGGAATGGGTGGATCGGGGGCCGCCTCTGCCCCCAGCACCCCCAATGGCTCTTGTACTATGCCACTCGGTGTCCTAACTGGCGAGGGTGGGGCCGTAGAAGCCTGGCCCAAATCCTCTGACCCCGATGGAGACCCCTTTTGCTTTTTAGCACCTTTAGCAGCCTTGGCTGGTCCAGATCCCTTTGGAGCCATTGTACAACCTTGGGTCACCCCTATAGCCAACACCTGACTGTTGCAGCTAGGAGTAACCAATATGAGGGCAGGTATGAGGAAAATGAAAAAGAACTAATTTCTCTCTTTTTCTTTTTTTCAAAAAATGTTTTTCTTTTTTTTTTTACCCGCCTGGGAGGTGGCAATACTGAGGAAACCTGTGAGTATTGACACACCAATGCCCGTTAGCCGGAGTCCAAGGTAGACTCAGATACTGCTGGATCTAAGGCTGAGTCCCTTTAAGCAAAAAACTTCCTTTTTTTTTTTTCTGGTCAATAGTGGACCTAAGTCCTAGACCTGAAGATCCACAAAACCGCCACTAGGTGTCCCTGTGTGGCCAAAAGACCCAGCTGCACGCTCTGTATCCTTTCTTCCTCTGCCTCCAGGAGGGAAAGACCAGCCAGAGAAAAAGTTTTTCCCTTTAAACAGACCCTGACGCTGCTGGCCCGCCCCCCCGACGCACGCCGACGCTATAAAAGGCGGCGTGCGCGCACACGCGCGCACGATCGCGCGCACCACGCTGAAACCACATGGAGGAAGCAGAGCAGAGGAAACAACATGGACCAGCGTTTAGGCAGCACCAACAGACACCAGGTAAGCACTAATCTTATTGTAGTGCACACATAGCGAGGAAGCTGTCCCCATGGGCTTCCTAAGAAACAGGAGTTTTTACCAGCAATTTCCTCTTTAAAATATGTGGGGTTGCAGTATCAGTGTTAACAGGCAGACCTGGGGTGAGTAGCAAATATATAACTTACACAAGTATACATATATCTACATGTTATCTGGGTAAACATTAGTATCCCATCCTGCCTACACAGACATAGTGGAGATAGTGGCTGATGCACAAGCATACTGTTAGCCAACCCAGAACCCCCAGGGGGATACCTACTGTCGAACCAAGTCCCGCAGGTTCCCTCTTACCTGCTCCACGCCGCAGGGTATTGCAAAATGCAAGAGGCCCAATCTTCCCCCATCTCCGTGGGTATTGTCTTGGACCTTCAGGGACCGGGGTCCTGTGTTAAGGAACCCACACCCCTGGACCTATATAGCATCCTGGCATCAGTAGCGTTTAGTTCTTGGAAGAGACTAAGGCACTGGAGCCCAGAATCCAGCCCTCCAGGGAGAGGCATTATAGGCAAAACCCCACTCCAGCAGGGCCCGGGTACCGTACACCTTGGCTTTGAAGCACTTCGGACGGATCCGGCTAGCTATCCTGGGTCCCGAGACCTCCGAGGGACAGCTAGACGTGACCAACACCTAAGACACTGGCGAAAAAACTAAAGCACTCTCAGTGGGAGGGGGTTATATAGGGAGGAACTTCCTGTGAAGTTGATTACACCAGTGTCCACACCTGAAGGTACCCATATAACCCATATGTAATGGCTATGCGCTCTGTGTCCCGTGATGTACGATAAAGAAAATGGGTCCAGAGTGGAGGACACTGAGCTTTAAATTGTGGAGATATAAGGTATCCAAAGTAAAACAAGAAATTTGTATTTTGGAAGAATAATACATTTTAACCAACTGTATCAAACGCTTCCCTGTTGCTATAATGATACCTAAGTATTTAGATACCCCAGCATGTGCTATTCCTATGGAGAAATGGTGGTAATGCATTATAAGAAAAAAAAAATTATGGTTGGATGATTATAAATAACTATGTATGTGGCCATCTTAAAATTGGTTAAAGCAAATAACAACCAGCAAACCTTTTAGCGACAGCGCGGCTCTTTCCATTGAGCTTATAGCAGCCGAGTCCCCACCAGAGCAGATCTGTTGCAGGAATGTGTCGGCATGATGATTCCACAAGCAGCATGCAAAAGTGTAGATCTCTGAAGCTAGCTGAAATGTAGAAAAAAAGAATCAGCAAGTGAAAAATCAGAGCCTATGAATTATCTCTTTTGTTGTGCAAATTAATGAACACTGTAACCAAATGTATTTCCCAAAAGCTGTATACACTGGTGCCGGTAAAAGGCACTGTATAATTGAGATTTATCACCATATTTTTTTATATCATATATCCTTTTAATAAACACTACACTATGATACATGGAAGACAATCCTTAAGGCATTTACCCAGGATTGTATTCACTTACCTCATCCCCGCCGCAGGATACTGCTGAGCACAGACAGACCCAATCTTCACCCATCACAGCGGGTTAAGTCAACAGACCTTCAGGGACCGGGATCCTAGACAGGGTTTCCACTCCCCTGGACCTGTACCGCATTCTGCCAGAAAATCTTTGGTATGCGGTTATAACCAAAGTACTAGAACCCAGCATCCAGCCCTCCGAAGCTAGGCATTACAGGCAAAAACCTTGTGCTTCAGATACAAGGCCCCATGTACCATCCACTTTGGCCTCAAGGCACTTTGGATGGATCTGGTCTTTATGGAGGCTATTTAAATCCAGCATGGATCCCTCCAGTGGAGCTCCTCAGAGCACATCTTCATTCGTGACCAACACCTTAGACCACGGGTGTCCAAACTTTTTTAAAGAGGGCCAGATTTGATTAAGTGAACATGCGTGAGGGCCGACTATTTTGCTTGACATTCTTTGAACCATTAAAATTCGGTCTAAGTGTGTTAGTCTGAGCACTACTACAATGCCCAACAAGAATTCTCTTGCCTTTCTGGCTGTGTGTGGTTAAGAGATGAGCTTGGGCGTGTTATTTGGATATACCGTATTTATTTCTTTTGTGGCCACAACGAATCCCAGAGCACTGCTTAGGACTAAGGATGAGCCTGGGGCGTGTTATTTGGATATACCGTATTTATTGGAGTATAACACGCACAGGCTTACTATTGCCATGAATGCATCCTCACCATTGCCATGAACGCAGCCTCGCCATTGCCATGAATGCAGCCTTGCCATTGCCATGAATGCAGCCTTGCCATTGCCATGAATGCAGCCTTACCATTGCCATGAATGCAGCCTTACCATTGCCATGAATGCAGCCTTACTATTGCAACCTCACTATTGCAACCAATGCAGCCTTACATGTGCCAAGAATGCAGCCTTACATGTGCCAAGAATGCAGCCCTACCATTGCAATCAATGCAGCCTTACCATTGCAATCAATGCAGCCTTACCATTGCAACCAATGCAGCCTTACCATTGCAACCAATGTAGCCTCACATGTGCCATAAATGCAGCCTCGCATATGCCATGAATGCAGCCTCGCCATTGCCATGAATGCAGCCTCGCCATTGCCATGAATGCAGCCTTACCATTGCCATGAATGCAGCCTTACTATTGCAACCTCACTATTGCAACCAATGCAGCCTTACATGTGCCATGAATGCAGCCTTACATGTGCCATGAATGCAGCCTTACATGTGCCAAAAATGCAGCCTTACATGTGCCAAGAATGCAGCCCTACCATTGCAATCAATGCAGCCTTACCATTGCAACCAATGCAGCCTTACCATTGCAACCAACGTAGCCTCACATGTGCCATAAATGCAGCCTCACATATGCCATGAATGCAGCCTCGCCATTGCAACCAATGCAGCCTTACATGTGCCATGAATGCAGCCTTACATGTGCCAAGAATGCAGCCCTACCATTGCAATCAATGCAGCCTTACCATTGCAACCAATGCAGCCTTACCATTGCAACCAATGCAGCCTTACCATTGCAACCAATGCAGCCTTACCATTGCAACCAATGCAGCCTCACATATGCCATAAATGCAGCTTCACATATGCCATCAGTGCAGCCTGAACGATGCCCATCTGCAGCCTCGGAGGGCAGAGAGAGGGGGGCGGGACGAGTGCTGACAGATTACAAACAGGAGAATCTCTTGTTTACCCTGTGGCCTCATTAATACAAAGTCCCACCTTCTATGATAGACAGAACAGTCGTCCAATGGCATCCCGGGAGACAGTACTTCCAATAGAGATGCTGCTGAGTAAACAGGAGATTCTCTTTTTCTGTAAAAAATAAATACATTTTTTTTTCTGTAACAACAGGAGATTCTCTTTATGTAATCTGACGGCGTTCGTTCTGTCCCCTCCAAGGCAGCGCCAATAAATACAGTATATATCCTTTGTGGCCCTGGGGGCCACAATCTATATCTATATATATCCAAATCCTCAGGGGGGCCATATTAAATCAACAGGGGGGCCCCCAGGCTGGACTTTGGACATGCCCGTCTTAGACACTGGCGAAAAAACAGAGGTGCTCCCAGTATGGGAGGGGTTATATATAGGGAGGAAACTTCCTGTCTAATTGATTACACCAGTGTCCAGCACCTAAAGGTTGGAATATAACCCACTTAGTAATTACTAGACTCTGTGTCCTGTGAAGTACAATAAAGAAACCTTGGTTTGTGAGCATAATTTGCTCCAGAAACATGCTTGTAATCCAAAGCACTTGTATATCAAAGCATTTTTTTACAGGGTATAAAAGAGAAGAGAGGCACCTCTAAGGCCTTGTACACACGGCTGAATATATCCGCTGTGAACGGTCCCCGGACCGTTTACAGCGTATATTTACGCCGGGGTGTTTTGATCCGATGGCTGTACACACCATCGGATCAAATTCCCCGCCGGCGGACAGCGTGGTGACGCGGCGGTGACGTTGACGCCGCCACGTCACCGCACCAGGAAGTAAACACTTCCGCGCGCATGCGTCGGATCCATTCACAGGATACGACGCATGTGCGGCAAGATATGTCTGCTGGTTTGCCGTACTAACCAGCGGACATATCTGACGGCCAGCTATCCGGCGGAATTATTTCAAAGCATGCTTTGAAATTTTTCCGCCGGATGAATCCGGCAAAAAGCGTCCGTTTGCCCCTACAGACGAGGGGATTTTTCGGCTGAAATGGTCTGTCGGACCATGTTCAGCGGAAATATCCCCTCGTGTGTACAAGGCCTAAGTGTCGCAATAAGTTGGTAAATGTTGTACCTTCATTAAATGTAACCATACTGCTACACTTAGATGCGCAAAAAAAAAAATAGCCGTTTGTGGACCCTTCACTGTATATATACGTCCTAATTTTAAAGATGGATATCTTGGTAACGGCAGCAGCTGCTGCCACAACCGAGGTATCCATCTTTAGTGCGCAGGGTCCTTTAAACGATAATGGCGGTCTCCGCGGCGGATTCGTCCCGCCCAGCGTCTTAAAGAAACATTTTAGTGTTTTTCAAATTATATATATATTTTTAAGTCTAAATATGAAATCTGAGGTCTTTTTGACCCCAGATCTCATATTTAAGAGGACCTGTCATGCTTTTTTCTATTGCAAGGGATGTTTACATTCCTTGTAATAGGAATAAAAGTGATCACATTTTTATTTATTTTTTTATTTATTTTTTTCCGTGTAAAAAATAATAAATTAAATAAAAATAAATAAGAAAACCAAAAAAAAAAGTTTTTAAAGCGCCCCCGTCTCGACGAGCTTGTGCGCAGAAGCGAACGCATACGCGAGGAGCGCCCGCATATTAAAACAGTGTTCAAACCACACAAGTGAGGTATCGCCGCGATCGTTCGAGCGAGAGCCCTAGACCTCCTCTGTAACTCAAAGGATGCAACCTATAGAATTTTTTAAACGTCGCCTATCGAGATTTTTAAGGGTAAAGGTTTGACGCCATGCCACGAGTGGGCGGAATTTTTAAGCGTGACATGTTGTGTATCATTTTACTCGGCGTAACATTATCTTTTATAATTTATAAAAAAAATTGGGCCAAATTTATCGTTGTCTTATTTTTTTATTCAAAAAAGTAATTTTTTTTCCAAAAAAAGAGCGCTTGTAAGACCGCTGCGCAAATACGGTGTGACAAAAAGTATTGCAATGACCACTATTTTATTCTCAAGGGTGTTGGGAAAAAAAAATATATAATGTTTGGGGGTTTTAAGTCATTTTCTAGCAGAAAAAAATGTTTTAGTCTTGCAAACAGCAAATCTGAAAAACACCTAAGGTCCTTAAGTGGTTAAAGTAAAAAAAAAATGTAGGTTTGATTATAACCACTTGGATGAAATTAAACATTGTAAAAGACCTAGGCTGAACACCAATCCCTATAGTACACCACTGCTAACCCAACTATTATTTTATTAAATGCTTTAAATATAGCCCGGGCAAAATTATACCATAGCAGTAGTGGGCAGGTTAAAATTTAAACATTCGCTGAAAACAAAAGCAGCGACTACGGCAGAGATTTTCTCAGGGCCAACAGTACGTTATAAAAGTACAGAAAATGCCAAAAGTGTACTTCAGGCATTCCCTAAATCAAAGATAAATTGGCTCTCAGCTTTCAGTCACCTTACATTTGCTGGAAGATAAATCTAATGGAAACGCCAGCCAGTGGATTCTTTAAATGACTGACAGTGATACATTCCGTGGAGTTCCAAGAATTAACCTGAAAAACTACCCTGTCCTTAAAAACCCAGCAGAGTCTGTAAATTCTCTGTGATTTCACAAGAAGTAGTCCCAGCGGGGAGGAAACCTCTTACGAGCAGCTCCCTGGAAATATCAGACAATGTGCTCCAGATACTTCTGTTTTCATTAAAAGTAGGAAAAAGGTGACACTGACAGATATCTAATCGATGCACTTTGGATAAATTGTCAGCTTAATTGAAAATTGTTCATGTAGGAAAATTGTACTCCTAAGCAGAGGAGTGCATCATGTACAGCCAACCCAAATATGAATTTCTGAGCGGGACAGTTTATCTATAGCTCATATACAACGTTGTCAATTATTCTGGATACAGAAACAATGGTAAACAAAGACTGCTCACCTATCCTGACAGCAAGACATACAGGTATTTCATGCGCTTATGAACATTTTTCACCATACAGCCTTCCTGGTGTTAAACAACAACTCAAGTACAATACATAGAAAATACACTTTGGTTAAAGTGGATGTAAACCCATTGATGTCACAATGTATAGTATAAGATTTCCTATCATCTGTGCCCAGTCTTGCCACACAGAGTTAATCCAGCTCTGAGCAATCCTCTTTTATTGTTCAGTGAAAATTAACAGAATTTCAGATAAAAAACCTGTCTAAATAAAAAGTCTGTTTCTCTCTCCTTGATTTGAGTCATAGGTTATTTACATATCTAGCTTGGACATGTTTATCATATGTTATGTAATGTTTATCATAATATTTATATATATATATATATATATATATATATATATATATAATAGATAGATAGATAGATAGATAGATAGATAGATAGATAGATAGATAGATAGATAGATAGATAGATAGATAGATAGATAAATAGATAGATAGATAGATAGAGATCGATAGATAGATAGATAGATAGATAGATAGATAGATAGATAGATAGATAGATAGATATCCTGGTAATATACAATGAACATTGGATCACTTCATATTATGATAAACATAACATAACATATGGTCCGATGACGCTCCATCAGACCGCTCTCATCGGTTTAACCTATCGTGTGTACGCAACCTTAGTCTTGGGAGATTTTGAGTGAGATTATGAGTGAGATTTGGCGAGATCATTTCTGTGCTGCTCACTGTTCTCCTCACTGAAGACTCTAACATGAACAAGCAAATGAATGCCTCCACCAAGGTGGCTGCCTCCAAACAGACACAGTGCAGAATAGGGGGCGGTACATAATTGAGAAAGATCAGTGGCTGGGTGACCACAGGCAAAGCTAATGAATAGTAAATTTTTTTGGGCATAGCTTACACATTTCAGTTAAAAAAAAAAAACATACTCAAAAACATTAGTTTACCTTTAAAGAAGAAGTCCAGCCTGAGCTAGTTTTGCTGGGCTTCTCCTATGGGTCACAGGAGTGTAATTTGTTTTGCACTTCTGTGCCATGTTTTCAGCATAGAGCGGCCTGAAGTTCACTCTCTGCTGACGTCACTGCCCCCTTAACAGCTCAGCGCTCCAGTGAGCAGGGGGGCAGAGCGGAGACCTGCTGACAGATGGGCAGCAGTTCTCTGTTCGGGGAGCTGTGAGAATCGGGCCATCTGCGTTGTTCGATGGCTCGGTTTTCAGTGCAGAGGTGGCAGGGGACCGGTGCTGCATCCACCTAGGTAAGTATTAATCTGCAATAAGACCCATACTTCTCTTTTAACAATATATTTACTAAATAGTGGAAAATAAAATAAACTTTCAATCTTATTTCAGAATGCTCTTGTGTAGTATTATCACTGCATGATGCATCAGTTACTGAACCTTGCACAGTAGATGAAAAAAATCCCTTTAAATCAAAAATACGATTCTCGGTAACTGGTAAATTGTAAATTGTAAAGGGCTTTTTGACCAGGTTTCAATACAGCCATTTTCTTAGCATGCAACAATTTATCCTTTTTTACGTTTGATGTAACAAGTTTGATTACTGCATCATTGTTAACAGCAATATTAAAATTAAGGTATCTTGAATGAAAAAACAAATTGCGTAATAACTGAATAAAATACTGGAAGAGCAGCAGCTTCTTAGAAGCACAGAAAAATTCTCATGAACCTGAAAAGAAAAACAAGAACCATCAGAGGGGATATTGCTCATCTGAACCCAAAGTGCGTGGGTGTCTTCTTTATTCCCAGTTCTAGATTCCACTTTAATCTAAGCAGAGTAAAGGATAAACACTCCTCAAGCACTTAGAAGGCAGGCTGGGATGCTGCAATCATCAACTCTTAGCTCTTTAAACATATTGAGACACTGAAGTGTGCCAAGAAATATGATGAGTGGAATAGAGGAAAAGAGCTTTGACCAGCGGCTGCCGTGAGTTTTAACGCAGTAGGAACTTGCATGTTGATATCCCAGATACTGTTGTGCTGCCCCACAATTACAGATATTCCATGGGGTACGTAAAATCTGACATTTGTGATTTCATTCAACTCAGAAGTTTTACCAGAAGTATTGTTTTATATAAGTTAGATTTATTTTTGCTCTCTTTCTATCCCGATCCCTTCCAAATGTTTTTTTATGCAGATAAATACTAAACTTAACCAATTGCCTTCTGCATATATACTGTGGCAAGGCAGCTCGGTTGCGCAAACCGACGTACCCGTATGTCGGTCTGTGCGTCCGTGGTACTGAGGGCACATACACACCGCAGGAGCACACCCACTAGTCTGATAGGCCTGCAATCGCTGTGAAGAGAGGACAGAACAAGATCTGCCTTTGTAAACAAGGTGGATCCCCGTTCTGACAGGGGAGAGAGAGATCAGCTGTTTCTAGTGATCAGGACCAGTCAGTCCATCCCCCTGACAGTTAAAAACACCTCCCTAGGTAACACTTAACCCCTTGATCGCCCCCTAGTGTTAATCCCTTCCCTGCCAGTGTCATTTATACAGTGATCAGTGCATTTTATAGCACTGGTGACTGTATTGGTGTCACTGGTCACCAAAAAGTGTCAAAGTCAGATTTGTCCACCGCAATGTCGCAGCTCCGCTAAAAATCACTGATCCCCACCAATAAAAAGTAAAGAAAAGGTCCCTATATCTTTCCTTTATTTTCTAGATCAGTGTTTTTCAACTCCAGTCCTCAAGGCACACCAACAGGTCATGTTTTCAGGATTTCCCTCAGATGAAATGGCTGTGGTGATTACTAAGGCAGTGAAACTGATCAAATCACCTGTGCAAAATAATGGAAAGCCTGAAAACATGACCTGTTGGTGTGCCTTGAGGACTGGAGTTGAAAAACACTGTTCTAGATGCTAAAACTTTTGCTCAAACCAATCAATATATGCTTATAGCGATTTATTTTACCAAAAATATGTAGCAGAATACAAACTGATGAATAAATACTACTAAATAAACTGATAAATAAATACAGAATACTAAACTGATAAATTCGTTTTTGGATATGTATTATAGCAGAAAGTAAAAAAAAAAACGTTTTTTTTCTTTTTTAATATGGTCAAAAATGGCCTGGTGGTAATCCTTACAGGACTGAAGTGGTTAAAAACTTGATATGGAATGGTAAAAAACCTAGTGTGGCATTCTCAATACTAGACCAAATGTAGTACAGTACTGGTTTCCTTCCCTGGAAGATAAACGATGGAAAAGGAGGTGACTATAGGCCATGAAATTTTTGCCTTATCTTTAGCTAATTATGTATTTTTCCAAAAAATTTCCATGCCAAATTTTCTCACTATCAAATCCACCTTGATAGTGTGGAAACATATCCTGTCAAAAATTGTGATAATAAGAACAACAATGTACCAATCCCTGTAATGCTGGCCATATATGGGTCAAATTTCGAAAGAACTTTCTTTCGAAAATCTAATCTAAGAATTTTCGTTCGTATTTCACGCCATTAGTGGGCTGCAGCAACAGACAATTTTCATGCGGCCGTCAAATTTTAATATTCAGACATGTTGGAAATTTTTCTGAAAAAACAAACGATTTTGTAATCAATGATGAACGAATTTTGCAAGAAATGTAATTGAAAAATAAATGTGCATGTGCAAGGAAAGAAAATTCCTGGAAAGAAAAGAAGACTCCCAGACACAATTTTTTTTTTTTCTGTAGGAACATAAAGTGAAATTAAAGGTTTGGTTGGTCGAATTTCAAAATTTCACATTTTCTGATTTTCAAAAAAAAATTCTTTCGAAATTCGACTTGTGTATGGCCAGCGTAAGAGTAATAGACTACTGCAAATTTTGCCCATCAGTAGGAGAATGGATTAAACAAGGTTATCATTTATATGAATGCTTACCCATGCAATATAAGAACATAGTGTTATTTAAGATCATCATATGTTTAATGCACTTTTATTGTGTCTTTTATGTGATTTATTAACTTATACTTCGCATAATTGGTTGGAGCTTGTTACACGTCCTAATCGGATTGGTGATTTAAATGCTGCTGTCAGTTTGATTTAACCACTTAAGAACCGCCTAACGCCGATATACGTCATCAGAATGGCAGGGCTAGGCACAATCACGTACCTGTACGTCCTCTTTAAGTGCCCAGCCGTCACTCGCGGGAATGCGCCCGCGACCCGGTCCGAAGCTCTGTGACCTCGGCACCTGCGGACCCAATCGTCGCCGAAGTCCTGCGATTGATCACAGGAGCTGAAGAACGGGGAGAGGTGTGTGTAAACAAAAATGTATCAAAATTGTCCGATGTGTCCGCCATAATGTCGCAGTCACGGAAAAGGAATCGCTGATTGCTGCCATTCGTAGTAAAAAAATATTAATAAAAATGCAATAAAACTATCCCCTATTTTGTAAACGCTATAAATTTTGTGCAAACCAATCGATAAACGCTTTTTGCAATTTTTTTTACCAAGAATAGGTAGAATACGTATCGGCCCAATATATAGAATTTTTTTTCAAAATGGTCGCTCTATTTTTGTTTAAAGGCACAAAAAATAAAAACCGCAGAGGTGATCAAATACCATCAAAAGAAAGCTCTATTTGTGGGGAAAAAAGACGCCAATTTTGTTTGGGAGCCACGTCGCATGACCGCGCAATTGTCAGTTAAATCGACGCAGTGCCGAAGCGCAAAAAAAGGGGCCTGGTCCTTTACCTGCATATTGGTCCGGGTCTTTAGTGGTTAATTGAGTTTTTATTGTATTTGTTTTGTTTCGTTTTTTTGTCACCAAATTTAAAAAAAGTTTGCAATAGCACAAATATTATCTTGGGTTTAGCAAATTACATTTTTAGAATTTCCTTCACCTTGTCCAGATTTATTGGTGTCCTTGGACTAGTAACTATCACAGCCTTTTCCACAGCGGAAAACCAGAAAACCAAAATGTGCTGAAAACTTTTCTAGAACTATTGTTGATAAATAATGTGTTACAACTGGAGATGTAAATTTTCGGGAAATCTTGAAGCCAAGGGAAATTATATATATATATATATATATATATATATATATATATATATATATATATATATCCCTATTTTTTGCCAGAAAAAAATGGAAAATGTTAAAAGTGATTTAGTCTGAAATAGTTTTACAAATTAAAAGTTAATTTGGTTACATTTGCTTTTTAAATTTGTATTTTTGTATTTTTTTTTTATTTTTATTTTTTTATTATTATTATTATTATTATTATTATTATTACAAATGGTATAACAAGGACTGTATATGTTAAGAACATTCCAACTTAACAGGAGAATAGATAACCCCCCCCCCCCCAATAATCATGTAATAGCTACCGGCCAGTATGCATTTTCAGTTATTGACATCGCTGATCCAGTCCTGATTTTTAGGTGTCATTTTCTCTATAAAAGAAGAGATTGTGTATTTTTGGGAGGTAGTGGCTTGGGAGGTGTGGGCAGTACGTGTCCTAGATTCGAACACTCTGATTACATTTACGCTACAAAGGGTAAAAAACTGAGCCAATCAGAAAAAAATAATAAACAAATAAAATTAAATGGGTGAACCAGTCCAAAAGTAGCAATTAATGTGAGATATAGCACAGAAAAATTAAATAGAAAATTGCGCTAATTAAGTCCAAATATAACTATTCCAATGTTTGCACTGATGGAAGCAAATATATTATGCACTCGGTGATTGTTCCACAAAAATGTATTCAACACCTTGTGAAAAACATGCTTACCAGATAGTAAGCCAAATGTGCAGGTGGCTTAAACCCAGGCCTTTAATTTGTATAACGACACAATCCTCAGGTTGGATAATACAGATGTCTTAGTGCAGTTTAGCATTGGCTCCACAAATAGTGATTATCAAATCAACCCAAAAGGAAAAATATAAATATCATATACACCATAGCATAATATTGTCAAAACAAATGAATGTACAATATAGATATTGCACTTACATTGTAAAAAGCCAAATAATGCATAGAAAGACACCCAGTGAAATAAATTGAGTGCACTGCCACCGCACAGAGAGCCTCCTTACGTTTACGTTACATTACTTGAACACCATAATTACTTTAGATAGGTTACCTTTAAGACCCCTTTCACACTGAGGAGGTTTTCAGGCGGTACAGCGCTAAAAATAGCGCTGCTATACCGCCTGAAAAACTCTGCACTGCATACTAAATGTGAAAGCCGAAGGGCTTTTACACTGAGGCGATGCGCTGGCGGGAGAGAAAAAAAATCGCCTGCCAGCAGCATCTTTGGAGCGGTGAGAGGAGCGACGTGTATAACGCTCCTTCACCGCTCCTTCCAATTTAAAACAATGGGAAACCGCGGCAATACCGCCCGCAATGCGCAGAGGCGCATTGCGGGCGGTATTAACCCTTTATCGGCCACCAGCGGGGGTTAATACTGCACCTCTATCGGCCGAATCCCGTGGCAAATCCGACAGTATATCGCCGCTATTTTTAGCAGCGCCATACCGCCACCGCGGCTCCCCCCCAGTGTGAAAGGGGCCTGTCAATGTTGTCTCTTTTTTTTATTATAAGTTTTTGAATCAAAAAACAATAAATATGTATTTAACAAAAAATAAACCAATTGCTTATAATACACAGCGAATTAGCAAACTGTCACTGAAATATTTTTTTACTTCTACTTTACTCAGATGTGAAATATGGACAAAGCATATCATTCTATAGCGTAAACTTAATTAAGAGCACTAAAATGTCATTTCTGTCTGCTGCCTCTTTCCTCTGATATCTGCACAAGTCTCTTCTGACAATTTTTCCTGACACCAAGAGAAAAATGGTGACGGGGGGGGGGCCTCCCGCTGATTGACAGCCTCAGCTCTGTTTTTGTGTGCTGTTTGAACAGGGGTGTGTGTCTCTTTCCTCCAATGAGCTCTCCTCACTGAGCTCTGCAGAGTGCATCTATATAAAGGTAAAGGAGGGGACCAAGAGTAGAGAAAGGCCCCCCTCCCTTTCCCTATTCTTGGTCCCTTCCTTTACCTTTATATTGTTACCTATGAGTATAAGGTTACGGCAACATAATCACCATTTGATGATTGTTCTGTGGTAGTTGTTAACATTGTAACTTCTACTAGTGGTAAAACTTGCCCATTGTCCCTTCCCTTCATCCCCCTCTTTTTTTTTTTTTTTTTGCATCTATAGCTCTCCACCACCTTTCTTTGACAACTCTAGCTTTATAAATTCAGCACTTTCAATGGATTTAGAGAACACTGCAGATAAACAGGTACAACATATGTAGGAGGATTTGTTTAATCTCTATGTACCACTTCACTGGGTTTATGTAAGGGTTTGCAACGGCTTTAAGCTACAATGTATTGACTTTAACTGCAATCACCAAAGGATTGGGCAAGTTTTCTGATGCAGATCGTCTAAATATTTAATTTCTCCTTTAAAATTCCTGCAAGTGACTTTTCAGAAAAACCACAGATCATATCCGCATATGCGTGTGTTGAGTAAACTTCTATTACGACTAACAACACAGCAGGTGTAAGTCTCAGTAAAAGATGTTGCCTTGACGAGGAATTCAATTGCTGAATCAAAATAATTATCATTATATATTCTAAAAGTGGATATGATTATGTAGTTCCTATCTTTTCTCTTCTCATCTATGGAAAAAACACAAAACAATAAAGAGTGCAACATCGCTATCAGCAGAATCTTCAAAGAGGAATGGCTTAAAAATAAAAAACTTCTTTAACCACCAACTGTAAAAATATTTAAAAAGATACCAATTATCACCACATGCTCCAAAACCACATGAAAACCTGATTGGGCTAATGGGCCACTTAAGTGTTGGCAAGTATCGCAGCATCTGCTCAAAGTACATTATGCAGACACAGCACAAAATAAAGAAACTAGTTATATTCTCATAAGACTCCTGTAAAGTGGGCCTTACTATATTGCCGCTGAATCCAACACGTAGTATGAAACATTCTGTAAATCAATTGTACAGAGGGACCAGAGGATGGACAGATCAATATCTAATTCCAATAAAAAATTTGGATAGTTCAGAGAATACAAATGAGACAGACTAGTGTGTTATCCCCAAAAATGAGGTGCAAAACACAATTTTCTTGCTCCTAGGTTAAAATCTGAATGCCTTAATAAAAAATAAATAAAAAAATACACACAGTATAAATAAAAAAAATACAAGAAAGAAAATCAAAAATACACCACACTCATGGGGCGTGGTCGTGTGTGATCGTGGCTGGTCGTGTGTTCCTGGAGCCCTGTTCTCACCCTGCACTAATCCAGACTGCAGTGTTCTTGCACCCCCTTTTTCCTGGTTCCTTTTGGTTGGGGTAGCTTCCTGGCTCTTGGGGGATGCCTACTGGGGCTTCAAACATTAAAAAAAAGGTGCCGCCGAACCAGCAGCCACACAAGACTGGAAGTCAAGCACCGCCTCTGCCATCTTGTCTCCTATGACGTCCTCCCAGCATGCCCAGCAACAGACAAGGATGGAGCCAGCAGCAGCAGAACCTGCGTCTAGTTCCGAAGCACCCCTGACATCATCCCTAGACACTAAAGCTGCTGGACCCTTCACAAAACCTATCCTAGATGCCATTAAGATCCTATCAAGCTGCATTGATGGTGCGTATAGACCATTTTGCCACTGAGTGCACCCTCTTGCGGCACAATTTGGACAAGATCAGGGGCAAGTTGACAGCTGCAGAGGATCTCATCTCTGAGGTGGAAGATGCTGCACACTCCCATGGCACTCAACTTTCCAAGCTGCAAAGGCATGGTAATGGCATTACAAAACTGAGCTGATGATGCAAAGGACAGACCATGTAGGAACAATGTACAGGTGGTGGGGCTGCCAGAGGGGAGTGAAGCTGGTCATTTTTGCAGAGCAATTCTTTAAGCAAATATTGACCCTGGAAAATCACCAGAATTTGTGAACATCGGTAGTGCTCCGTTCAGTTGCTCCAGTTTTGGGAATAGGCTGCATACTGAAAGTTTTCTTAATCATTTTTATTTTGTTCTGTTTCTGGTATAACAGCAGGGGATGGTTCTTACTTCAGCTTACCAGTCTCATCATCTTTGTTGCAATGGTCCCTAGTTGGGTAATTATATATAGTGTCACTCTGCAATCTACAGCAGGTATGCTTTATTTGTCACTTTCCATTTTTTTCCATATGGTTATTATGTTTCATACTTTCCCATGGCCAACAAGGTTACAATAGTATCAAGAAATGTGAGAGGTCTAAATGATAAATTCAAAAGGGCTGCTGTATTTCAATTATTCAAACCGCTTAGGCTGCATATCGTCCTCCTCAGGGGTCAAGTCCTGGGGAAAAAAGCGTGGGAACTCCAACCCAAGATCCAGTCTCCCACATCTAAAAAAATAAATGATACGCTCATATGCATAATTACTAAACTGCATGTTGTTTTTTTCCCGATACACTGTACCATAGTAATCCTTTATGTTACTGGCCGCTTCCTGTATATGGATTCATCAGGTAGTGTGCGGGTATTCCGTCACTTCATCGATGCCGCAATGTCTCATAGGAGCTTAAGCAAGTTCTTTCTATATCCCGCAATAACTCGTGGCAGACCTCCGCAATGTCTCCTGGGAACAATGACAAAAGCTCCCAGGAGACATTTCGGCATCAAGGAAGTTACAGAATACCCGCACACTACCTGATGAATCCATATACAGGAAGCGGCATTCTACTTGAGCCCTGGTCCTCCTGCAGTAAACACATCTGGACAGCAGCAAAGTATTAGCGCTGCATAAGCCCTGGATTCAAAGAGCATTACACTCTACCAATGCCAGAGGAGTCTCCGTCCTTATAAGTAAAGCCATTCCATGTACTGTACACCAGATGATTTCTGACCCAGAAGGTCGATATGTGGCAGTGGTCTTTGATATTTGTTATCATAAGCTGGTTATAGTAAATGTGTAGTTGCCTCCACCATTCCAATCCAAATTGCTGTATAACCTGCTTGATAAATTAGCTTCTTATACTCATCTTCCTATTGTGTTTGTGGGTGATTATAATATCGTAGATGCATACCTTAGACACGTCAAACCCCAACAGGCTGGGCTCTACTGAGTTCCATTCCTAGGCCTCTAGTGTGGGGCTTTCTGAGGCATGGCGATAGAAGCACCCCTCATGTAGGTGTTACTCACACCTCTCTAGAACGCACAGATCATCAGTTAGGATTGATTTGGCAAATCGCCATTCCTCTTTTTGGTTCAAGACGCAACCTATATAGCAGATGGGTTATCTGATCATAGCCCAATATCAATTACCCTTGCTTTCCCCCACAATTCCTGGTAAGAGAGCTTGGAAATTTGTCTACGGGTTAGGCTGGGTTCACACTACGATTTTCCCGTCCGTCAGCCGCATACGATTTATATGAAAAAACGTATGCGGCTGAAACGGATTGAACCGTACGTAAACGTATGCGTTTATAAAACGTATACGGTTTCAAAAAGTGCGTACGGTTCCATCTGGTTTTGATTAAAAAACGCATACGCTTTTGGAATTAGTGTCATTTAATAAATAAAGATTTTCTTGTTTTGAAAATGTGCATGCGCAGACGAAAAACGCATACGGTTTATACGTATGGAACCGCACATATGTGCGTTTTCCATTGACTTTAATGCTAAAAAAAAAACGTATTCGTTTGCCATACGGTTTAAAAAACGGACTCAAAACCGTGGTCGAACACGGTTTTGCGTACTGTTAAAAAACGTTTTGCCAGCAAATCGTACGCACCCGGATGCATCTGAGTGCATACGATTTGCAATGCATTGTCTATGTATGCGTTTTCCCATACGGGCCCATACGTTTTCAAAACTGAAATCGTATGCGGCTGACCGACGGGAAAATCGTAGTGTGAACCCAGCCTTAGTTGCAGACTAACCAGGTGTCCTTTCATCTACAGACAGCCAATAAATCATATTTGGCTACTAATGCTGACTCGGCTGAGCCCCCTGTGGCATGGGGTGCTTTTAGGCAGTCTTGAGGGGAGAATCTATTTCAGTAATTAAAAAGTCACGTCATAACACTGAAATTGCTGCTTTACAGAACAAGTAATAAGTCAGTCTGTGCTGAGGAACACGCTGAGTCACCTTAGGACACTACATTTACTTCTCTGTCGGAGGTGCAGGATCTTCTTTCAGTACCTATCTCGGATCTGGCACACGCGGAATCTAGGCACAGGGCCATTGGTTTAAAGCAATAAAAATGGCAAGCTTTTGGCCATGTTAAGGACTGTTCACAAATCTCTCACCGACATTCCCACTATCCGGCGGTCGGGTGGTGATTCTTGTGACAGATCCCGAGGATACCATGAAAGAATTTGTTCATAATTTTTCCTTGTTTTATGCACCCATTCAGTCGAATGACCCTGCTGCTCTGGGTTCTTTGCTGGGTAGCCTCTCTCTGCCGGTTATTGCTGATGCCGATAGAGATGCTCTGGAGGCCAAGATCACCCCTCTTGAGATAGAAGCCGCTATCTGTTCTTTTCTCCCCCATGCAAAGCCCCTGGACCAGATGGGTTCCCTGTGGACTTGTACAAGGCACATGCAGAATTGTTAGCCAGCCCCTAGACTTAGAGAGTTGTTGGCACATTGCTTGGATCAACAAATTCCCCCTTCCTCCATGTTAGAGGCGTATATGATCCTCCTTCCCAAAACTGTTTTGCCTATAGTTCTATTTTAAATCCACATGGTGACATTTGAAATAAAGCACCATATTGCAGAACTATGTTTGCTGCTTGCTTTCTCTCTGCAGGCTGCCACTTGTTTGCTTTCTGCCTTGGAGTTTTCCCTCTGCTTCAGATCCATCCGAATGGTGGCTTCCGTGTCTTTGCAGGATCTTGTGGAGTCCCTCTTGCGTGGGTGATTCAGTGTTCTTATGTGTGTGACAGGTGAGCATGAGCCTTGATATTGTGATTATGTAACATTGCATGAAGCACTAGAGTAGGGTTTCTTAACCAGGGTTCATCCAGAGGTTAATAGGGGTTCCTTGGGCAATTTCTGCCTCTCAGATAAGTTCTTTCTGTTGCATCTGTCGCTTGCAGGCTCTACACCACATGGTCTGTTCTCTGCTGCTCCAGCCCTCACTGGAACACATGGGCTGGGGAGGGGGAGAAGGCGGCAGTGACTGGCACAGGCTCTCAGTGGTGCGCTAAGAGGCCGAGCCAACTGCCAGTCAGGCATCTGGGTGGATCTTGACATTATTGTCAGGATTCCGGCAGAGCCTGCACCAGCAGCAAACAGACTTTAGAGTCTAAAGTTTAGACCATTGGGTGAATCTGGGTCACAGGAATGCAGAACCAAGTGCACTCTTGTGACCTACAGGAGAAGTAACTGTAAGTATGAGTAACTATAGTCAAAGCTTTTTTTTTTTAATAGTCTTTGATAGAGTGGAGAGGGATTAGAAGACCTATTAGTTATTATTGCTGTCTGTGTCCATATTATGGGGATTCACCATCTTCATTTGTCCTGTTTATTATTACCATGATAAGTGAAAGTAAAAGAAAATCCCAAATTTTGGGTTACCACTAGAACACTAATAGAGGGGAAATCTTCCAACAGGGTCACTAGTTCTGGTGATAGCCAGGGATTTCCTCACTTTGGAGTTATTTTCTCCCACTTCTTGTTCCAATGGGACAGGTATTGAAGGGAAATCTCCCCACAAATTCCAAAGAGAAATATCATAGGGGTTATAACCCTTACTTGCTCCATCCAAAATGAAAAAAATCTGTTATTAAAGCGGAGGTTCACAAAAAAAGTGAACCTCCGCTTTTTTTGATCCCTCCCCCCTCCGGTGTCACATTTGGCACCTTTCAGGGGGGAGGGAGTGCAGATACCTGAGACAGGTATTTGCACCACTTCCGGGTTCCGACTCCCGTGGGAGTCCAGCCTCGCCACGTCACACCCCTCCCCCCCCCCCACTGTCTTCTGCGAAACACTGTTCCCAGGAGAGAGCGGGGATCCTCGCGCATGCGCAGTAGGGAACTTCCTGATTCCCTCACAGAAGATGGTGGCGGAAGCAGCCGAGGATCGATTGATTGCTCAGCCCTGTCTGCTGACATTGCGGGCGCGCTGGACAGGCAAGTGTCCATTTTTTAAAGCAGCTGCAGTATTTGTAGCTGCTGGCTTTAAAAAAAAAACAAAAAAAAACGGATGTTAAAATATCTCATTGAAATTTAAAATTTCTTGTTATTTAAGGTATAGTATTTATTTGTAAATGCAGATTACCGAGTCATCTTGCTGCTGCTACTACTGTAAAATATATAAACAGATGTCACACGATCATCAAGAAAGCGAAGAACACTTTTAGCACATATTACACTCTGCAAAATCAAGAAAGTCGGCAGGTCCTTTGTACATTGTGTTCTGACAGTAATCAAGACACCTAATGGCTAAATAATAGTACAGGCACCTCTATAATGAAAGACATGACAGTTACTATCAGAAAAGGGCCAACTTCAAAAAAATAAAAATAAATGCTCACAGCATTACTCAGATCACAGCAATGTAGACTTTAATGTATTATATTTTCATTCATCTGCCATACGTTCATACATTCTCACTATGAGCATTTGTTAGAGAACACATTCAGCATCTAGAAAGTTGTTCCCGAGGAATTACTGCCTATAACTGTAAAAGAAAAACTTTGCATTATTCTCAATCTAGCCAAATAATAATAAATAAAATAATTACTAAGGCTTAACTCTTAACCGATTGCCGCACAAGTTTTTACATTGACTGAATGGCATGGCTGCGCAAATGGGCAAATATATATATATATATATATATATATATATATATATATACATCCCCTTTAACTTGCTGCCATGTGGTCACGCTTGCAACCCTGTCGCGAGCTCCGTGACCCGCGGACCCGATGTCCTGCGATCGGGTCACAGAGCTGAAGAACGGGGAGATGTAAGTGTAAACACAACATCTCCCCGTTCTTCCTAGTGACATGTCACTGATCATCTGTTCCCTCTCATTGGGAACAGCAATCAGTGACGTGTCACTCATAGCCACGCCCCCTAACAGTTAGAATCACTCCCTAGGACACACGTAACCCATTCAGTGCCCCTACAGGTTAACCCCTTCACTGCCAGTGTCATTTTTACAGTAATCAGTGCATTTGTTTATAGCACTGATCGCTGTAAAAATGACAATGGTCCCAAAATGATTGCCACCATTGCTAGTAAAAAAAATATTAATAAAAATGCCATAAAACTATCCCCTATTTTGTAGACGCTATAACTTTTGAGCAAACCAATCAATAAAACGCTTATTGCGTTTTTTTTACCAAAAATATGTAGAAGAATGCGTATTGGCCTGAACAGAGGGAAAAAAATGTTTTATATATTTTTTCGGGATATTTATTATAGCAAAAAGTAAAAAAAAATAGATTCATTTTCAAAATTGTCGCTCTATTTTTGTTTATAGCGCAAAAAAAACAAAAACCGCAAAGGTGGTCAAATACCATCAAAAGAAAGCTCTATTTGTGGGAAATAAATTACGTCAGTTTTGTTTTGGAGCCATGGTGCACGACAATTGTCAATTGTTGCGCAATTGTCAGTTAAAGCAGCGCCGAATCGCAAAAATTGGCCCGGTCTTTGGCGAGCAAAATGGTCCGGGGCTGAAGTGGTTGAAGTGCATGGCCAGGCTTTGCATGGAGTGAGGCAGGTTTGAACCCATAATTATATAGGGACAAAAAATGTAAAAAAAAAAAAAACAGGCACGCCGCCAGGAAAAAAAAATATCCCTTTTTCAACAATGTATTAAATCCAATGCCAATGAATGTTCTGTGGGGTTCTATTCTGTTAGAGATTAGAGGATTGTATTTCTCCCATGATTCAGAATCTTCCATTCTATAGCGTAGAACCCACTTTTATTGGGGTACTTTGATGTAGTAGTGGGCTTAGCACTATATGGCCATATGGTGTAATTAAATCCCCATATTTTCTGAATATGCTCAGGTGTTTTTAAATAGCCTTGCAAGAGTTAAATGTAATTTTTGTATTTGTGTGCTTTAATCTTTTTTCTGTCTGTATGGTCTAATGGCTGCACCATCTTTAATGCATTTTTAGGGCGTGCCCCCCAAATCTTTGTTTGTCTTTGCTGTTAAAAGACCCTGCTCATTCAAAGTACCAGATTTTGGAAATTCTCCACATTCTCAATGGGCCAACTGCAGTTAAAGGGTTTGTAAAAAGGTACAATTTTTTGTATCTTAATGGAGTTCCACCCATTTTTTTATGTTTGTCTGTGCTGCATGCTCTAATCTCATAGTGTTCAGAATGGACAATTTTTATTTATTTTGTTGCTTGTAAATACCTTTATTTTGTAGTCCTTCATTACTTCCTCCTCCTTATTAGCCTAGGCTATTAAGTCACAAGGCTATTTGCAAGGGTTTCTGGGATAGGCATCTTGTTTCCCAGTAGTCCTTGCAAACCTGACTGAAACCTATTACATTGCTTGTGCAGCACTAAGCATGTGCGAGATATGCAAAGCTGAAATCCAGGAGGTCATACAGTCTGGCTTCATGATGCCCACACTTAAGATGGCCACGGTCTATTTCTAGATTATAAACTAAATGCTGTAACAACCTAACAAAACGGACCTTAGTTTACAGACTAACTTTACTAGAATACATTAAGCTTGTGTATTACAGGGGCATTTATATTTAAAAGTGAAATTGTGGGTGGAACTCCCCTTTAATAGCTTATTTTACCTGAATGCAGTGCTGTTTTCATGTCCTCATTGTTTGTTTTTGCTCTCAAGTTGCTGTGATTCTTCTCTGATCTCCACACTTCCTGGTTGTCTGTTTCCTTATAACCACAGTACTGGGAGCTTTCTCTCTGTGGTCACTAATCAAGGAGGTGTGATTACTGTGTGTCTAAAACCCTCAACACCAATCAGTTTTGTTTTCCAAACCATCACTGCCCTGTATTGGCTCTGTGGCTCTGTACAGCACAGGCAGGAAACAACATGCAAAAACAAAACTAAAACTGTAGGTACATTATATGATTGTTTTCTATCTATTTTTAATTGTTTTTAAAAGGAATCAGTTAACTATTAATGTCTCTATACCCTGTAAACAGTCATTTCAGCAAAAAAAATGGTTCCTTTACAACTCCTTTAAAGTGGTTGTAAAGGTACAATTTTTTTTAACTAAATAGCTACCTTTACCCTGCAGTCCTCCTTCACTTACCACATCCTTCCATTTTGCGTTTAAATGTTCTTATTTCTTCTGAGAAGTCCTCACTTCCTGTTCTTCTGTCTATAACTACACACAGTAATGCAAGGCTTTCTCCCCTGGTGTGGAGTGGCGTGCTCACCCCCTCCCTTGGACTACAGGAGAGTCAGGACACGCTCTATGTTGCAGATAGAGAAACAAGCTGTGTGTTAGTGGGCGTCTTGACCCTCCTGTAGTCCAAGGGAGGGGGCAAGTACAACACTCCACACCAGGGAGAAAGCCTTGCATTACTGTAAGGAGTTACAGACAGAAGAACAGGAAGTGAGGATTTCTCAGAAGAAATAAGGACATTTAAAAGCAAAATGGAAGGATGAGGTAAGTGGAAGAGGACTGCACTAAGGTAAAGGAAGCTATTTAAAAGTTTAAAGTGACACTAAACAATATCCTTTTTCTCCAAAATCTACTACTTCATGGTCCATTAATCTATTTTTCAGGAAATCGTTCTTTGATTTTCTGCCTCTTTATAATGTCCTCCGTGAGCTTTTCCGAATTGCTCCTTTTATTTCTTCACATTCGTTTGTTTGGAGCAGTGCACGTTAGTCACATGCACTGCTCTATACTCTCAAATCCCATAGTCCAACTCAGGAGCAAGCAAGAGAGAGTGGGACCATGGAGAACGAATGTAGCCCTATAACTGCAAGTTAGATCACAGCAGCAAAAAAAAAAAAAAAAATTGTTGTGGGACCCTCTGCACTTTATTTGTTATAAAGGATTTTCAAGGAGTGCACAAAGCACACCATCTAGTAGTAGTTCTAGTAGTAGTTCACACATTTAAGGGACTGCATCCTTGTAAATTTGTCAGATGCACTTAAACACATGAATAAATACACACATTGTTGCGATTTGATTCATCATTGTGTTGTGCGACACTTTTTCTATTAAATTTTTAGCAGCGCAAACAATGAAATTTAATTAAATTTAAATCGAAAAATAAAAAAAGTTAAATAAAGTCCATAAGTGAATAAGTGTGAGAAAGGAAATCCAACTATTCATAAATTGGTGCAAATCCAGAGTAGGTGACCTAAGATAGGTCACAAAGCATGGTATGCAAACACTCGTCCTGATATCAGAGGGGCAACAGATGGTATGGCAACTCCGTGTCACAGCAACAAGACCCAGGGAATGGCAGCAGTATCAGGGCATATGCAACAAAGAGGAAAGGAATCTAGTGCTCTCTGTAGCAAAACCATCATTTATTAAAACAGTAAAAAAGTAGTAACACTCACATTATGTAGCACTCACAGCCGAGTGCCAAGCTTCAGGCAATAAGCACGAATCAAGCGTCTACAGCAGGGCTCAAAATTTCAAGCCCTGAGCTACTAGCCAGGCCTCAAGAGTTACTCGCCACCAGTTGCCCCACCTAATTCATACACTGCCCTGCGCCTATTTGCGCCTGTAAACACGCCCTCGTAGATTATCTCATGGAATGACACTGTTAAATGTTTTATGCAGAATCAAGTTACACAATTAAATATTACCAACAACAACTTTAACAAAATTTGACAGGGCACTGGGGGCAGACCAGAGGGACAGGGCACTGGGGGCAGACCAGAGGGACAGGGCACTATAACTGGGTCTCTTCCCCATTCTCTTGCTGTCTCCTCTGCAACTCCCATCCATCCTCTCTCTCTCCCTCTCCTATTCATCTCATCATCAGGAGCCTGTGTGTGCAGCTCCACGCTTGCATGTCCCCACTTCCCCCTTTTATTCAGGCTGGCAGTGAGGAGAGGAGCTGCAGCACAGCGGGAGGGAGTACAATCCAGTGCTGAGATCCACACAACTGCACAGCCATTGACACCATAGCACAGCGCACACTGACACCGCACAGCACACATTGAGACCAGTCTGCTCACAGTGCTCAGGCTGAACTGTTGGACACTTACATAGAGCACAAGGAGAAGAAAACTGCACAAACTGGATGGCTGCCGCTCTCATGTCAGGGAAACTTTCAGTGAGCGCTGCACCGGAGTGGTAATTTTCGCAGTCCTCCACCTCACTCATTACTTCCTGCTCCCTGCTCTCTGCTCTTCAGCTACATTGATCAGGGAGGGGGGCAGGCTCAGAGAGGTCATACTGTTAGGTCCCATGGCTTAATGAGAATTGTAAGGAGAGCACCTGTGTACTGCTCTGCCTGTGCGCGGCTTACCAGACTACTTTTCCCGAGCATGCACCTTTCCTCTTCGGCCGCCAATCGCATCGGGACTCTAAGTGTAGGCACAGATTGGAGGGAGATTGTCCATGCAGCCCTGTCATCACTCGACCCCAGCTTAAATCCACTCGCCAAATGCTACTAGGCGAGTGGAAATTTTGAGGGCTGGTCTACAGCCATAAACAACATGAAGCGGCAATCGCGGGTGACGTCACATGTAGCTCCTCCCCCTCGTACGCGTTACGTCCTAATGGGCGGGACTTCCTCAGCATTATCTGTCTACCCCTTGCTGAGGAAGTCCCGCTCATTGGGACATAACGCGTATGAGAGGGTCATAGCCAGGTCACATGATGTTGACATCACACATGTGGGCATGTATACAGGGTGTAGTGGAAATCTCCTTCTACCTGAACTCATAGCACTGGAGAAACTGTGCAGTTTATCATGTAACCGTGGTATACAGATCATCCAAAAGGGTATATTAGTGGCAGTATTTTAATGTAAAAGGAAGATTTATAAGCTGTGGGCATTGTGGGGGGCAGATGAACTATTTTTATATTACTGGATTTAGTAACACTTTATGCTTTGGCAATAAAACCTATGCAGAATTGTGACTAATTTTATCCGTTCTAGCAAAAAAAAAAAAACGAAGTGACACTTTTTGAGGACCAGTGACACCAATACATTGATCAGTGCTAAAAAAAAAAAAAAAAAAATGCACTGTCACTATACTAATGACACTGGCAGGGAAGAGGTTAACATAAGGTCTGATCAAAGAGTTAAATGTGTTCCCTGGGAGTGCTTTCTAACTGTGGGGGATGTGCTATGACTGGGGGAAGACAGCGATTCATGTTCCTGCTTAGCAGAAACACAAGATCTTCATCTTCCACTCTGACAGAACAGCTAGCAGCCATGTTTACATTGGCAGACCACTGTTCTGTCCACCTCAGAATGATCGTCACGTCCCGGCAAACATCAGATCCATTGGACCTGCTGATTGGCTCCCACTGTGTCCAAATACAGTGGAAGCGGATCGCCGGCGGTACATACAGATAGGTAGTTTTGCACTGAAGGGCCGTCCTGCTGCAGTAAATGTATGTGGGGCAGACCGGAGGCGATTAAGAATACGTACTTCAATCGATTATATTTAAACCAGAGTTTAGTGTCACTTTAATTAACAGAGGATACCCTATTCACAATAATATTTCTTTAACACTACCTCTATGGATTTTATTAAAAGGGTTGGAAGTAGAAAGGGCCCCTTCTACCATTTCATCAGTACAGGATAGAAGTTTCGGTGTCCCCACCACCAGCATGATGCTATAAAAGGGAGAGTGACATTTTTTCAGTACTAGTTCTCTTAATTACACCAGCAAATGATGAATGGGCTTAGTATTAGCACAGAAGAGATTATACAGTATATTTGCTGCTCTCTCTTGCTATAAGGATGTAAAAAAAAAAAATGGGAAACAGCTTTTTTTTTATATATATTTAAGAAAGTTGTAGAAAAGGTGGATGTTTTTTGGCCAGTCTGATTCAAGCGGATCTGTTCATATGTACTGGACAATATGCAAGAATTGTGAAGCCCAGAAAAAGCAGCTACCAATTATTTTACACTTGCACATCTGACAGGTAACTTTGAACAATCACTTCTAGACATTCAAAGATTTCAGTTCTTCCTCGCTAGCTTCCTTTACAGAATTATACTGGTAACACAGCTCCACCTACTGTACACAGATACAAACTACTGCGCTAACCAGCTCTGACTTGTTGCCTATTCGCTGTCTCTCTTCGCAATAGCAAACTTTTGGCAGAATTATCTTTCTCAGCTGGCATAAATCTTATTGTGGTTCTGTTCTCAATACGATATTCCTTCATTAGCAGGCTAATTCAGTTCTGGGTCTGCTGCATCATAAGCAAAATAAATGTTAAAAAAGCCTCCCGCTGCCTGCAATCAAGCCAGTCATAGCTGTCATATCTGTCAGAGGCACAATGTTATAAGTGGAGATTTTGATTCATGCCACCTTCCGGCCTGGACTTCAATTACCTCAATGTTAAGGATGGAGACGGTAAAAACTGTTGGCACACACTGTGCAGCAGGTAACATTTTAAGTGCATAACGGCGGCATTGGCTTTGCCATAGCAACAGCCTCCGATGGGGAGAAATATATTCATTACATCAGAAATTGATTCTGTCCTCTAAACTAGCTGGGGACTGGCACTGCAGGACTTGAAAATAATTTTTCCCGGCACAAAACGTAAAAGGCAATTACTTAATAGCAAAGAAATTAGGGCAAAAGAGGAGAGTGGGGGAGGATTGGGGGGCTTGTTGCGTTCTGTCCCTGGATTTCATGATTCATGTATACAGAAGATAAGCATTGGCACCCGGGTCACGGAAACAATCTGCAAACTCATTTCAACCAAATTAAGTTTGTATTTTTAAATAAAGAATGACAATTTTTCACCACTCGGTAAACAGTTTACATTATTTAAAAGGAGAGCAGGGTTGTACTGAATTATTCTCTTACAAGACAAACAAGCTATTAGTCAATACATACAAATACGGAAACTCACCAGACTCATCCAAACTCAAGAGGAAAAATGGAAAATATTGTGGCTTAACCATTTTAACCTCCCTGGCGGTATGATTCTTTAAGATTTTAGGTGCTGAAAGCGGTACCATTATTTGCAAGGGAATTTGGCGTTTTATACTGTAGGCTTGTAATTCTTAGGAATAACTCACTTAAATCTATCCAAACAAGAGTCTAATAGGCATCCCGGATATGATTTTTTTTTTTTTTTTTTTTATTAAAAATTATAATATAATAAATAATTATAAAAAATTATAACAAATAATAATATAATTATAGTAAAAATTATTCAATAGTGTAATCAAATCAAAATCACTGAAATTTGCTCAGTTGCAGAATTTTTGCTGTCATTTTTTTTTTTTATGACGAATTTCCCCACAAATCGCTATCGCTAAATTCTGCAAGTGATTATAATTTATTATCGCTGTTTTCTAGCTGATTTAAAACCATTTTTGACATAAAGGGACATTTTTGGTTGCTATGGGCAATCTACAGTTTCCAGGCAGAAAGAACAGTTTTTATTATATAAAAGAACATGCAGGGCACTGGACAGACCACTAGGGACAAGGGGGGTGTGTATTTTTTACATACAGTACTGTAATCTATAAGATTACAGTATACTGTATGTAAAGTGTTTGTTTACTTTTTTGAATTTGGCGCCGTTCTCCGCTCCCGTGCGTCGTAACGTCGCAGGGAACGGAGCTCGGCGGCACAAGGGGACGCTGTGTGAATCGAGCGAGCACCCGCTCGCTCACACAGCGTGGATGCATCGCTGGATCCAGGAAGAAGGTAAGACAGCGCGCGCTGCAGGCTCTGCATGTCTACCCCGAGCGTGACTCAGGGATACCGTTCTTACCAAGAAAAAACCACCCCGAGTCACGCTCGGGAACACCGCCAGGGAGGTTAATACAGGGCACTTTTACCCCCTTCCTGCCCAGGCCAATTTTCAGCTTTCAGCAATTACGCACTTTGAATGACGATTGCGCGGTCATGCTACACTGTATCCAAATGAAGTGTTTAGCATTTTGTTCACACAACTAGAGCTTTCTTTTGGAATTATTTAATCACCACTAGGTTCTTTGTTTCCGTTCTACAATTTTGCAAATAATCTTTCTTCATGAATTTAGGCCAAAATGTATTCTGCTACATTGACGGCTACCAGTGACGTTACTTGTGCACTTGGAAGTGCAGTCGCTGTAGATTCTGCTACATTTCCTTGGTGAAAAATAACCCAAATTTGTGTATATTATTTAGTCTGTAGTAAAGAGTCCACAAACTGTGTTATAGCTGAAAATCGATCAATCCTGATGTACTTACAAACTATTTAATTTCTTGAGGCCCAAAAATGTCAGGGCAGTACAAATTTCCCCCAAATTACCCCTTTGGAAAGTAGAAAGGCAGCAGAGAGAGCAAGGAGAGGCAGTGAGTAGATCAGCATGGTGTAGGGACAGGGGAGAGACTGCCAGCTGTAGCAGTGCTCTCCTGAAACAGCGGTGTGCCAAGACTTCATCCAACCTTGCCCTGTGGGGTCTCCAGGTGTGTGTCAGGCGGAAGGACTGGAAGGTGGAAGCAGCCAAGTGGGCTGGTGGCAGCCAGGTAGGCGAGCATTTCTGCAAGCAGTAGAACTGGGACCAGTGTCTATAGGTAGGCAGAAGGGAGGGGGAGATGCAGTTTACTCCACATGTGCTACTTTACCAAGGGACTGCAAGCTACTAGCCTCTAATGGGCTGTTGTGGACATTTAACATTACTATTTTTATATTATACTGTACCTTTATTTATTTATTTTTATCAACTTATTGCTATCACAAAGGATGAACAACATCCCTTGTGATAGCATGGGCAATCTTCTATTTAGTAAAGGTTCTATTTTTGGAGAGATCTGGGTCTACCAGACCCCAGATCCCACTTCTGGCCTCCAAAGCATCTGATCAAAATGAGATTGGCTGATCAGATGCTTTCACAAGCTGGTTTAATAGTTGTTTGCAACAAACTAAAACTGGAAGTGACAAAATCCTTGTCGCTTCCGGTTTCCGACGTTACACAGTGGTAGGAACAACATCAGTTCCTCCCACTGTGCCCAGGGAAGCCGATGACATAGGTCACAATCTAACTAGGCTCACAGATGGTACAAGAGAGCACAGTAAAGTACCTTTGTGCATTATCACTGGCTGTAAAAATTATACTGGAATCATAGTATGAGGGTCAATATAAATAAATACACATATATGGATATTAATATAGACCAGGCAGCGCTTTAACATATATATATATATATATATATATATATATATATATATATATATATATATATATATATATAGTGAGAGTCCCGGTCCCTATGAAATGGGAGGTAAAATGGACACAGGTTTAAATGGAGAAAAAGGGATTTTTAATAACAGCTTACCTGTAAAATCCTTTTCTTGAAGTACATCACGGGACACAGAGCGCATAGCCATTACATATGGGTTATATGGGTACCTTCAGGTGTGGACACTGGTGTAATCAACTTCACAGGAAGTTCCTCCCTATATAACCCCCTCCCACTGAGAGTGCTTCAGTTTTGTAGCAAGCAATTTCTCCGAGGTTATACAATGTTCCCCAAAAGAGGGGTGGAAGCTCTGTGTCCCGTGATGTACTTCAAGAAAAGGATTTTACAGGTAAGCTGTTATTAAAAATCCCTTTTTCTTTATCGTACATCACGGGACACAGAGCGCATAGCCATTACATATGGGATGTCCCAAAGCAATGCTCCATGAAGGGGGGGAGACCGTAAGGCCAAAAATAGCCAAACAAAAACATTATCAGGAGAAAAAATAGCTCCACCAACAGAAAAACAAGGGGGCGTGAACCGGGCCAGAGGATTCTATACTGCTGCCCGTAGGACCGCCTGCCCAAATGCTGCGTCCGTAGCTTTTGCGACGTCCAACTTATACAATTTAATAAACGTATGTACGGAAGACCAGGTTGCCGCTTTGCAAACCTGTGCCATAGAGATCTGATGGTGTGCCGCCCAAGAGGCACTCATGGCCCTCGTAGAATGGGCTTTAACTGATAAGGGAGGTGGAATGCGCTTCAGACCATAGGCCTGAAAAATCAGCTGCTTAATCCACCTAGCCAAGGAAGACTTGGCAGCCAGTTGACCCTTTTTGGGGCCATCCGGAAGAAGAAAAAGCACATCTGTTTTCCGAATCTTCTCTGTAGCCCTGAGATAAACCCTCATGGCTCGGACCACGTCCAAAGTATGAAGCAGTCTTTCCTCTCTGGACTGGGGGGTAGGAAAAAAGGATGGTAGGACTAGGTCCTGATTCAAGTGAAAACTGGATATGACCTTAGGAAGGAAAGAAGGTTGAGGCCGCAGAACCACTCTGACCTTATGCCGAATCAGGTACGGTTCCCTGCAAGACAAGGCTGCCAGCTCGGAGACCCTTCTGGCCGAAGCCATAGCCACCAAGAAAACCGACTTTCGGGTTAGCAGCACAAGAGGGATTTCTGTCAGAGGTTCAAACGGTTGTCTTTGTAAAGCTGACAAGACGAGTTTTAAATTCCAGGGGCAGAGGGGAGCTCTAATAGGGGGATTTACATGCAAGGCCCCCTGCAAGAAGGTTTTCACAAGCGAATGCGCGGCCAAAGGCCTTTGAAACCATATCGATAAGGCAGACACCTGCCCCTTTAGAGTACTAAGAGCTAATCCCTTATCAACGCCAACCTGGAGGAATCGCAAGATCCTGTCGATAAACCTTACGAGGATGCCCTCTTTGAGACTCGCATCACTCCCCATAGGTCCTCCAGACTCTGTAATAGATATTTCTAGAGACTGGTTTCCTAGCCAGAATCAACGTAGATATGATCAGGGCTGAGAGGCCTCTGCCCTTAAGAATTAGGGATTCAGCCGCCAAGCCATCGAATCTAGCTGCTGTGAAGCAGGGTGGCATATCGTGCCCTGAGATAACAGGTCTGGGCACAGGGGGAGTGGCCCCGGTGCCCCTACTGACCTCCTCACGATGGGCGCGTACCAAGCCCTCCTGTGCCAGGCTGGGGCAACCAGGATCACAGGCCTGCGCTCCACCCTGATCCTTCGTAGAAGGCGGGGAATCATCTGCAGTGGAGGGAACGCATACAGGAGAGACAACTGGTGCCAGGGGCAAACCAACGCATTGGTCCCGTAGGCCGAGGGATCCCTGGCTCAGGATACGAATTTGTCCAATTCCTTGTTGACTCTCGTTGCCATGATGTCTACATCGGGAACTCCGAATCCTTGGCAAATGTCTTGGAATACCTGGGGGTGAAGAGACCAATCCCCCGGGAGCAACTGTTGAAGATTCAAAAATCTGCTTGAGAATTAAATATCCCTGGGATGAACACTGCCGAGATGCAGGGGACATGGGCTTCGGCCCATGAGAAAATCAGGTTTACTTCCCTTTGAGCCACTAGGCTCCTTGTGCCCCCCTGGTGGTTTATGTATGCCACCGCCGTGGCATTGTCGGACTGTACCCTTACTGGTAGACCCTGAAGGGGGAGAGTCCAGACGACCAGGGCCAACCGAGCAGCTCTGATCTGTAGGATATTAACGGGAAGCAGTCTTTCTGCCTCCTATCACTGTCCCTGCTGGGTCAGTCTTCCTAAAATTTTCCATGTGATGGGGCAAAAGGATTTCCCCTTTGACAAATATTGAGGGACCAGCCACCAGAACAGGCTGCGCCGGACCCCTGAGAGAACTAACGGACTAGTGCCTGCATGGACTTGTTTCAAGCAGAGAGAATGGCTGCCTGGAGAACTCTGGTATGGATCTGGGCATAGGGCACTGCTTCGAAGGCGGCCACCCTCTCCCCAGCAGTCGTATGCCTAGGCGAATAGTCGGCCTCTTCTTGCCTAAGACTATTTGAACTGTTTGAGTCAATGACCTGACTTTTGCTTGAGGAAAAAATATCCTCTGGCCGACTGTATCTAGCCGAAGGCCTAGAATTCTAACTGTTTTGTGGGTTGCAACCTCGATTTTTCTTGGTTCAAAATCCACCCAAACTCCTCTAGATGCCGAACTGTGCGGACTACTGCATGATTGAGGTTGGAAGCTGATCTGTCGATAAGCAGGAGATCGTCCAGGTATACCAGAACCAAAATGCCTTCTGTCCTTAGGACGGCCAGCACCGGGGCTAACACCTTTGTGGATACCCGCGGAGCTGTTGCCAACCCGAAAGGGAGGGCTACGAACTGGAAATGACGTTGATCTATCATAAAATGAAGAAACTTGTGATGTGCCGGGTAGATTGGCATGTGCAGATAAGCATCCTTTATGTCTATAGATGCTAGAAAGTCGTCATGATGTAGGCTGGCTGCCACCGAACGTATGGATTCCATACGAAAGGTCTACATCTTAGAAAGCGATTTAGGCGTTTGAGGTCTAAGATAGGCCTGACGTCACCATTGGGTATTTATGAAAAAGGTTGGAATAGAATCCCAGACCCCATTCCTGGGTTGGTACTTCTACAATTACTCCTTGGAGCCAGAGGCGATTCAATGCCTTTACGAGAGAGGCCCTCTTTAATGGGCCTGCTTGGAAGACTTTGACCCCCGAAAATGAGGAGGGGGGACTTCTTGAAACTCTAGTTTGTAGCCCGTGGCTACCACGAACCGAACCCAAGAGTCGGGAATTCTGGCTTTCCACACTTTGGAGAAAAACCGAAGTCTTCCGCCCACCCAAGAGAGTGGGGGCGCCCCTTCATGAATCTGACTTGATGACAGGTTTAGCCGGCTTGCGAGACCATGGCCTCTTGTTTGCCGCGGCTTGTCCCTGTGGGCGGCTATTAAATGTTGAACGCCCGGGAGGCCGTCGATACTGACGGGAAGCTGAAGGGGCCGAGCCAGTAAAAGGCCCGTCGCTTAAACGCGGGCCCGCGCGGTCTTTTCTTGACCGGTAAGGAAAAACTTTTACCACTTGATATGGTTTGGATATATTTATCTAGGTCTTCACCGAATAGTCTTCCACCCTGAAAGGGAAATCCTGCTAAAAGTTTTTTGCAGGGTGCCTCTGCTGATCAGTTCTTTAGCCACAAAAGACGATGCATATGAACCAACAGCAGAGATAGACGGGACGCCCGTTGAACGGAGTCCTTAATAGCATCTATTGCAAAGCAGAGAGCCCTTGGGAGGTCTGCTAATTCACGAGTTTGCTGAGCCGGCATGTCCTTTTAAAAACTGTTTCTTTAAAGCCTGACAAACGCCAATGGCTGCCACTGCTGGCTGAACCACGGCACCTACTGTGGTAAACGAAGCCTTCAGTAGGGTCTCCAATTTTTTGTCGGCCGGATCTTTGAACATCTGGACCTTTCCAACCGGACAGGTCAGGGATTTATTCACGCAGGAAATGGCCGCGTCCACAGTAGGGAGTGCCCATTTCTTTGCAAATTTTTCTTCCATAGGATAGAAAATAGTGAACCTTTTAGGAGGGAAAAAGATCCTATCAGGTCGAGCCCAATCCTGAAAAAAACACGCTCTCCAGAAGGGGGTGAATTGGAAAAGACACCCAAGTTAATGGTGCCTTTAAAGAACCTAATGAGGATACTGCAGGGGCTAATAGTTCTGACACTGGAAGTTTTTAAAAGCAGTGCGAACAATAACTGTCAGAGACTGGATCCACAGGCTCTCCGCTTGAGAAGCCGAAAAAATTTATCTAGAGTGGAACCCTCCATGTCTGAACCGTCGGGACTCTGGTCCGCTTGATCCCCTTGTGGGTCCTGTTCCTCCGGCGAGGAGACCCCGCATCTGAAAACACCAATCTAGGTGACGGGGATCTAGCCCATTTGCCACCTGGCAAAGAGCGGGCAATCAAAGCCGTTAACCTTTCCTCTAGCCCACCCAGGGTGGTCGCTAGCATTTCTTCCGTTACGTAAACGGGAATAGGTGGATTGGGGGCCGCCTCTGCCCCCAGCACCCTCAATGGCTTCTGTAAGATGCTACTCGGTGGCCTATCTAGCGAGGGTGGGACCATCCTGACCCAAATCCTCTGACCCCGATGGAGACTTGTTCTTTGGCACCCTTTGCAGCCTTAGCTGGTCCTGATCCCTTGGGAGCCATTGCACAACCTTGAGACACCCCTGTAGCCAACATCTGACTGTTGTAGCTAGGAGTGAACTAATAAGAACAAGCTACGGAAAAAACTTTTTTTTTTTTTTTTTTTTTTTCCACGCTCTAGAATGTGGCAATACCGAGGAAAACCTGTGAGTATTGCAACACCAATGCCCGTTAGCTGGAGCCCAAGGTAGACTCGGATGCTGCCGGATCTAAGGCTGAGTCCCTTTAAGAAAAAAAACCCTTTTTTTTTTTCTTTTGGTCAAAGTGGACTTTAAGTCCAGACCTGAAGATCCACCAACCGCCACTAGGTGTCACTGCATGCCAAAAAAATGGCTCAGCTGCGCGCTCTGTGTCCTTTCTCCACGGCCCGCCCCCCCCCCCCTCCCCACGCTGAAATCAACATGGAGGAAGCAGGGAGCAGAGGAGAAGCATGGACCAACGCCATCAGCCCAAACTGACACCAGGTAAGCACTAATTCTCAATGTAGTGCACACATAGAGGAAGCTGTCCCCATAGGCTTCCTAAGAAACAGGAGTTTCACCAGCATTCCCTCTTTATAGTACGTGGGGGCTGCAGTATCAATGCTAACAGGCAGATCTAAGGGGAGTAGCAAAATATATATCTTAAACAAGCATACATATATCTACATGTTATCTGGGTAAACATTAGTACATCCCATCCTGTCAAAAAGACATAGTGGAGATAGTGGCTGATGCACAAGCATACCATTAGCCAACCCAGAACCCCCAGGGGGATACCTACTGTCGAACCAAGTCCCGCAGGTTCCCTCTTACCTGCTCCACGCCGCAGGGTATTGCAAACTGCAAGAGGCCCAGCCTTCCCCCATCTCCGTGGGTATTGTCTTGGACCTTCAGGGACCGGGGTCCTGTGTTTAAGGAACCCACACCCCTGGACCTATATAGCATCCTGGCATCAGTAGCGTTTAGTTCTTGGAAGAGACTAAGGCACTGGAGTCCAGAATCCAGCCCTCCAAGGAGAGGCATTATAGGCAAAACCCCACTCCAGCAGGGCCCGGGTACCGTACACCTTGGCTTTGAAGCACTTCGGACGGATCCGGCTAGCTATCCTGGGTCCCGAGACCTCCGAGGGACAGCTAGACGTGACCAACACCTAAGACACTGGCGAAAAAACTGAAGCACTCTCAGTGGGAGGGGGTTATATAGGGAGGAACTTCCTGTGAAGTTGATTACACCAGTGTCCACACCTGAAGGTACCCATATAACCCATATGTAATGGCTATGCGCTCTGTGTCCCGTGATGTACGATAAAGAAAACTGCTCTGTCAGTTGGTTAACTTGTCTCTTGCCTGATTTTAGGGCTGATGACTGACACCGTGCCTAGGCTTAACCACCTCAATACCGCCGTACATATATATGATGTGGTTATACTGGGATCATGGTTAAGGCTACTCAGATGATGTCAACATGACGAAACTAGTCAGGGTGGAGCCAAGTAACGTCACTGGTAGCCGTCAGACAGGATGGGATCGAAGGCAGTAAATGGACATTGGAGAGTCGGGTGTTTGTTTTGCGGGAACTAGCGTATACATATATATATATGCACATATATGTGTGCTCGCACATTTTCACACACAATTCCTTCCTGAAAATTCATTCATGTTTATGCTCATACCACCCGATATTGGGCACATGTGTGCCAAGCCTGTCCAACAAAAGATGGACGAAAATCCAGCTCCTGTAGAGCTGGAATTAAAAAAATCCTGCAATTGCATGTGCTTGACATGTGTGGAACATGCCGACACGTGGCAAGTGCAGAGGAGTCATTCCCTGCTGCCCCTTTACTGTCATAGCACAAACAGAGGGTAGAATAGGGGGAGTGCCGGTACCTTTTCGTGACAGGTACCCACTTCCACTTCCGGTCGGATTGCCGTGGCTGCCAGCAATTTGAAGAACAAATTTGGGTGAGGAAAGCGCTAGACCACTTACCCCTGTAGCTGCTTTTAATTTTTTTTTTTTTCCCAAACAGAGCAAAAAGCCGCTTTAAACTGCAAACCCTTTGGTAGATAAAACAGCTCTCATTTACGGTATGTATGTATTTCTACTGCATACACAGTAGATATAGTTTAGCCTATACAATATTTCACCAAGTTTTACTTGGCATCATGCAATTTTAAATATTTTTTAAACCAAATGAGAAAATAGCACACACCGTTTTAAAACGGAAAGAAGGCCAGATGCTTAATAAGTGGGTGGTGATGCAAGCAAAATGAGGTTGCTGCATATGGGGATTTTGGGAGACATGTGTTGTTTAACAAAAAAAAAAAATGAAAAGAAAAAAGAAAATGAAAAATAGAAAAAAAGAGGACCTGAACTAGTGAACAGGAAAATGCTTGCAGCTTGCATAACTGGTCTCCATGCCCACATCTAATTCATACAAGAAGAAAACTCCTTACATCCTGTGGGATGCTTCACTGCACTAATGTTTACATCTCTTTTCTACATTAATTGCAAATGAGGCTAAATAAAACAAGAGGTGTGCAGCATTTTATATTAAACGGAATATTCAGAATTCTGGAGCATTCAACCCTCCAGCCAAGAGACACTGTCTGTGCTTCAGATTACTGTGACAAAGAGTGAGCCAGTGACTTGAAAATTAAATTTAGCATATAATAGGATAAAATACTTGAGAGTATATCTATCTATATATTAATATATCTATATATATTTATCTTTAGACATCTATTATCCAGAGTCATCAAGGTATTACAATATTTCTTGTTCAATCCACCCGATGAAGGGATACTGGAAACTGTTCAGTTTGTACATAGGGGGTTATTTACGAAAAGCAGATCCACTTAGCACTACAAGTGCACTTGGAAGTGCAGTCGCTGTAGATCCAAGGGGGACATGCAAGAAAAATTAAAAACAGCATTTTAGCTTGCACGTGATTGGGTAATAAAATCAGCAGAGCTTCCCCTCATTTCAGATCTACAGCGACTGCACTTCCAAGTGCAATTTTGGTGCAATTTCAAGTGCACTTGTAGTGCAAAGTGGATTTGCCTTTTGTAAATAACCACTATTGTGTCATAAAAATGGGGGAAAAAAAGGATCAAGCAAGAAACTTTGGAGTGTGGTTGATAAAATAGATTTCAAAAGAAATGAATGTCCCACAACCGCAGTTCATGCAATTAATTTTATTTCTTTTTTAGAGATATAAAGGAAACATGAAGGTGCAAAGAACAGTTTCAGGCATCCCTACCCTTCTACGTAAAAAAAAAAGTGAATCCAATAATTTTCATGCACAACATCAATATCTTTTGATATAGTGCATACAGAAAGTATTCACAGTGCTCCACTTTTTCCACATTTAGTTACGTTACAGCCTTATTCCAAAAATAGTTCAAATTCATTATTTTTCTCAAAATTCTACAAAACAAATACCCCATAATGACAATGTGAAAGTAGTTTGTTTTAAATTAATTGTAAATAAAAATAAAAATCACATGTACATAAGTATTCACAGCTTTGCCATGACACTAAGGCTGGGTTCACACTTGTGCTATGTGTATTTCAGCTCTTTTATCTAGGCAGATAGATAAGGGAAGTGTTCAGCAGATTAGCTCAGTTTTTGCTGCGAATTTCGAGATCTGGGGGAAGTCTCGAGTGAGAGGAGAGTGGGGGAGAAATGTATTGAGCTGAATGAGAGAAATTCCTGAAGAGAACTGAACACATCTGCGAATCACCTGCGTACCCATAGAAGATAATGGGACTTAATTCGCACCTGAGCCGCACCCCAAGGCATAAAATCTGCACACGTTTTTTCTGCAATGCGCAGTGCGAATGCATCGCACATATGTGAACCAGCCTCATTGAAAACAATGTATTTATAAATGTTCTGCGTATTAAATGCGGTTTAAGCCGCACTCAATTCGCATAGGTGTGAACACAGCCTAAAAAATTTAGCTCAGGTGCATCTTAGAGAAGTTTCTACAACTTGATTGGAGTTCACCTGTGGGAAATTCAGTGGATTGGACATGAACTGGAAAGGCACACACCTGTCTATATAAGGACCTACAGTTAATAGTGCATGTCAGAGCACAAAGCCATGAAGTCCAAGGAATTGTCTGTAGACCTCCGAGACAGGATTGTATTAAGGCATAAATCTGGGGAAGGGTACAGAAAATGGAAGAAGTTTGGAACCACCAGGACTCTTCCTAGAGCAGGCCCCCTGGCCAAACTGAGAGATTAGGGGAAAATGCCCTTAGTTGGGGAGGTGACCAAGTACCTGATAGTCCCTCTGACAGAGCTCCAGTGTTTCTTTGTAGAGAGAGGTGAACCTTCCTGAAGAACAACCATCTCTGCAGCACTCCACCAATCAGGCCTGTATGGTAGAGTGGCCAGACAGAAGCTACTACTCAGTAAAACGCACATGACAGTCTGTCTGAAGATTGCCAAAAGGCACCTGTAGGACTCTCTGACCATGAGAAACAAAATCCTCTGGTCTGATGAAAAAACATTGAACTCTTTGGCCTGAATGGCAAGGATCATGTCTGGAGGAAACCAGGCGCCGCTCATCACCTGGCTATTACCATCCCTACAGTGAAGCATGGTGATGACAGAATCATGCGGTGGGGATATTTTTCAGCGGGAAGAACTGGGAGACTAGTCAAGATCGAAAGAAAGAAGAATGCAGCAATGTACAGAGACATCCTTGAAGAAAACCTGCTCCGGAGCACTCTGGACCTTTACACTTGGGCAAAGGTTCATCTTCTTACAGGACAACGACCCTAAGCACACAGCCAAGATAATAGAGGAGTGGCTATTTGACTACTCTATGAATGTCCTTGCGTGGCCCAGCCAGAGTCCACACTTGAACCCGATTGAACATCTCTGATGAGATCTGAAAATGGCTGTGCACCGACGCTCCCGATACAACCTGATGGAGCTTGTGAGGTCCTACAAAGAAGAATGGGAGAAACGGCCTTAAAATAGGTGTGCCAAGCTTGTGGCATCATACTTAAAAAGACTTGAGGCTGTAATTGGTGCCAAAGATGCTTCAACAAAGTATTGAGCAAATGATGTGAATACTTATGTACATGGGATTTTTTTTTTATAAATTTGCAAAGAATGGGCTTTCCAATTTATAAAATGGTTGAAGGTCATATATAAAAATTCCACAGCTGCAGTGAAAATGGGGGGTGTATTATCTCCTTTTCCATTATTATGGGGAACTCGGCAGGGCTGCCCTCTCTTTCCGACCCTTTTTGCTATTGCTATGGAGTCAGCGGTGGAGGGTTTGCGCACCTCCCCTAATAATAAGGGATTGGTTGGTTGGAAGAGAGGGTACGCAGATGGCCTTTTATTATTTTTGAATGATGCTGGAGCCTCGCTCCAAGGGGCCAAAAAGATACTGGATTATTTTTTAACGGTTACAGGGTTGACGGTAAATTGGACTAAGTCCTCGCTGTTCCCAATTGATATGGAGGCCCGTAGTATGGCTTAGAATGATATTCAATTGCAGTGGGTAGAGAATTTCTAGTATTTAGGAGTTGTAATTTCCTGCCAAGCTTCTGAATTTATTTACCTAAATTTGACTCAGATTCTAGGAGACATTGGGTCAAAATTGAAAGCATGGAATTCTCTACCATTGTCCTTATTGGGATGTATTAATCTTTTAAAAGACTAAATCAGCATTTACCATCTTTTTTTATGGGGATCGAAGAACCCCAGGTATAAATGAACTACCTTGATGCACCCTTGTGAACAGGGAGGCTTAGCCTTTCCGGATTTAAATAAATATTTTTTAGCCACTTAGCTGGTTACAGCCATATGGTGGCTAAGCCCAGATATATATAACTCTTCCACTCAGCTGTAAGCAGCAGTGGAAGGCTTTATAGAATCTCTTAAGGTACTTTTATTTGGGGGTCATAGGGCACCCTACCAGCTGACTGCTTTAATGATCCATATTATTTGAGCTTGGGAGGCTGGTCTCGGATGCAAGCATTATCCAAAGGGTGCAATTTCTCCAAATGTCCCTTTAATCCTAATCTCCACCAATTTTTTAAAGTACCAGAGCCCATTGTATGGACTAAATATAATATCAAATTACTCTCTCTCAATGATATGGTCAATGATAGCAAATGATCTACCTTTTCTCTGCTTACCTCAATATCGTTTACTTACATAGTTCTGATCTAGTTTAAAGTTTGTACAATCATCTTTAGAATCGGTAATCAGAGTTAAGTGCCTAGATAAGCCCACGTTGAGGCTGTATTCTCATTTTACTTTAATTTTTATTTTTCCATTAGAAGGTCTCAGAGCTAGGTGAATGCGAGATATACCAGATTTGGAGGACTGTGTGGGATTTCCCTCTGCGATCTCTGGTATCTTTGAGAGACCGCATGATTCAATTCAAATTGGTATATAGAGCATATTTTATGCCGTAAAGACTTCAAAAGATAAATCCTGCGTGCTCTTCTAAGTGTTGGCGGTGTGGAACATCTCAGGGGGATTTTACACACATTTATAGTTATTTTCTGGGGGGAAGTGGCAGATTTATTGAACACCATTACCTCTGTTCTTTTACCGGTCTCAATGACTGTTTGCCTGCTGGGTCTGGTATAAGCTATTGTTCCTACAGTGTCTAAAGAAGTATTCACCAATACAACATTATTTTATGCAAGAAAAGCCATTGCTATGCATTGGAAGAACCCTTGCTCTCCCACACTTATACTGGAAACAAATGATTAATAATCTCCCATTGTATAGAGATGCTAATATTAATAGGGGTTGCCCTAGCTAATATGATAAAGTCTGGGCAAAGTGGCTAGACAAACTGTACATGGCGATCTAATGGCGATGGGGGCTCATTAATCATAATATGGGTGTTCCTGTATAAGGGATGCTCTGGGCCATTGGTGATAGAAAGAAATAATACTTGCTTGCTCCCCCCCCCCCCTTCTCTGTATACGAGATGAGATTTGACATTTAAGTGGACAAATGGGAAGGCCTAGATAAAATATATATATATATAAAAATTCTTATTAATTATTGTATTTTTTTAAGCCGTTGTTTTGTTATTCTGAATTATTACTTTGAATTGATAGTTGCTATGCAGAGTAATTGGATCCTGATAGTGTATTATTATACTTTAAGTTTCAATGTGTATGATGTTTTGTTGTGTTGTGCTTTGTTTTGTCTGTTTATCTGTTAAGAAATTTAAATAAAAAAATCTCTCTTAAAAAAAAAAAAAAGATTTTAAACAAAAAATTTTTACATTGTCAATATAGGGTAATGTTTGTAGAATTTTGAGAAAAATAATAAAATTGGATCCATTTTGCAATAAAACATGACAAAATGTGGAAACAGTGAAGCGCTGTGAATACTTTCCGGATGCACTGTATTGCACAATCAGCAAAAAGTGAAGCCCATCCTCTAAATAGAGTCTCTCTGCCTCATCCTTAGGGCTTTTTAAAAGTCATGAACTCAAAGTGGTTCATAAAATCTCTTGGCTCCAACGGACGATCAATTGTTCAGTACAAGTTATCCGTTTTTTTCACCAACAAATCTCATACATATTCCAAAAGACTGTTTTAAATATAAAGCAACATCTCAAGTAACACTAATTTGTATGTACTACTAAAGTGTTTATCCTCACACAGTGGATTCAGAGACAAGTCTCATCATACATTTGTAATTTCCCCTCCTTGTCGGATATTTTATAATCGGGATGGAATCGGGATTTGAAGATATGCTCCTGCAAGCTGATCCCCCAACCCATGTAATCTCCCAACTTTACGCTCTACTACTCAACACTTTTTCCAAGCTGCGGATTGTCCACTTGCCATGTCATCTGCCACAAGTTGTGAATTGTCCACTGGCCACGTCACCTGCCATAAGTTGTGGATTGTCCACTTGCCACATCACCTGCCACGTCACCTGTCCACGTAACCTGCCACAAGATGTGGATTGTCCACTGGTCACGTCACCTGTCACATCAACTGGCCACTTCACCTGCCACAAGTTGTGGATTGTTCACTTGCCACGTCACCTGCCACAAGTTGCGGATTGTCCACTTGCCATGTCACCTGGCCACGTCACCTGCCACATCACCTTGCCACCTCACCTGCCACAAGTTGTGGATTGTCCACTGGCCACATCACCTGCCACAAGTTGTGGATTCTCCACTTGCCATGTCACATGGCCACGTCACCTGCCACATCACCTGGCCACCTCACCTGCCACAAGTTGTGGATTGTCTACTTGCCACGTCACCTGCCACAAGTTGCGGATTGTCCACTTGCCATGTCACCTGGCCACGTCACCTGTTCACATCACCTGCCACGTCACCTGGTCACAAGTTGTGGATTGTCCACTGGCCACGTCACCTGCCACAAGTTGTGGATTCTCCACTTGCCATGTCACCTGGCCACGTCACCTGCCACATCACCTGGCCACCTCACCTGCCACAAGTTGTGGATTGTCCTACTGCCACATCACCTGCCACAAGTTGCGGATTGTCCACCTGGCCATGTCACCTGCCACAGTCACCTGATTGTCACATCACCTGCTACGTCACCTGGCCACAAGTTGTGAATTGTCCACTGGCCACGTCACCTGCCACGTCCCTAAGCTCAAAAAACAATATTATTTAACCATGTCAGCCATTTTGTGAGACCAGAGTGAGTAGCAGCTGAAAGAGCAGCAGTATACTTGCCACATCACCTGCCACAAGTTGTGAATTGTCCACTTGCCACGTCATCTGCCACAAGTTGTGGATTGTCACCTGGCCACATCACGTGGCCACGTCACCTGCCGTACGTTGTGGATTTTCCACTTGCCCCGTCACCTGCCACATCACCTGGCCCCATCACCTGCCACCTCAACTGGCCACGTCACCTGCCACATCACCTAGCCACTTCACCTGCCACAAGTTGTGGATTGTACACTTGCCATGTCACCTGACCACGTCACCTGCCACAAGTTGTGGATTGTCCACTGGCCACGTCACCTGGCCACAAGTTGTGGATTGTCCACTGGGTGGCCACGTCACACATGTGGCCACGTCAGCTGTCATGTCACCTGCCACTGGCCACGTCACCTGCCACGTCAGCCACGTGTGGGCCATTTCCACTTGCCATGTCACCTGGCCACGTCACCTGCCATCATCACTGGCCACACTCACCTGCCACAAGTTGTGGATTGTCCACTTGCCACGTCACCTGAATGTCACCTGCATTGTTGTGGATGTCACACTGGCCACGTCATTCACGGCCACGTGGCCACAAGTTGTGGATTGTCCACTGGCCACGTCACACTGGCCACGTCACCTGCCACTTTTCATCATGCCATGTCACCTGGCCACGTCACCTGCCAATCACCTTTGTGCCACAAGTCACCTGCAAGTCCACTGGCCACACACTGGCCACGTCACCTGCCACTCCACTTTCCACTTGCCCCGTCACCTGCCACATCACCTGGCCCCGTCACCTGCCACCTCAACTGGCCACGTCACCTGCCACATCACCTAGCCATGTCACCTGCCACAAGTTGTGGATTGTCCACTGGCTACATCACCCGTCACGTCAACTAGCCACTTCACCTGCCACAAGTTGTGGATTGTACACTTGCCACGTCACCTGACCACGTCACCTGCCACGAGTTGTGGATTGTCCACTGGCCATGTCACCTGACCACGTCACCTGCCACAAGTTGTGGATTGTCCACTGGCCACATCATGTGGGCACGTCAGCTGCCATGTCATCTGGCCACGTCACCTGCCACAAGTTGTGGATTGTCCACTTGCCACGTCACCTGCCACAAGTTGCGGATTGTCCACTTGCCATGTCACCTGCCACGGCCACGTCACCTGGCCACAAGTTGTGGATTGTCCACTGCCACGTCACCTGCCACGTCCCTAAGCTCACCATGTCAGCCATTTTGTGAGACCAGAGTGAGTAGCAGCTGAAAGAGCAGCAGTATACTTGCCACATCACCTGCCACAAGCTGCGGATTGTCCACTTGCCATGTCACTTGCCACAAGTTGTGAATTGTCCACTTGCCACAAGTTGTGAATTGTCCACTTGCCACGTCACCTGCCACAAGATTTGGATTGTCCACGTCACCTGCCACAAATTGTGGATTGTCCACTTGCCACGTCACCTGCCACATCACCTGGCCACGTCACCTGCCACAACTTGTGGATTGTCCACTGACCACATCACCTGTCACGTCAACTGGCCACTTTACCTGCCACAAGTTGTGGATTGTCCACTTGCCACGTCACCTGACCCTGTCACCTGCCACAAGTTGTGGATTGTCCACTGGCCACGTCACCTGGCCACAAGTTGTGGATTGTCCACTGGCCACGTCACGTCAACTAGCCACTTCACCTGCCACAAGTTGTGGATTGTACACCTGCCACAAGTTGTGGATTGTCCACTGGCCACGTCACCTGGCCACGTCACCTGCCACAAGTTGTGGATTGTCCACTGGCCACATCATGTGGCCACATCAGCTGCCATGTCACCTGGCCACGTCACCTGCCACAAGTTGTGGATTTTCCACTTGCCATGTCACCTGGCAACATCACCTGCCACAAGTTGCAGATTGTCCACTTGCCACGTCACCTGCCACAAGTTGCAGATTGTCCACTTGCCATGTCACCTGCGCCACGTCACCTGCGCCACGTCACCTGCGCCACGTCACCTGCGCCACGTCACCTGCGCCACGTCACCTGCGCCACGTCACCTGCGCCACGTCACCTGCGCCACGTCACCTGCGCCACGTCACCTGCGCCACGTCACCTGCGCCACGTCACCTGCGCCACGTCACCTGCGCCACGTCACCTGCGCCACGTCACCTGCGCCACGTCACCTGCGCCACGTCACCTGCGCCACGTCACCTGCGCCACGTCACCTGCGCCACGTCACCTGCGCCACGTCACCTGCGCCACGTCACCTGCGCCACGTCACCTGCGCCACGTCACCTGCCACAAGTTGTCGATTGTCCACTGGCCACGTCACCTGTCACGTCAACTGGCCACTTCACCTGCCACAAGCTGCGGATTGTCCACTTGCCATGTCACCTGCCACAAGTTGTGAATTGTCCACTTGCCACAAGTTGTGAATTGTCCACTTGCCACAAGTTGTGAATTGTCCACTTGCCACGTCACCTGCCACAAGATTTGGATTGTCCACGTCACCTGCCACAAATTGTGGATTGTCCACTTGCCACGTCACCTGCCACATCACCTGGCCACGTCACCTGCCACAACTTGTGGATTGTCCACTGGCCACGTCACCTGTCACGTCAACTGGCCACTTTACCTGCCACAAGTTGTGGATTGTCCACTGGCCACGTCACCTGGCCACGTCACCTGCCACAAGTTGTGGATTGTCCACTGGCCACGTCACGTCAACTAGCCACTTCACCTGCCACAAGTTGTGGATTGTACACTTGCCACGTCACCTGCCACAACTTGTGGATTGTCCACTGGCCACGTCACCTGTCACGTCAACTGGCCACTTTACCTGCCACAAGTTGTGGATTGTCCACTGGCCACGTCACCTGGCCACGTCACCTGCCACAAGTTGTGGATTGTCCACTGGCCACACCATGTGGCCACATCAGCTGCCATGTCACCTGGCCACGTCACCTGCCACAAGTTGTGGATTTTCCACTTGCCATGTCACCTGGCAACATCACCTGCCACAAGTTGTGGATTGTCCACTTGCCACGTCACCTGCCACAAGTTGCAGATTGTCCACTTGCCACGTCACCTGCCACAAGTTGCAGATTGTCCACTTGCCACGTCACCTGCCACAAGTTGCAGATTGTCCACTTGCCACGTCACCTGCCACAAGTTGCAGATTGTCCACTTGCCACGTCACCTGCCACAAGTTGCAGATTGTCCACTTGCCACGTCACCTGCCACAAGTTGCAGATTGTCCACTTGCCACGTCACCTGCCACAAGTTGCAGATTGTCCACTTGCCACGTCACCTGCCACAAGTTGCAGATTGTCCACTTGCCACGTCACCTGCGCCACGTCACCTGGCCACAAGTTGTCGACTGTCCACTGGCCACGTCACCTGTCACGTCAACTGGCCACTTCCCCTGCCACAAGTTGTGGATTGTCCACTTCCCACTTCACCAGCCACAAGTTGTGGATTGTCCACTGGCCACGTCACCTGGCCAGGTCACCTGCCACAAGTTGTGGATTGTTCACTTGCCACTACACCTGGCCACGTTACTTGCCACGTCATCTGTCACAAGTTGTGGATTGTCCACTTGCCACGTCACCAGGCCATGTCACCTGGCCACGTTACCTGGCCACATCACCTGCCACAAGTTGTGGGTTTTCCACTTGCCACATGACCTGACCACATCATCTGCCACGTCACCTGGCCATGTCACCTGCCACAAGTTGTGGATTGTCCACTGGCCACGTCACCTGGCCACATCGCCTGCCACGTCACCTGGCCACATCGCCTGCCACGTCACCTGGCCACATCAGCTGCCACGTCACCTGGCCACATCAGCTGCCACGTCACCTGCCACAAGTTGTGGATTGTCCACAGTGCAATGCAAGCAATTACAGTTGTTTGTTTTTTAATGGTTTTTCATCATTTGCAATCATTTTTGAGATTTCTAATGTAAAAAAATAGGTCACCTTTAAAAACGCCTATAAACGAAATCGCAGGCAAAACGCTGGTAACTTTTGCGTCTGAACCCATTTGTTTGCTTCTGGAAAAACGAGGATAAATGCAACTGCCTAAAAACGGCAATAAACGAGATTGTGTGCATGGACACATAGGATAAAATTGAATGTGTTCATGGGCAGTTGAAAAAACTGCCCAAATGCCTCTGAACTCGAGTTTACCAGCGTCTCGTGTGCATGGGGCCTAAGAATCAAGAATGTGAGATTAAAAAAAAAAAAAAAAACACACAAACACCAAAAAAGTATATCTAGAGAGGGTAAACACCTACAGGCAGAGAACCTCACCAGAAAGCAGCTGCTACTGCAAAAGAAAAAAAAACATACAGTGGAAAGCTCAAATTAACTTATCAGAATTAACATTAAAGCGAACAACAAACATATGTGATAGCATAAGAAGACATCAGGGGTTTCATAAAGCCCACATGCCTCCCCCTGCCCTCCAGTTCAACGAATCAAGTACATACATGCGTGAGTTTGGGCTGGAGGAACTTGATTGACCTGCACCTCAACCAGATAGAACAACTTTAGGATGAATTCGAGCGGAGACTGTGAGCCAGGCCTTCTAACCCAACATCAGTGCCTGACCTTACAGAATGGTCAAAAATTATTGAAACCTACAGACTAGGGGAGGTGCCATTAAAGTTTATGTGCATGTAAAGGCAGGCGTACCAATACTTTTGACAATATAGTGCAGCTTGCTTGACTAGCTGCATCCTCGGCTACAGTAGCCAAGGAATGACTGCTCTGAAACTGGAAAGGATTAAATCATTATCGCTTGCGGGCTTATTGGTCAAAGAGGAGATCAGGTATTGAATGTTCCTCAATCTCCTCTGTATCAAATTATTCCAGCCATTTACCATGGTCCTGGGCTATACCATGGTCCTGGAGTAACTGGAGAGCCCTGAAACCAAAGTGGGCAGCAGAGGATCTTCTCACTACTGTAAAAGTGATCAGCTGACTGTAGAGCCGCCCGGATCACTTGTACGGAACAATTTGTACAGCTGCTGGAGCAAAGAGCTTGTTTGAACCACTCTGAGTGGAGGATGTGAAATAGTAAAAGTATATGTCAAGGCAAATGGAAATATAATTTATTTAGATATATATATATATATATATATATATATATATATATATATATATATATATATATATATATATATATATCTATAGAGATGGGGAGATGGATATATAATTATTATTATTATTATACAGGATTTATATAGCGCCAAGACAGTAAAATTACAATACAATACAGGAGGAATCAGAGGGCCCTGCTCATTAAAGCTTAAAATCTAGAAGCATATATATATATATATATATATATCTATATGTGCATTCAGGGTCGTTTATGACTTTAAATATGTAAATACGGTCTGGCTACAGGTTCACTTTAAGCCATAACCTGGCCAGTAAAACTACACACATAACCATAACATTTTATGTTTTCAAGCAAAAAAAAAAACTTAAAATGTTGAAAAAGCTATTTGTGATGCTGGGGGTGATTTCATAGCCTAGGAAGAAAGGGACTGGATTATTTACCAAAACACCTCAAGAACAAAGGCGTCCCTTAATAAAGTATAATATATTCTGCTCAGACATATCAAAACATATTCATCTTAAAAAATGTGTTTATCAAAATAAAATGACTGTCTGCTCCACATGTAAATTACAGTCTGAGCCGGCCATGGAAACATTTGGAATAAAATTCTGTGAATTACAGCTGGGTTTTCATCAACAAAAAGACTATTGCAGTACATGAGCGATGTGCTATTTTGCCTCCTATCAATGCTGTCATAAATGCCAATTTTTATCTATCACATAAGGGTGGAAAAGTTGATTAAAATCTGTTACCAGGTTTTATTTTCCCTCTGCATCTGTGAAAAATACTGAAGTAGAACACTGAGCAAATATAACAAATGTCCCATCAGTATAGTCATGTATGCCACATAAATTGTATTTTATGCATACGTTTTAAGAACTGCTAGTATAATACATTTCCGTAATAATTTCCTGCATACCAAGAATCATACAGAGCGTGACAGTACCAATACAGAGAGCCGGAACTGTGGAAGCGAGGAGTATGGGAGAACCAGGCCAGTGGGGTGAAACTCATTCAGAGCCCAATGAGCAGGCTGGAGGAAAACAAGTAATAGGAAAAGTCTGAGGCTCTGAAAAACAATGTTACCCTAAAGCCTCGCACACACGCGATCAGATTTAAATTGGACAAATCCGTGGAATTTTGTGCAAAGGGCGTTGGCCGTGAACTTGGTATGCATACAGACGGCAGAACTTTTTCAGCCAACATACACAAAACAACATTTTTAAGCTCTTTAGCACCACCCTTTGGGCAACTTCTGCTAATGTTGTGCTATGGTTAGCATTGGTTCAGAGTTTAGTGCTCTTTTGGTTGGTAACTTTGAGCCTGGCTATTATGGAAACATTTTTTTATAATTCATATATATATATTTAATCGCATACTGCTAAAAACGCATCTCATTCAAAGTCCCAACTCTCCCCCCTCTTTTTTTTATACATTTACAGGGATGGAGGCCTGTGGTAGTATCTATCATATGCCTCATCTAAAGTCCCAACCCTATCCCCCCTTTTTAATACTATCCAGGGATGGAGATGCGTTTTCAGGAGTGGAATAAAGTGCCTCCACAGCTTTGACTAGCTGACCCAGTTTGATGTGGTCCGCCTTTAACTTGGTGGTATTTTGGTTTGGTAGGCATGTTTGGTTCCACTCCTGCACTTCTTTTGTTTTTCCAGTGCTCTTTTTTGCCAGACCAACTATAGGTAGGGGCGGGTTTAGGTGATCACAGGCCCCCTATCTATCGATTAGCACGCCTGTGCTTCTTTTAGGAGACTTTAAAATTCATAGTTAGGACTGCAGTACACGGAGTGCCTTGACATTGGCCTGCAGCTTACACAGGTATTTGACAACACATGCAACTAAACCTCTGTTTTTAATTACATACAGTTAGACAGATTCATTTTGTTTAGTGCTCTTTTGGTTGGCAACTTTGAGCCTGGCTATAATGGAAACATTTTTTATATTTCATATATATATTTAATCGCATACTGCTAAAAACGCATTTCATTCAAAGTTCCAACTCTCCCCCTAGCCCTTTTTTTATACATTTACAGGGATGGAGGCCTGTGGTAGTGACTATCATATGCATCATCTAAAGTCCCAACCCTATCCAACCTCTTTTATAGCATTGGTTCAGAGAATGCGTGTTTGTACTTTGGATTTTTTTCCGACGGACTTGTGCCCACACGATCCAATAATCCGACAAGACACATTTGTTGTCGGAAAATTTGAAAGCATTCCGACAACAATTGTCCGATGGAGCGCACAAATGGTCGGATTATCCGACAAAACACTGTCATGACAAATTTGTTGTTGGAAAATTCAATCGTGTGTATGAGGCTTTAACAAGTTAAGGACCGGCTCCTGTACATTTACGTTGGCAGAATGACACCGAGAGGCAAATCGACGTATATTTACATCAGTTTGAATTTGCCGCCTTGCGCACGTGCTTGCTGCAAGCTCTATGGCCATACCGACGGACTTGATGTCCGCCGGTGTCCCGTGATCACGTCACAGAGCTGAAGAATGGGGAGATGCCAGTGTGAACACAGAATCTCCCTGTTCTGCCTAGTGACATGTCACTGATGTCTGCTCCCTCTCATCAGGAGCAGTGATCAGTGACATGTCACTCGTAGCCACGCCCCTAACAGTCAGAATTACTCCATAGGACACACTTAACCCTTCCTAGCCCCCTAGTGGTGAACCCCTTCACTGCCAGTCACATTTACACAGTAACCAGTGCATTTTTATAGCACTGATCGCTGTATAAATGTGAATGGCCCCAAAATAGCGCCAAAAGTGTCCGATGTGTCAGCCATAATATCGCAATACAAATTGCTGATCGCTGCCATTACTAATTATTATAATTACTAGTAAAGAAAAAAATATTAATAAGTAAAAATACCATAAAACTATCCCTTATTTTGAAGACGCTATAACGTTTGCGCAAACCAATCAATAAACGCTTATTGCGCTTTTTTTTACCAAGAATATGTAGAAGAATACGTATCGGCCTAAAATGGGGAAAAATTTGATTTTTTATTGATTTTTTGGGGGGATATTTATTATATGTGTGTGCTTTCAATCGAGATGTCAAGCCATCAAATGCCCGTTGCCACAACTGATCACATGTGCACTAACAGCAACTGCAAAACAAACCATGGCTAAGATGGCAGCTTCCTTGGCTGTAAAGAATAAGAGGGTTTAGTTTCGCTTTAAAGGGTCACTAAAGGAAAAAAAAATGGCTTTGAATTTCTTTTCTATTTGCATTGACTTTTATAAGCAAGAAAAGCAGTTCAGATGCATACAAAAAAAGTTTGCAAAAGTTTCTTTTATCCAAACATTGCACCACAGGTTCTCTTTACAATCTCTGATAACCCACCCCTGTAGCTCCTCCCACCATCTTGTGCAGAGCGCACAGCAATAACAAATCAAATAAACCAAACTGAATGAGCGCTAGGTGTCAGTACTAAACCATATGCATCACACAAAAATCTAAATGGAGTGAAATCATCAACATATTGTCATTTTCACTAAGTAAATATTAATAAAGCAGTGATATAAAGGTGATCTGTAATCGATAGAGGATTTGGCAACCAACAAGGCACTAGCCAGGATATGCCGCTAAATCCAGGTGGATAATGGGGTCCGTTTCAAGATAGAAAAGAGGTAAAAAGACCTGCATAGCAGGACACTTCAAGCATATCAGCCTATGATCATAAAAACAACGAAATACTTATGTCACAGTAGCAGACCCATAAAAAACAGATGGCTCTAGGTCAGGGGTGGCAAACTCAAATTCATCGGGGGCCGCATCAGCAGTATGGTTACCCTCAAAGGGCCGGGTGCGCTACGTATATAGTGCATGGGTCAGTCCCAGACTGGCTGCCACATTGAGGAAAGGGGAAATCCTGTCCGGCGCGGAGGAGGAGAAGATGATGGCCTCTGCCATCGCACATGACAGCCGTTTGTCCAATCATCGGGCAGCCGCTGCCAATCCCTGAGCTGCAGCATGGGGGCTAGAGCGCAGCGAGTGGTACGGTCCATAGGAAGGAGTGACACTGGCACTGGATGCTGCGCTGCCACACAACCCCCCCCCCCCCCAAGCTACGCCAGTGGGCAGAGACAAGAGCGGCATTGTAAGCCGACATGGGTGGAGACAGAGCGGAGGCGTCAGTGGAGGCGGAGACAGGGCGAAGGCCAGAGATGCAGCCTAACCGGAGACGGGTGGAGACACAGCGGTGGAGGCTGGGGCGGAGGCATGGACAGAGGCGGAGATGGAGGCAGAGACAGAGCGGCACAGTAAGGGGAAGATGCCTGTGCACAGACTGACTGGCCGCGCATGCGCTAATTTACCGCGGGACTGGGATCCCAATCTGCCAAAATGAGGAGGCTCCTGATACTAACTAATTTTGTATTTGCCCCACGAATCCTTAAAGTGATAGTAAACTTCCCTCAATTGTTTCCATCAATTGTTTGAACCTATAGGTAACCCATACTGTATTTCTCTCCTAAACGTGCGCGGATTAGGAGATATTTACTGTATATGCAGCTTATGACGTCATTGGCGCATGTGCTCCGAAGGAACAGCCACCTGTTCAGAGGCCTGTGATGTCACACGGCTCTTGCCAGTCACACAGCCAGAGTCGGGTGACGATGGATGCGGCCTCCAGTGGTGACATTGAGGGCTTTGTTTACAGGCAAGTTTCACATAATGTGCTTTGTGGGTCAAGAAAAAAAAAAGGGAGAGTTATTTCCCCCTGAGCAAGAAGGGAGACAGGAAGGGGCATCTCCCTGGTCCTCGCGCCACTGAGCCTTCAAAAGATGTATATGTCACCTCGCTCACGTTGTTTCCAGCAAAAAATTGTAAGCCGGCGAGTGTAAACTATCATTTCAATACAGCTATTTCTGCAGAACTCCTCCCTGGTAACTTCTCTGTTTGCAAAAGATAGGAATACAACTTTTTGCTGCACTCATCAATTACAATATAATGCCTATATCGGGCTTACTGGAAATCTTGTGATGGTGTAACAGAAAAAAAGCCAGATACCAAGGTATCTCATAGTCCATAAAGTCTTGGGTAATTCGATGTACCTTCGACTAGATTCGACTACCTTTGACTATGTTTGGAGCTTACTACAGGACCAAAAAATATCCCACTGCTTCTCTGCACCTCCAACACGTCACCACGCACTGTGGGGACATTTTGTGGATCCTGTGGGGTATATAGTACCATCTGGTAAGGATTTTAAATCCAGATTTTTGGTATCTAGAGAAAATAAAAGTTTTGTACGTAAAGAGGAAGATCAGATCTTGGCGTTTATCAGAAAAGGATATGCAAAGGTCCCTTTCCAATTTGGCGGCTTAAAAACTGCCTTGGGGAGGTTAAGTAAGCAGTAAGTCTGAGACATTGTATGATACAAAAGGCATATGGCTGACACATAGCCTGTTGAAAATGTGTATGTTTGCATGTGAAAGATGAAGCTGTGGGAAGGGAAGACAAAGTGAGAGAGTTGTATTTTCTTCCAAATAAGAAAGCTGGATTTGCGGCTATTTATGCCCTGCAAAGCCATAGGCCCAGGAATGGGAACAGTCTTCTGAATAACTTCCGTTGCTATAATATCTTAAAACTCTGATTTGACAGTCCCAGGCTAAATGATGGATTCCACATGATGGTTCTGGAGAAATCTGTTTCTTCTGGGACACTTGCGTGCATATACTCCAGGTCTCATCTGCATTGGGGTGCAGTCTGAAGAATCCTTGTCAAACACCACGAGAGGCTCGACAGTGGAATTTCAGAAAGCGCTCATCTTACATCTACCCACTTCTTAAAAGAAACATGGCGGCACCAGTCTCAAATCCTGCTTAAAGGGCAGGTGGCCTGGTAGGATGCTATATCCACGAGCACCATGCTCCCTGTAGTTTGGGAAGACGAAGACTTGACTGGGACAAATGTGGAGGTTTGGGGTCCAAAAAGAGCAGTGAAAATGTGCGGTTGACTGCCCTCAGATATGAGCTTGCAATATGAACCGGCAAAGCCTGCAGTAGGTACAAAAAACGAGGCAGAATGTTCATTTTAATAATATTTGAATAGCTTATTTTAACAAAACGCATGCTAGAACATTGACCCACCCATTACAACAGCTAGGGGCTTTAATCTTCTCGAGTGGGGGGGGGGGGGTTGAGTTTTCCCTTGCTTGTGTTTTAAAGACAACAGCAAAAGAACCAAATTCTGCTGCATGTCAAAGTAAAAATCCCCTTTAAAATTTTTTTCAGAGAAACAGGTGTCCCTATGGAACAATTTTACCTTCACCAACGTTCTGGTCATTTTTTTTCCTTAATGGCTATGGTCAATACCACAAATAGTAAAAAGTGGGAGAATAATCTGCGCTAGGACTGGGGATATGAGCTGCTGCCCTCTGTTTAATCTCTTATAAAGAGATAAGGAGTTGTAATATTTTAAGGTACAGATAGTTGGCGCTGCTGTATGAGTGAAATGTTATATATCTTTTGACGGGTACTCGTAGCCGGTGGGTTTATTGAAACAAAACTCCCTGCTTCACCAAGTAATCCCTTGTTGTACCACAAATAGGCTTAATTTTATTATTTCCTACTCTAACTAAAACAAAAATCCATTTTATGGCTAAAATATGTGGAACTCAAGGCAACGTTCTTGATCATTATGCTGGAAAAGGAAAAACACACAAAAACTAAATTTAGAAGGACGATGGATTCTTTGAAATTGAACTGGTCATAAGCACACCAATTTACCATTAATATAGTATTATTATATGTCCCAAAGAAAACCAATGAAAAAGAAAAAATTGTAATTGAAATCTTCTTTAAACGTACATTTTAAAGGTTATCACAGCTCAGCATTTCTGTGTTTTGGAATGTAATCTCTATAAATCTCTACACTGCCAGCTCGAGGTGAAAACCCTCTGATCAGAGAACAGAACAAAGAATTTACTTACGTCTTGAAAGAGCTTCCTATCTGCTGCAAGTCTTTTGGAAGACAAAGTCTTGGTCACATGATAAAAAGTAAGCAATGCTCTGTGCTGACGAAGATCATCTTGAACTTTTAGGGATTCAACAAGAGTTGGGATAAGTTCAGGCCACTGCTTGGGACAATCAAGCCTTGCCACTTTAGCTATTAAAACCGCAATCTGAGTAGCAATCTGCAAGAAAAAAAAACAGTGCAATCATGTAAAGAAAAGGCAGCTAATAACATTAAACAGAAATTGAATCAGGAAAGATCTGACTTCCCTCGAGAAGCTAAAAAGACCAGAACTTTTCTAAAGACAAACTGTTGTGCGACTATCCATTTTTAAGGCTAGAAGGAAGTGTGCTACAGACACTAAAGCTGGCCATAAGCAGGTGAATCTGGGCAGGTCCAGCAGGAACCACCTGAGATTTGAACCAGGTATGGGGAGGCCGAATGTATCCAAGTTGATTGATCGATCAACTTAGGTTCAACCAGCCTGTCGGATTTTACATACGATTATTGCTAGCAGCTGTTCTAGCCACTAGCAATAATCACTGTGGTCTCCCCCACCAGGAGAACAAAATAGCTCTGCGGGAGGTGGAGGGTCCACGTGGTGTTAAGTCACTCATTTGTTATCATTCACCGTTGGATTGTGTGTGGACAGCATTCATTCACAGAAGATATCACTGGATTAATTGACAGAGGCGGCTCTCTAATTAGGCAAATTAGGCGGTCACCTTAGGCCTCGCACACACAGGGGCCTCGCGGCCGCCTAGTTTGCCTTAGTACAGAGTCGCCTCTTCTAGCAGCAGAGATCCTCGCCATCAGCACAGCGCAGAATCACTGGGGGGTGGGAGCTCACTAAGATCACAGCCAGAGAGAGTTGCTCAGCTCATCAGAGCCAACTCTGACCCTTCCCCCCTGCTGCCCGCACAGCCAAACAGAGGAGAGAGCTGCTTTTACTCCTTCCTCTCCTGTGTCTGCCCTGCCCACTCTCCCCAAAAGACAGTGTTCTGCTGCCTAAGAGAAGGGGATGTGTGGGTGGAAAGATTCAAACTCAAGCCCAGTAAATGGAAAAGAATGATGGAGCCTGATCCATCCAACCATCCAGTCCCTCCTGCCTCCAAGTGAGTACTGATGTAGGGGTGCCCTTCCTTCCCTTCTTTCTCTCTTCATCTTTATTTCTTTCTTTCCCTTCATCTTCCCTTTGTTTTTTTCCCTTTCTCCCTCATGGGCGTGAATGGGGCCTCATGTCAAAGGCCTGTTGATTGACTTTGCTTGAGATTTGTGTGTGTGTGTATATATAGATATATATACACACGTTTTGTAACCACTAGAGGTCATTAGTTGCACATATTAATTTTATTGTGAAATATGTGTTATCATTTTTGTACCTACCACTTTCATTGTGATATATATTTTTGCCGTCATATGCAATACTCCCACTAGGGGTCACTATTATATTTTATTTATTTTGAATTTACACCACATAGTATTCTTTTGGAAAAGAGAGAGCGCTTCACATATTTTTCTTAAAAACAGGAAATATACACATCATAGTAACAACAGCATGCATAAATAATGGCTGCCCACCAAAGAGCAGATTTGACCCCGATGATGAAAACAGTTGATTTTGCCTGTGCTTTGTACATCAGCATGGCCATTTGTACTCTCCCATTGGGAGCACAAATTAGAAACAGTGTTGTCACAAAAAGTACCTGAATAAAGACTTTCATTGCAAAATCTCCAAATATTATAAAACATTTAAACTAACATTTTAAATTTCTTTTACACGTTATAGGTCATATAATCGATTTTTGTGATTGGGTTTACATATACTTTAAGACAGGGTTTGACAAATTTGCTTGGAATCTAGAAGCCAGCTAAAAAAGTTAGGAGCCAGGAAACGTGGCCAGTCCTGCCAAGCTCGCGCGCAGAAGCGAACGCATACGTGAGTAGCGCCCGCATATGTAAAAAGTATTCAAACCACACATGTGAGGTATCACCGCGATTGGTAAAGTGAGAGCAATAATTCTAGCCCTAGACCTCCTCTAACTCTAAACATGCAACCTGTAGAATTCTTTAAACGTCGCCTATGGAGATTTTAAAGGGTAAAAGTTTGTCGCCATTCCACGAACGGATGCAATTTTGAAGTGAGACATGTTGGGTATCAATTTACTCGGCGTAACATTGTCTTTCACAATATAAAAAAAAATTGGGCTAACTACTGTTTTTTAATTTTAAAAAAAGTGTATTTTTTCCCAAATACGCAAATACGGTGTGACAGAAAGTACTCTCTAGGGTGTTAGAATAAAAAATATATATAATGTTTGGGGGTTCTAATTAGAGGGAAGGAGATGGCAGAGAAAACTGTGAAAAACACATTAAAACTGCTGTTTTACTTGTAATGCCAACGGCCACCACAAGACGGCGCAATATCACAGAAGGAAGCTTAGGCCTGCAGAAGACCGCAATGCCGTGGCCGCAATTACCGGAGGGCACGGCGGGGGCGCACAGAGACACAGAATCCTGTGTCTCTGTGCGCCTCCACCACCCCCCCATCCCCCCTGCCGTGCGATCGAGGCGGGTCTGCGCCGGCCGGTAATTGAAGCTGCGGCTTTGCGGCCTTCTGCTGGCCTAAGCTTTCCTGAGCGCAAGGTCACAATTTCTTGTCGTTATTGCGACCGGGCGCCTGGATTTTGTTGAGCCCTGCTTTAAGAGTGATTTCACACTGAAAGCGTCCAGGTGTCGTCGTTGGAATTTTTAGCGGTGCTTTACCGTAGTTTTTGCAGTGCTTTTAAACCCCCGCTAGCAGACAAAAAGGGTTAAAAGCGCCCGAAAAAGCTTTAAAAGCGCTTTGAGGGCACTGCCCATTGATTTCAATGGGTGGGGGCGCTTTAGGAGCTGCAGGCAGGACGCCCTGCCAGCATTCTGGCTTTCACACTGGGATTGCAGTTGAGGCCTTTTTCAGGCACTTTACATGAGCTGTTTTTAGCGCTACATGCCTCCAGTGTGAAAGAACAAATCACGTTTTGTATGCCACCCGCTAGTCAGGAACTTACTGAAAAGAATATAAAATAATTAAACTATTGTTTTGTTAAAGAATAAATAGAAGCCGACACCACTTTACCAATCATATGAAAAGAGGACTCCCGACCTGCACTGTTTATCTACTGCAATTCATTTTCAAAGCGTTTATTTCGATGGAAAATAGCACAATTCCATTCCCATAGGGACAGCAATAGAAGATGTAAGCGACTCATCAGTATTCACTTCGGCACTAACCTGATTTACTGGCTCATTGAAGTTGGTGATGAGTCCCGCTCGTAGTGCCGATTTCTCCACCTCTGACAGAGCACTGTAGAATCATGGGAAGAAAGAAAGGCAACACTCAAAATCAAATAAAGTTTTAAAATTTCATTTTTAATAACTTAAAAATAAAACAGGGTGTTTAAAAAAATCGAAATAAAATGTTGCATTTACTAAGTATACATATAACGGCTGAATATGACCGGCAACCCTACAATACAATTCCAGCATCTGATCAACCACACTTACAAATGTGCTACAGAAAACAGGGAAAACAGGAAAAAAATAAAAACATACATACTGAATAGTACATCTCTGGCTATTGATTTTTTTGGTTTTGGATATAGTGCTGAAGGCTTACAGGACACATCTGGGAAATATGAAAAAAAGGAGGAAGTGGGAACTTAGTAGGACTTTCTATGGAATGTATGTGAATACGTCTCCATCCCTTATTCAGTAGAAAGAAAAAGGAAGAAAAAGGAAAAAGGAAGAAAAAGGAAAAAAAATGTGACTTTATATGAGGTGCGCCAGCGTATGTGTGCGCCAGACCCACAAACCAACATACGCCTAAAAACTGGCCACCCTACGCCGACGTATCTTGCACACGCCGGTATAGCGTGGGCGCACATATGGACCGGGCGCATGTTGCTGCTCCCATTAATTAGGCATTCAAACATGCAAATGAGGGCAATATGGCGATTCACGAACGTGAGTGTGCCCGAAGCATGCTACGCGAGGTGTGCGTGAATTGTACGTCCGGCGTAAAGTTATTCCCCATAGATGAGGTGCAACCCGGCAACAGACATGCAAAGGTCTGCACCAGAGAACACAAGCCAGCGTATTGTGCGTTGGACGTGTCTGGCTGGGCGTACGTTAAGTTAAAGGCGTACCTGGTGATCCGGCGTAGCTTAGGCAGTTGTGCCGGCGTGGTTGTTAGCAGGCGCATAAGGCTGCTGTGCATGCGTCACGGCGCATGCGCAGTTCGTGATACGCCGGGCGTAAAACACTGCACCATGCTCGGACCATCATTTGCATGGGGTCACGCCCACTTCCACCTACGCCGGCCTGCGCCTTCGAAACCCACGACACGGTGGCGCAGCGTTGGGAGAACTGGCTTGCTAAATGCTATGCTTGCCTCTCCGCGATACGTTGGCGTGGCGTACGGCGTTTGCACTACGGCGGCGTAATGTGCGCCCATCTCTCTGTGAATCTGGGCCAATGTTTATTGCTAAATAATGGATTACATAACATATTAGAAAAAAAACATTCATAGGTTTGTGTCCATAATGACAACTAACAAACAAACATTGTATGTGAAAAGAACTGGCAACAATAATAAATGATACACTGTATAATAAATATATGACCGCTACATCAAAATAATACATTGTAGGGTAAATATATAACAACCATCCTAAATGACACAGACCACCTCAGAAACAATATAAAGATTGTACCCAAGGGGGAGAAGGAGAAGCAGGCTCCCCCCTTTTGATAAGTGTTCAATTTTGTCAGATACCCTGGCTAGATTGTTTTATACAATAACATTTTCTATTTTATATATTTGTTTTTTTTCACAGATATTTATGCATTTGGCCCTGAAGAGTGAATTAAATACACAAAACGTGTATGGCTTATTTGAGGCATCTCACCTTCATTGGATAGTCTAACCGTTAGACTATCCAATGAAGATGAGATGCCTCAAATAAGCCATACGCGTTAGACTCTAACCCAGGGGTCTGAAACCTTTAAGAAGACATAAAGAGCCACTGGGAGCCGCAAAACCAATTACCAAAAAAACAAAAACAAATAACTGCCCCAAAGTGCCAGAGAAAATGACCAATGCCCCAAAATGCCATAAAAAAATCATCAGGGCCCCAGTGTACCATAAATCATAATCAGTGCCTGATGTAAATAATAAATAATAATGAGGGCCCAATGTCATCCTCGTCATTATAAAAATAACTTGCTGGGCACGTGGAGGTGGAATCTTATCTGATATAATTGATATTGTACAGTATTGCATTTGCTGGGCATGTGGAGGTGGAATCTTATCTGATATTGTACAGTATTGCATTTGCCGATATTGTCAATCAGATAGGATTCCACCTCCACATGCCCAGCAAATGCTCCCCAATCATCATTACTTCATCATCAGCCGCCCCCCCCCCCCACCATCATCATCATCATTACATCATCATCAGCCCCCCCCCCCCCCCACACCATCATCATCATTACATCATCAGCCCCACCATCACAATCATTAATTGCAATCAGCCCCCCCCACCATCATCATCATCATCATCATTACAAAATCATCAGTCCCACCACCATCATCATCATCATCATCATCCCCCCCCCCCCACCATCATCATCATCATCCCCCCCCCCCATCACCATCATTAATTACATCACCATCATTAATTACATCACCATCAGCCCCCCACCATCATCCTCATTACAAAATCATCAGCCCCACCATCATCATTACAAAATTATCATCCCCCCTCACCATCATCATCATCATCATCATCATCATCAGCCCCCCGCCCCCACCATCATCATTACAAAATCATCAGCCCCACCATCTCCATCAATAATTACATCACCATCATCATTACAAAATCATCAGCTCCCCTCACCATCGCAAGCCAGCCCCCCCCCCATTGTAAGCCCCTCACAGCCTTTCGCCTTACTGTTCTGTGCTGTGTCACGGTCCGGCAGTCACGATGCTCCCCCACTGTTGGTAACAGTTCTGGCGCGCTAATAAATGTCCCGCCCTCCTCCTCTAGACCAGCTTGTGTGACAGACAGCACACTGGCTTTATCACACAAGCTAGTCTTCTAGGAGGAAGAGGGCGGGACATTTATCACAGTGCGCCCGAACTGTTAACGCTGTGATCTCCGAGATCGCTGTCTAACCGTCCGGCATTGCCTGTCAGGGTCAGGCGGGCCGGTTTAAAGTCCTCTGCGGGCCGCAGTTTGGAGGACCCCTGAGGTAGATTACTCGTTAAGGTGCCCCGGAGCCGCGGAAAGGGTACAAAAGAGCCGCATTCGGCTCCGGACCTGCCGGTTGCTGACACCTGCTCTAACCAGTTATATATATACAGATTTTATCTTTATATTGTTTCTAAAGGTGGTCCGCTTCAGCTAGGATGGTCGTTATAGATTTACCCTACAATGTATTATCTTGATGCAGCGGCCATATAGTGGGGATCGAAAGTTTGGGCACCCTAGGTAAAAATTTGTATTCATGTGCATAACGAAGCCAAGGAAAGATGGAAAAATGTCCAAAAGGCATCAAATTACAGATTAAACATTCTTACAATATGTCAAAAGAAGTTAGATTTTATTTCCTTTATTTACACTTTCAAAGTGACAGAAAACCAAAAAATCGCTTCTGCAAAAGTTTGGGCACCCTGCAGAATTTATAGCATGCACTGCCCCCTTTGCAAAGCTGAGACATGCCAGTGTCATGGATTGTTCTCAATCATCATCTAGGAAGACCAGGTAATGTCAATCTCAAAGGTTTTAAATGCCCACACTCATCTGACATTGCCCCAACAATCGGCACCATGGGTTCTTCTAAGCAGTTGTCTAGAAAACTGAAACTGAAAATAGTTGACGCTCACAAAGCTGGAGAAGGCTATAAGAGGATAAGACCAAGATAAGACCAAGAAAAATATCAGACAGAACAGCTTGCAGGATTGTGAGAAAAGCAATTCAATACCCACGTTTGACTGCACGATCCCTCCAGAAAGATCTGGCAGACACTGGAGTTGTGGTACACTATTCCACTATAAAGAGATAATTATACAAATATGGTCTTCATGGAAGAGTCATCAAAAGAAAACCTCTTCTACGTCCTCACCACAAAAATCAGCGTCTGAACTTTGCAAATGAACATGTAGACAAGCCTGATGCATTTTGGAAACAAGTTCTGTGGACCGATGAGGTTAAAATATAACTTTTTGCCCGGAAAGAGCAAAGGTATGTTTGGAGAAGAAAGGGCACAGAATTTAATGAAAAGAACCTCTGTCCAACTGTTAAGCATGGGGGTGGATCAATCATGCTTGGGTGTTGTATTGCAGCCAGTGGCACAGGGAACATTTCACGAGTAGGAGGAAAAATGGATTCAATACATTTTCAGCAAATTTTGGATGGTAACTTGATGCCATCTGTGAAAAAGCTGAAGTTAAAGAGAGGATGGCTTTTACAAATGGATAATGATCCTAAACACACCTCAAAACCCACGGGGGATTACATCAAGAGGCGTAAACTGAAGGTTTTGCCATGGCCTTCACAATCTCCTGATCTGAACACAATTGAAAATCTATGGATAGACCTTAAAAGAGCAGCGCGTGACAGACAGCCCAGAAATCTCAAAGTACTGGAAGACTTTTGTAAGATAGAATGGGCAAAGATACCTCAAACAAGAATTGAGACTCTTGGCTGGCTACAAAAAGTGTTTACAAGCTGTGATACTTGCCAAAGGGGGCAGTACAAGATATTAACTCTGCAGGGTGCCCAAACTTTTGCAGACGCCATTTTTTTGTTTTCTGTAATTTTGAAAGTGTAAATGATGAAAAAGAAAAGCTGAATTTACCCGTTTGCGCTATATACCCAAAACAATAATAAATAAAAGAATCAAACCCCATCAAAAAAATTGAAAGTGGCACAGCTGCCCCCTAGAAGTCTAATTGGAAATGCAGAACAGAAGTGTCTAGCAGAAGGGAAGATTTTTGTAAAAACTGCAAAAAGTCTGGGTAAGGGCTGGTGGACTTTGTTTTGTTCAGGAGGGCTAGGCAGTTAGAGGACCTGTAGTATCTGTAAAAATAGAGTTATTTTACCCAAGGTTACTTTTAAAGCTGAAAAAATAAAAATAATTCTGACCTTGTTGCAATACCTATCCCCTCTCTAGCACTGTTGTAGTCTCACCTGACACCAGGAAAGCTTTCTACATCATTTAAAATCACCCAGCATCAGAGAAGCCTTTGGGCATGCTGCTAGTGCTTAAAGTAGAACTGCAGAAAGGCCTTGGATATTCAAATATTTTTAATAAGCAGTAAAAAAAAACAAAAAAAAAAACAGTGAAGCCGCTGAATTTGGGTCCACACAGTCTGTAATTAACCACTTAAAGACCTTGGCCCAGATTCAGAGAGAATTGGATTCTCGTAGCGTATCAGAAATACACTACGCCGCCGTTTTTTACCTGGCTCTACGTGGAATCCAGGTACATTTTGTCCAGTAAACGACGGCGGCGTAGTGTATTTCTCCCGTCGCAATCCATCTAGACGAGTAGGGGGCGTGAAGGATTTAGAATAGGCGCGTTCCCGCGGCGATCGAACTGCGCATGCTCCGTTTGCAAGGCGCGTTCCCGCGGCGATTTCCCGCCGTGCATTGCGCGAAATCACGTCGTTACGTCATTCGTTGTTTGAGTAGCGTCGTTTACGGACATTTCTATTCCCGAACGAGTTACGCAAAAAAAAAAAAAAAAATTTAAATTCGACGCGGGAACGACGGCCATACGCAAAAAAAAAAAAAAAAAACTTAACATGGGCTACGCACCGTTAGACCAGCAAAAAGCTGGTCTAACAGTACGTAAAAAAAAAACAGACGTAAGCGATTGCGAAGACCGCTCGTATCTTCGTGGATCGCCGTAAAAACACATTTGCATATCCCGACGCATGAAAACGACGCGAACTCCTCCCAGCGGCCGCAAAAATATCGCAGCGTAGATCCGTAAAAACACAAGGCTTACGAAGACGTAAGCCTCTCGGATCGAAGCCCGAAGCCGCCGTATCATGGTTTGAGGATTCAAACTAGTACGAAGACGATACGGCGCGCGAAATTCGGATGAAATTACTCCTGTCTAACACCAGTTAGACAGGCGTAATTGCTTTATGAATCTGGGCCGAAATTTGAAATTACTTGTCTAACACCTAGACAGGCGTTTTTTAGATTTGGCGTTTACAAGATTAAAAAAAAAAACGTTGCTAGAAAATTACTTAAAACCCCCAAACATTATATATATTTTGTTTCTAAAACCCTAGAGAATAAAATGGCAGTCATTGCAATACTTTTTGTCACACCGTATTTGCGCAGCGGTCTTACAAGACAACAGTAAAGTTAGCCCAATTTTTTTTTTTTATATTGTGAAAGATAATGTAACGCCAAGTAAAATAATCCACAACATGTCACGCTTCAAAATTGCGCCTGCTCGTGGAATGGCGTCAAACTTTTACCCTTAAAAATCTCCATAGGCGACGTTTAAAAAATTCCATAGGTTGCATCTTTTGAGTTACAGAGAAGATCTGGGCTAGAATTATTGCTCTCGCTCTAACGATCGCAGTGATACCTTACTTGTGTGATTTGAACACCGTTTTCATATGCGGGCGCTACTCACGTTTGCGTTCACTTCTGCGCGCGAGCTCGTCAGGATGGGGCGCTTTAAAAAAAAAATGTTTGGTTTTCTTACTTACTTTTATTTGTTTTATTAGTTTTTACACAAAAAAAAAAGGTGACTTTTATTCCTCTTACAAGGAATGTAAACATCCCTTGTAACAGAAAAAAGCATGACAGGTCCTCTTAAAGCGGATCTCCACCCTAAAGTGAAGATCCGCTGATCGGAACCCTCCCCCCCTTTCAGGTGTCAATTGTATCTGCACCCACTTCCGGCCCGCAGTTTTGGGCAAAAGTCTGTTTTTTTTGCGACATCCTGTCGCCCCCCCCCGTTGTGTGCTGGGAACTCTTGGCTCCCAGCACACAGCGGGAGCCAATCGGCGGGCACAGCGCGACTCGCGCATGTTGCGTAAGGAACCGGGCAGTGAAGCCGGAGCGCTTCACTTCCTGGTTCCCTCACCGTGGATGGAGGGGGGAACAGCAGAGAGACGAGCAAACGCTCGTCCCCTGCTGCGGACGGCGCTGGACTCCAGGACAGGCAAGTGTCCTAATATTAAAAGTCAGCAGCTGCACTGGCTTTTAATATACTTTTTTAATGGGACATCCGCTTTAAATATGAGATCTGGGGTAAAAAAAAAAAAAAAAATTGTCATTTGAAAAAGTGACAACAAGAAAATATGTCCCTTTAAGAAGCATGGGCGGAAGTGACGTTTTGACCTTCTGCCCTGCTATGCTATGAAGACGGGTGGGGGCCATTTTGCCCTCTCTCATATCCCAGCCGAGCAGGAGGAAGGACCCGATCGCCTCCACCATTGCCGACGGCTCCGGTAAGCAGCGGAGGGCGTGGGAGAGCGGCGGGAGAAAGCCCTCATCCTCCCGCGCCCTCCGAATCCGCCACGGAGACCACCGTTATCGTTTAGATGACTGCTCTCTGAAAAGATGGATATCTCGGTTGTGGCAGCGGCTGCTGCTGTTACCGTCATCTCGATCTTTAAAAAAATGATGTATATATACAGTGAGGAGTGGTTAACCACTTGCCTACTGTGCACCTACACCCCCTTTCCCGCCCAGACAAAATTTAAGCTTCCGGCACTGCGTCGCTTTAACTGACAATTGCACGGTCGTGCGACGTGGCTCCCAAACAAAATTGGCGTCCTTTTTTCCCCACAAATAGAGCTTTCTTTTGGTGGTATTTGATCACCTCTGCGTTTTTTTATTTTTTGCGCTATAAACAAAAATAGAGCGTCAATTTTGAAAAAAATGCAATATTTTTTACTTTTTGCTATAATAAATAACCCAAAAAATATATAAAAAAAATATTTTTTTCCTCAGTTTAGGCCGATACGTATTCTTCTACATATTTTAGGTAAAAAAAAAAAATGCAATAAGCGTTTTATCGATTGGTTTGCGCAAAATTTATAGTGTTTACAAAATAGGGGATAGTTTGGCATTTTTTTTTTTTTTTTACTATTAATGGCGGCGATCTGCGATTTTTTTATTGGGACTGCGACGTTATGGCGGACACTTCGGACACTTTTCTGACATTTTTGGGACCATTTACATTTATACAGTGAACAATGCTATAAATATGCATTGATTACTGTATAAATATGACTGGCAGTGAAGGGGTTAACCACTAGGGGGCGGGGAAGGGGTTAAATGTGTGTCCTATGAGTGTTCTAACTGTAGGGTGAGGGGGGGTGACTGGGGGAGGTGACCGATTGTGTCCCTATGTACAAGGGACACAGCATCCGTCTCCTCTCTCCCTGACAGGACGTGGAGCTCTGTGTTTACATACAGAGCTCCACGTCCCCGCTCAGTTACTGGGCAATCGCGTGTGCCCGCGGCTTAAAAAGACATCACGTCATATGACGTGATGTCAGGACAATGGAGTCCTCCGCCCGCCGTCATTTGACGGTGGACAAGTGGTTAAAGAGGAACTGTAGTCTGCTCACATAATTTGTAATAAAAACATATTTGCCATTCCGAAGCTTCCCTCCAACCACTTTGCATATTAAATATATACTGTGATTCTGTACTTGCCAAATATGCTGCAAAAATCTCCCTCCCGAGTCTGGCTACAGCCATTTTAACTGTGGGCAGACGAAGCTGCTGCCTGTTCACTTCCTGGATTTACAGACACACAGGAGTAGGGCTGCGCATCTTCACCGGTCTCACGATTCGATGCGATTACGATTATCAACTCCACGATTCGATTCCACGATGCATCACGATGCATCACGATTGCAGCGCAAGTGCGCATGGCTCTCCCCCGAAAATACTAAAGGAGATGATCAGAGACTGCAGACATGGTACAGGAGATGATCATGGTACAGGAGATGATCAGAGACTGCAGGAGATGATCAGAGACTGCAGGCATGGTACAGGAGATGATCAGAGACTGCAGGCATGCTACAGGAGATGATCAGAGACTGCAGGCATGCTACAGGAGATGATCAGAGACTGCAGGCATGCTACAGGAGATGATCAGAGACTGCAGGCATGCTACAGGAGATGATCAGAGACTGCAGGCATGCTACAGGAGATGATCAGAGACTGCAGGCATGCTACAGGAGATGATCAGAGACTGCAGGCATGCTACAGGAGATGATCAGAGACTGCAGGCATGCTACAGGAGATGATCAGAGACTGCAGGCATGCTACAGGAGATGATCAGAGACTGCAGGCATGCTACAGGAGATGGTCAGAGACTGCAGGCATGCTACAGGAGATGGTCAGAGACTGCAGACATAGTACAGGAGATGGTCAGAGACTGCAGACACAGCACAGGAGATGGTCAGAGACTGCAGACATAGCACAGGAGATGGTCAGAGACTGCAGACATAGCACAGGAGATGGTCAGAGACTGCAGACATAGCACAGGAGATGGTCAGAGACTGCAGACATAGCACAGGAGATGGTCAGAGACTGCAGACATAGCACAGGAGATGGTCAGAGACTGCAGACATAGCACAGGAGATGGTCAGAGACTGCAGACATAGCACAGGAGATGGTCAGAGACTGCAGACATAGCACAGGAGATGGTCAGAGACTGCAGACATAGCACAGGAGATGGTCAGAGACTGCAGACATAGCACAGGAGATGGTCAGAGACTGCAGACATAGCACAGGAGATGGTCAGAGACTGCAGACATAGTACAGGAGATGGTCAGAGACTGCAGACATAGCACAGGAGATGGTCAGAGACTGCAGACATAGCACAGGAGATGATCTCAGTGTTTGTCTATGCCGCGCTCATGTGACTGCCCGGAATGGCCTGCCAATTCGGCACCCCTAATATATATATATATAAAATTTGTCCACATTAGAATGTGTTTTCTACCTGCTTAAACCACTGACTAGCCAGACTACTGGGACGCCTGTTCGTTTGAGCTCTAACCCTATTGCATGGTCTGCTTTGGCTATGGTTACTCTATTAATGGTGGAGCTGGGAGACAGAATGGGGAGCAGAAAGTGTTACACAACAGTAAATGTATGAAATAGTTAATATCATTACTTTCATTCTTCAATTTTGTCTGTAGTCACATTAAAAAAAATAGTTTCTCTCCGAGTTAAACTTTTCCTGGGTCTGTGTTTCTTACCACATGGTATTTTAAACGTTTTCATTACCTTGATAACTTGCTCTCGCTTCTACCAATACACAGAGCAATATTCTCTTTCTTCTTTTTAAGTCATGCTGCCCAAACTTGGCCATAAAGCTGAGAGAGGAGGAAGCTGAAATGCAGCTTTCTTCTTGGCTTGTCCCGGGATACAACGAAACCAGCAGGTTGACGGTTAACAACACTCGGCTCTGCCCCCTGATCTGTTTAATGTGGACGTTCTCTCTCTCCTATCTCCTTTCACGTCTCACATCTCTCCTGGCGTCAGCCCCTCCCGTCTCTCTTCTAAACTTGATAGCTACAGTCAGTGGGCGGGACTGACGCCAGGAGGAACGTGAGACGCAAGAGCTCAGAGAAAGAGGAGAGAGGCGGACCAGGAAGTGACATGAGCGCAGCGCAGGATACAGTAGGAAATTAGGGAACTGCTGCACGGAGCGCTTTCCCGGGAGGGGGCGGGGCTAGGCATCGATTAATACGATCGCATGCATCGGTACAGCATCGAGGACACCCGAATCGCGGTGCACCGATGCAGCGATTAAATTCGACACCCCTACACAGGAGGCACACTGTGCTGCCCTGGCGTTTCTGGATTATGAGTCATAGGGAAAGCAAAAAGAATCGTCAAAGGATCTGCGGGAAAAGGTAGTTGAACTGTATAAAACAGGAAAAATATATAAAAAGATATCCAAGGAATTGAGAATGCCAATCAGCAGAGTTCACACTCTAATCAAGAAGTGAAAAATTAGGGTTTCTCAGACCAACAAAAATTTCAGTCACAGATGCTAGGAAAATTGTTTGGGATGCAAAGAAATACCCAGAAATAAGTTCAGATGAAATACAGGACTCTCTGAAAACATGTGGTGTGGCTGTTTTAAGATGCACAATAAGGAGGCACTTAAAGAAAGATGGGCCGCATGGCCGATTCGCCAGAAGAAAGACACTACTACGCAAATATATAAAGCAAACTAGTGCAGCGCAATAATAAAATGTCCAAATAATAAATCATAGGGAGTCCATATGATGAAAGTTTGTGCATGTGAAAGAAGCACAAATCCATTGGTGCACTGAAGAGCAAAACTTTTTGACAGGTGTTGGTGATCCCTCCACCACAGATAGATTGGCCTCTGACCTCATAAACTCAACCTGAAAAAATAGGATTTTTTATGACAGCTTACCTGTAAAATCCTTTTCTTGGAGTACATCACGGGACACAGAGCGGCAATCCATTACTATGTGGGTTATAGAGTCTACCTTCAGGTGTGGACACTGGTGTAATTAACTACACAGGAAGTTCCCTCCCTATATAACCCCTCCCATACTGGGAGCTCCTCAGTTTTTGTAGCAAAGCAATAAGTGTCCCAATATCCCCAAACAAGAGGGGCGGGAGCTCTGTGTCCCGTGATGTACTCCAAGAAAAGGATTTTACAGGTAAGCTGTCATAAAAAATCCTATTTTCTTTATCGTACATCACAGGACACAGAGCGGCAATCCATTACTATGTGGGATGTTCGAAAGCAATGCTTACTGAGGGGAGGGAGACACAAACAACGCAGGCCACCATCAGATGTGAGGATCTATAATGCTGCCAGATGCATACTGCGCCAAAAAGCTGCATCCTTTTGCCCTCCTATGTACCTCTAACAAAAATCAGTGAACCTAAGCACAGACGCCAAGTTGCGGCCCTGAAAATCTGCGTCATAAAGGCTCGGTAAAGCATCGCGCATAAAGCGCTTACTATCCTGGTACAGAGCACCCCCCCCCCCCCAAGAAACAGGGGGAGTCCCACTCTCCGAACCACAAGCCTGAATAATACCCTGATGAATCAATCTTGAAAACAGTTGATTTTAGACGCTGCCTGCCCCTTCCTGGGGCCTCCTGGTAGCGCAATAACATCAGCTTTCCGTATCCGAGCAGCCGCTTCAGATAGGCCTTGACCCTTCTACTCCAAAGGAGAGAGAGTGTAACCATTTTAATAGCTGAACTAAACACTGCCTGCCCACATCTAGGGTCTTCTGGCAGCACAATAAAAACTTCAGATTTCTATATCTGAACCTTCAGATAGATATTTAACTGCTCTCATCTCTACTGAGAGAAAGCAATAACCTTTCCTTCCGAAAACAAGGTTTTGAAAAAGGGGGAGGTAAGAATATCTAGATTCAAATGAACACTAGATCCTTCTAGTAAATAAGGCTGGGTGAGGATTAACATCACCCTACTAATAAGAATAAGTATGGTTTTATACCAAGAGGTTGCCAATACTGAAACTCTCTTGGAGGCTACCACAACCAAGAACACCAATTCCCTTGTTAAAGGCTGAAGGGAAATATGGTGCATCGGCCCACAGAGCTGACCCTATAAGCCGACAAAACTAGAGCCAATCCTCCAAGCACAAGGGCGACTAAACTGGTGGACTTATGCGCGTCACCCCTTGTATAATGGCTCGGAACAAAGAGTGTGAAGCAAGCGACCTTTGGAGGCAAGGCCGAGATCGGATCCTTGATGTAACTTAAGGCTGGCTCCGTCTCCTTTCCAAATGCAGGAATTTTATCTTTGACAAACTTCCAAGGATGCCACCATCTGTTTCATACCAGGAACATGGGCTCTCCCGATCCTGGGATATCTGGTCCTGGAGGCCAGCCTTCCTGTATGAATCAAGGAAGTGCCGTTGATTCTAAAAACCCTGATCCTGAAGAATGTGGGCTAAAATAGCCAGACCATTAATTCACCTGTTGCACGACAGGATGTAATACCCCCTTCGAAGTAGGCCTGGACAAGATGTAAGGGACCGTGGGTCCTCTACTACCACCCCTACTGTCCCTGCACAGAAAAGGTCGTCAGGGCTATGCCGGAGTAATCAGGCCAGCTTCCACCATCCTCTAATGTTGCATGGAAGCCACAAACGCCGCGGCACTGGGGGGAGAGACATAACCAGTGACCACTGGTCCCACCAGATTACTAACACATCTGCCCCGCATGCGGGTGGATCCCTTGTCCTTGACCTCAAGCTGTTCAATTTCTTGTTGAGCCTGGACGCCAATACATCTTCTGTACAGGGTACTATTTCTGTGGCCCTTGGTCAGGAAAACAGTCGGGGTGTAGGAGGTCCTTCTCCTGGAGACACTTGTTGACGGCTACAGCGAATCGCCTGCCAATTCTGCATTTCATGAAATGACGAATGTCAATAGGCAAGGCACAAGCTCCTCCTTGGAAAATCAAGTAAATCACTTAATATGGTATAGTCTGATTGAACTCTGACCGAACCAACCAGCCCCTGAACGTTCAGGCCCCTAAGCCAGATGCTCCATCGGTAGCTCTAGCTGACAGATAAGGCTCCCTTGGAGCTTGACTACTTCCCCTGGGCCAAGGTCTCTTCCTGACCTGGCAAACCCTTTAGTTAAGAACCACCAAGAGGAATTCCAGCCTATCTCTGGGACCGGTTCTTTGGATAATGCTAGGTCAAGATCCACTCCTTCTAGGCCAACACAATACTGTTTATAACAGTCCTGAATAAAAGTATAGGGAACTGTCTTGAATGAAGCAGCATCTTCTCTAGTGCCTTAAGCAGAAGGCCAAAAGTAAGGAACTGTTCCATGCCGTAACCACCTAGACCAGCTTTCTTATAGCGATGGTCTTGTCTTAGGCCAAAAGTACTCTCCTGGTGCAAAACATACCCAGCTTCTTGTCAATGAAGAATGTATCTTTAGACTGGAATCCTAACCCAGGAGATCCAGATACCTGACCATGCTGGACACCCTTAGGTCCAGCCATGCTGCTGACTGATCCATCAGCAGGAGTCTGCTTCCGTATGCCATTACTGCTATACCCTGGGCCTACAGACCTGCTAGAGGCGGGCCCTAGCACCCTGACAACCCAGGCACGGAGGCTAACCCAAAAGGGCAAGACCACCAACTGGAGATAGTGCTGTTCCCTCTGCACAACGCAGACAACCTCTGCAGTCCCAAGTAAATAAACACATATGCAACTGGCTCCCCATATGTGTATGTGGCAAGTGTTAAAGCCATATGCCTCAATGGAGGCGTGTGTACATGGCAGTGTGTGTTCATGGAAGCATGAAATCATATAAATATGTCTCACGCCAAACATGCATATAGCATGTGTGCTCTGGAACGAGCATTCTTGCAAGCAAGCAAGCATGTGCTATAAACGTGTTATGCAACAATGTGCAACATGAACCCATGCAGACACGTATCTCTATGCAAACACAAGGCATCCTGTATTGCTTAATTAAGCCACCATGTGCAACTTTAAAGTAACCATGCATGCGATTCAGCATCTTCCATGCGATCAACATCTTATGCATTTTAAGCACTACTGTGCGGACAAGAACCCTTGTGTGACCAAGCACCCCTGTGCGTTCCAACATCCTTATGCACCCAAGCATCTTAATGCGACTTTAGGCATTTCTGTGAAACAAGCCTCTCTATGTGATCAAGTATCCCTGGGAAATCCAGGACTCTGTTGATCCAACAACCATGTGTGATCCAGCTTCTTTTTGCATTCAAGCATCTTTAAGCGATCCCTTTAGGCCTTGAGTAATCCAGGACTTGGGTGATCGGGTAATCCTGTGTGATTCAGCATTTTTATGCCTTCAGGCCTCTTTATGCGATTCTAGGCATTTCTGTGGGAACAAGCCTCTTTGCGTGACCAAATATCCTTGGGTAATCAAGGACTTGGGTGATCATGTAATCCTGTGTGATTCAGCATGTTTATACCTTCAGGCCTCTTTATGCGATTCTAGGCATTTCTGTGGGAACAAGCCTCTTTGCGTGACCAAATATCCTTGGGGAATCAAGGACTTGGGTGATCATGTAATCCTGTGTGATTCAACCTTTTTATGCATACAAGCATCCTTTATGCGATTCAGCATTTTTATGCATACAAGCATCTTTATGCGACTTTAGGTACTTTTGTGGAAACAAGCCTATTTGTGTGACCAAACATCCTTGGGAAATCCAGGACCCTGATGATCAGTTAACCATGTGTGATCCAGCATCTTTTTTGCATCCAAGCAACTTTATGCGATTTTAGGCCTTTCTGTGGAAACAAACCTCTTCTGTGTAACCAAACATCCTTGGGGGAAACAAGGACTTGGGTGATCAGGTAATCATGTGTGATTCAGCATTTTTATGCATACAAGCATCTTTATGCGACTTTAGGTACCTTTGTGGAAACAAGCCTATTTGTGTGACCAAACATCCTTGGGAAATCCAGGACGCTGATGATCAGTTAACCATGTGTGATCCAGCATCTTTTTTGCATCCAAGCAACTTTATGCGATTTTAGGCCTTTCTGTGGAAACAAACCTCTTCTGTGTAACCAAACATCCTTGGGGGAAACAAGGACTTGGGTGATCAGGTAATCATGTGTGATTCAGCATTTTTATGCCTACAAACGTCTTTATGCGATTCAGCATTACAAGCATCTTTTATGCAACCTCTTTTGTGGAAACATGCAGCCCCATTTAGACAGAAACATGTATGTTTATGCGATCCACAATAGAATCTGCTCTGTTACTTGTTTTTATCCCACATGCATTCCAAACTCATGTATGTTATGCAACATGCGGACTGGTAAAGAGGAAATTATCCTCTGCAGATGTGTGTTTCCTCAATTAAGAGACATTAGCAATGTGTGCCCGCAACTGTGCATCCCTCCGATGCATTTGGTTAGCCTGAAGCCGACACCAGGCTGAGGATTATATGGAGGTCTTACTAGCCACCTATAGGAAAACCTCTCTTTACACTCTAAGGAGAAGATAGAGGTGTAATCAGAACCTGTAGGGCTTTTGATAGCTTCTCCTTGTTAGGCTGCAGCTCCTGTCTCCTGTCCTCTGACAGTGAAACTTTTATCCAAGCTTTTTAATCCCTTTGTTTCAGGATTAAAGCAGGAAAAGGGGGACACCCCCTTTTTTTTTTCTTGAAAAACACATGCAGAGTGATTGCAATGTTGGGGGAAGGCTGCATTGCCTGACAGGTCTGATGGCTCAATCTATGAGCTGTTTAAGTCTCTTCAGAGGAGAATAAGGGTACACCAGGTTCAGGTGGCGATCCCTCTTTATATTTCTACCCCTTACCTTATTCAATGGGGAGACCAAGTCCTAAGCTAAAGCAGAGGCACTTAACCCAGGTGCATCAAATAGCTGAATTTAGTCTGACACAATGCCTGCTAATCTGCACAGCTAGATGCGAGTAGGCGTCTTAGATGAATCTGTATCCAACTCACACAAGGTGCTTACGTTTGTGTCCCCCTAGCTTTACAGAGCTCTGACGTCCGGGCCCTTTGAAGAGCCTTCTCTGCGACTGCACTGAGCCGGTGAGCACGTGCAACATGGTAGAGCCTGAAGCGGAGGAAGTGGGACACAATAGATCAGCTAACACTTAAGCTTCCGTTTTCTGGAAAGCATGGTAAGCAAAAACATCAGGCATGTCTTCTACTGCCCATAGTAGTGGAAACACAGATAAGACTTGCAACTACTCACGGAAGACAATCCTTTGTATAGGATTAAGGGCATTTTTTTATGTACCGGCCCCTTCAAGGGGAGATATATAGGTACTGCAGCCATCCTGTCTAACAGACATGGTGGTCCAGGCTGCATGCCGGCTAGGGGAGGTATATGGGTGCCCTGAGCCATCCTGTCTCAGAAGACATAGTGGTTTACATTGCCCATGCATAGAAGCATAATATAGGCGAGACCCAAGTCCCCCACGGAGGACCTACTGTCGAACCAAGTCCCGTAGGCCCTCCTCTTACCTTCGCCACGCTGCAGGGTATTGCCAAGCAAGAGGCCCAATCTTCCCCCTTCACCGTGGGTATTGTCCTAGACCTTCAGGGACCGGGGTCCATGGCAGGAACACCAACTCCCCTGGACCTATATAGCATCCTGGCAGCAGAAAAAACATTTGGTCCTTAGAAGGCACAAAGTTCTGGAACCCAGGATCCAGCCCTCCGCAGAGAGGCATTATAGGCTAAACCTCGTTCTTCGTACCGAGGCCCGGGTACCGTCCACTTTGGCTATGAAGCACCTTGGACGGATCCGGATTTATGGAGGTTTTTTACATCCAGCATGGATCCCTCCAGTGGAGCTCCTAAGAGCACATGTTCACTCGTGACCAACACCTTAGACACTGATGAAAAAACTGAGGAGCTCCCAGTATGGGAGGGGTTATATAGGGAGGGAACTTCCTGTGTAGTTAATTACACCAGTGTCCACACCTGAAGGTAGACTCTATAACCCACATAGTAATGGATTGCCGCTCTGTGTCCCGTGATGTACGATAAAGAAAAGGTCACAAAGCAATATATCCCACACTCGGGATAACGATCGGGATTCTGATCCTTTAATGAACTACACTGCATATAAAAAAAACACAGAGGAAGACATTCTAGTGCTCTCTGTATCAATATTTATTAATGAGAAAGGCAAGAAAACTACTTAGATTCAGCTGCACTCTATGTGAGGGTCAGCATAAGGGACGTGTAATAGTTCCAAACCGAAAAGATGGCCATGGGTGACGTCAGACATGACTCCTCCCCTGTACGCGTTACGTTCGTGGGCGGGACTTTTCCAGCGTGGGGTTGGGTACACATCGACGGCCCACAGTGAACATATATAGCGTCATGGCAACCGTTAATCAGCCAGACTCCCTGATAGAGCGGCCGAATCACAGCTCACATCACATAAAAAAACTTTTAGCACCAGGGGAGGCGTTCACTGATAACCAAGTAACCAGACATAGTTACACCATAAAAGCAGAATATAAGGGCACACATATCTCCAATTTAAAAGGGAAACACACCATTAATTAAAAAAGCACTCTAACCGAATTAAATCAAAAATTATCAAAATGTATCAATAAACAGATGTCAGTCCACGGCCATCTTCAAAATACAAAAAACAGATATACATGTATATCTTAAACATTATATAAAATAGGACAATAAAAACTGTAAACATATAAAATATAAAAAACATCCATAAAATCCAAATTGTACAAAAATATATAAAAACCACATATTAAAATGGCACTCACCTATTAGAAATAAAACAATTGAGATCAAAATCTATATTTAACCCAGCAGGTGACATCAACTTTGTCTCGTATATGCAAAAAGATTCTCTGCGGCTTAGCTGGCGAATGTAGTGACCTCCTCTCCAAGGTCTAGGGACCTTTTCGATCCCCCAAAACTTTAGACATTTGGGATCACGTTGGTGGCAGATTCTAAAATGCCTAAACACACTATGGACTCCCCTTTTAACCACTTAAGGACCCCTTCACGCCGATATACGTCGGCAGAATGGCACGGCTGTGCACATCCACGTACCTGTACGTGGCCCTTTAAGCCCAGCCGTGGGGGTCACGGGCACGTGCATGCGACCCGGTCCGAAGCTCCAGGACCGCGGGACTCGCGGACCCGATCGCCGATGGAGTCCTGCGATCGGTCCCAGGAGCTGAAGAATTGGGAGAGCCGTGTGTAAACAGATTCCCCATTCTTCACTGTGGCGCCCGCATTGATTGTGTGTTCCCTTACATAGGGAATCACAATCAATGATGTCACACCTACAACCACACCCCCCTACAGTTAGTAACACAAATGAGGTCACACATAACCCCTTCAGCGCCCCCTAGTGGTTAACTCCCAAACTGCAATTGTAATTTTCACAGTAAACAATGCATTTTTTGCTGTGAAAATGACAATGGTCCCAAAAATGTGTCAAAATTGTCCGAAGTGTCCGCCATAATGTCGCAGTCACAGAAAAAAAAAAAAAGAAGGCCATTATTAGTAAAAAAATAAAAATAATTAATAAAAATGCAATAAAACTATCCCCTATTTTGTAAACACTATACATTTTGCGCAAAACAACCGATAAACGCTTGTGATTTTTTTCTACCAAAAATAGGTAGAAGAATACGTATCGGCCTAAACTAAGGAAAAAAATTATTTTTTTTAGATATTTTTGGAGGATATTTATTATAGCAAAAAGTAAAAAATATTGCATTTTTTTCAAAATTGTCGCTCTATTTTTTTTTATAGCGCAAAAAATAAAAAACAAAAAAAAAAACGCAGAGGTGATCAAATACCACCAAAAGAAAGCTCTATTTGTGGGGAAAAAAGGATGCCAATTTTGTTTGGGAGCCACATCCCACGACTGCGCAATTGTCAGTTAAAGTGACGCAGTGCCGAATCGCAAAACCTGGCCGGGTCCTTTACCTAAATGTCCGGGTCTTAAGTGGTTAATATTACTAATTTGTTCACCAACCTGTATGTGTAATGCTCTTCAAGTACGTCTTACATACTACAAACCACAGTCGCATTCAAGCATATACACTACACCAACTGTCGCACGCGTAAGGAGATCTTCAATCTGATAATGTTTGTGTGTGACAGATGAATTAAAAGTCGTTTCTTAATATTTTTAGTATGTCTGCAAATGCCACAAAGAATCCCGCTTATAATACAAAAAACGGCACAGAGACAAGCCTCAAACCTTCTGCCACAAAGTAATTTGGAGTGATGAGACTAAAATCTTGCTTTTTGCCCACAACTATTAACACTACATTTGGAGAGGAGTCAACAAGTCCTATGAGGATAGGTACACCATTCCTACTGTGAAGCACGGAGGTGGATCACTGATGTTTTGGGGATGTGCGAGCTATGAGGATAGGTACACCATTCCTACTGTGAAGCACGGAGGTGGATCACTGATGTTTTGGGGATGTGCGAGCTACAAAAGCGCAGTATGTTATCAAAAAATACTGGAGGAACATTTGCATTCATCAGTCAGGAAGCTGCACATGGGACGTACTTGGACATTCCAACATGACAATAAACCAAAGCACAAGGCAAAGTTGACTTGTCATTGGCGACAGCAGAATAAAGTGAAGTTTCTGGAGTGGCCATCTCAGTCTCCTGACCTCAATATCATTGAACCACTCTGGGTAGATCTCAAAACGTGCAGTTCATGCAAGACAGCCCAAGAATTTACAGGAACTGGGGGCTTTTTTCTCCAAGAGGAATGGGCATTTTACTATCTGAGAAGATAAAAGAGCCTCATCCACAAATACCACAAAAGACATCAAGTTGGCATTAATGTTAAAGGGGGCATACACGGTATTAAGAACTGGGGTATGTAAACTTTTGATCAGGGTCATTTGGTTAGAGTCTGTTGGCATTATGATTTAAAAAAAGAGTAAACATAGTTGATTGATAATACAGTTGCAAGAAAAAGTATGTGAACCCTTTTGGAATGATATGAATTTCTGCACAAATTGGTCATAAAATGTGATCTGATCTTCATCTAAGCCACAACAATAGACAATCACAGTCTGCTTAAACTAATAACACACAAAGAATTAAATGTTACCATGTTTTTATTGAACACACCATGTAAACATTCACAGTGCAGATGGAAAAAGTATGTGAACCCTTTGATTTAATAACTGGTTGAACCTCCTTTGGCAGCAATAAATTCAACCAAACATTTCCTGTAGTTGCAGATCAGATGTGCACAACGGTCAGGAGTAATTCTTGACCATTCCTCTTTACAGAACTGTTTCAGTTCAGAAATATTCTTGGGATGTCTGGTGTGAATCGCTTTCTTGAGGCCATACCACAGCATCTCAAATCGGGTTGAGGTCGGGACTCTGACTGGGCCACTCCAGAAGGCGTATTTTCTTCTGTTTATGCAATTATGTTGTTGATTTACTTCTATGCTTTGGGTCGTTATCCTGTTGCAATACCCATCTTCTGTTGAGCTTCAGCTGGTGGATAGATGGGCTTAAGTTCTCCTGCAAAATGTTTTGATAAACTTGGGAATTCATTTTTCCTTCGATGATTGCAATCCATCCAGGCCCAAACGCAGCAAAGCAGCCCCAAACCATGATGCCCCCACCACCATACTTCACACTTGGGACGAGGTTTTGATGTTGATGTGCTGTGCCTCTTGTTCTCCACACGTTTCTTCCACACAATTCAACTTTGGTTATAGCTGTCCACAGAGTATTTTGCCAGTACTGCTGTGGAACATCCAGGTGCTCTTGTGCAAACTGTAAACATGAAGCAATGTTTTTTAGGACAGCAGTGGCTTCCTCTTTGGTATCCTCCCATGAAATCCATTCTTGTTTAGTGTTTTACGCATCGTAGATTCACCAACAGGCATGTTAGTATATGCCAGAGACTTTTCTAAGTATTTAGCTGACACTCTAGGATTCTTCTTCACCTCATTGAGCAGTTTGCACTGTGCTTTTGCAGTCATCTTTACAGGACGGCCACTCCTAGGGAGAGTAGCAGCAGTGCTGAACTTTCTCCATTTAGAGACAATTTGTCTAACCGCAGACTAATGAACAGCAAGGCTTTTGGAGATACTTTTATAACCCTTTCCAGCTTTATGCAGGTCAACAATTCTTAATCGTAGGTCTTCTGAGAGCTCTTTTGTGCATGGCATCATTCACATCAGGCAATGCTTCTTGTGAAAAGCAAACCCATTACTGCTGTAACCTACACCTCCAATCTCATCTCATTGATTGGACTCCAGTTGGCTGACACCTAACTCCAATTAGCTCTTGGAGATGTCATTAGTCTAGGGGTTCACATACTTTTTCCACCTGCACTGTGGATGTTTACATGGTGTGTTCAATAAAAACATGGTAACACTTAATTCTTTGTGTGTTATTAGTTTAAGCAGACTGTGATTGTCTATTGTTGTGACTTAGATGAAGATCAGATCACATTTATGACCAATTTGTGCATAAATCCATATCATTCCAAAGGGGTTCACAAACGTTTTCTTGCAACTGTAAATGGCTTCAGCTAAACACTAACAATTAGTGAAAGAAAAAAAAAATTGTGTTATTCATACTTTCTGGAAAATGGCCAAAAAAATTAAAAAATTCTGCCAGGGGGTGTGATGATATTCACCCAAGGGTCAGCAACCTTTTTCCACTTAGGGGCCAGATTCAATGTATGTGAATGCATGGAGGGCCGCATTCACCTGCTAATCAATAAAGAGAATAATCTGGACCCTTTTACATTACACAGCCCCCCTGCATATTACACAGCCCCCCTACACATACCCACTGCATATTGCACAGCCCCTCCCTCCCCTCACAGCTCTGCCCTGTCGTACCTTGCCCCATGCAGAGAGGGAGACAGAGCAGAGGAGGGAACTGAATGAGAACATGGGAGAGACACACAGCAGCACTGATTAGACAGCGGGGTCTTCCTGAGATAATTTGTAATATTAACAAGCTGGTGATTGGTTGTTAAGACCACCTAGCAACTAATCACCTGGAAAGTTAACTCACAGGTCAACTGTGGCAAACAACTGAAATAATGTTCCTACTAAATAAAATATTTTAGCATGAAAAATGATTTGTCGTTAACAAAATATATGGATATTACGCACAAGTCCAATTTAGAACTACCAGCAACAGGCCAAATTTATGATTGTAATTACAAAGTTGGCCTGCAAATGAATTTTAGCGTTAAAAGTGTTAAGTGAGGAAATGAATATATTTCATGGTTCTGGGCTATTTGCACTTAGAACTTCTGTGTTCCTGGCTAATGTGTCTAAACAGCTTTATAGACAGCAGCAGCATAACTCATTGCAAACACGCCCTTCCTATGAAAACGTATTAATGTCTCCAGGCTGAGAAAGTACACAATGGTAATATTTTATTTTAACATACAAAGTTATTTACTTACCGTATAATAGGAACTATCTTTCAGAATGCCCTGGAGCCCTTGAACCATATTGCATCCATAATACCAGGGTTGCTTCCAACTAAACTATAAAGCTCTGCCACACTATGCCCCAATCACCCCTTAATGCACTGTGGGGGGAAAGGGTGAATCTCTTACCCTGCCAACACGTTGTGCCTCTTTATTTCTTTGAGTGAGCATTATATGTTTTGTTCATTACAATTACACTTTACTTCAACAGAAAGTTAAGCCTTAGGTATTGATTTTATTTTATAGTTACATTGGTTTTGCTTGGTCCAATGTACTGCAAGTATGCGCAAGCCATACCAGTGGGACTGTGAAAGATACTACAGTGATCGCCGCTGTCTTCCAGGTCCTGAACTTCCAGGTCCTGTACATTTTTCCTCCATAAATGCAAAGTTTAGAAAAATAAAGAGGGGTTGGGACTTTGTATGAGGCATGTGGTATGCACCACCACAGGCCTCCATCCCTGTAAGGGTGTAAAAATGCGATTAGCGATATGCGATTAAGTATATATATGGAAAAAAAAATAAAAAAATCCATAATGACCAGGCTCAAAAATACCAAACCAAGAAGCACAAACCAAATTAAACTGTCTAACTGTGTGTAATTAAAACAGAGGTTTAGTTGCAGAGATTTGCAAATACCTGGGAAGCTGCAGGCCAAGCGTCAAGGCACTCTGTGTAACTGCAGTCCTAACTATGATTTTTATAGCCTCCAAAGGAGGAGCACAGGTGTGCTAATTAATAGACAGGGAGCAGATGGGAACCTAGACCTGCCCCTATCTATAGTTGGTCTGGCAAATGAGAGCACATGAGAGGTCATTATGGATTTTTTTTTTTTTTCCATATATATACTTAATCGCATATCGCTAATCGCATCTCATTTAAAGTCCCAACCCTCCATTTTTACACCATAAATGCAAAGTTTTCTCTGATAGGACGAGGTGAAGATCATGCCATCCCCACCTCATCCAATCATGGAATGCCTTGCAATCACTGAAAATTAAAGGTGTTCTGTAAATGGGGCCAGTGCCAAACATTTCCCTGTGGTTACTATGCAGCTGGGCAGCCAATTGGTACAGGACCCTGAAGACAAAAGGTGATCACTGTAGTAGCAGGAACTACTACAGTGATTCTAAACTTCTTCAGCAGTCCTACAGGTATGAAATAAGCATACAGACATTGGTCTAAGCTTGATCAATGTAACAATGCAATAAAATCCACCCCTGGAGTTCAGCTCTAAAGGGGCCCCATCATAAAAAAATACCTAGCAAAACTCCAGTTAAAAAAAAAAAAAAAAAAAACAGTAAATACTTAGGTTTCACAGTGTCTGTGGCACTGGCCACTGCTCCATTGAGTTCTCGTTCCCCAAAGTCCACTGGGAAACTGACAGATAAAGACACGTTGATCTTCTGAATCACCTACTTTCATTGCACTTTGCAGATCACAGAAAGGTATGTCATGAATTAGAAGGACAGAGACATACTGCAATAATTGTACTGTTTTTTTTCCTGTATTGTATAGCATGTCCCCGGTTAATACCATCTCACACTGCTAATAAAACAGGGGGGTGTGGTGGCGCTTACTAAATTAATTAAATAACAAACATATAAGATTAAATAATGATCCTGGGCAACTCTGGAATATGTTTAAATATTCGGAGGAAGGATAGTCCCTCAGAGAGGCGGACTGACTTCTGACCAGCTGTATGGGATACACTGACTGATTCTCCGATTCTGAAAAACCCAGCGGGTACTCTGGGCCCTTCAGGAACACTCTTGGACGTCCTTGCCTGTGTAGCCCCCTCCCCCCTCCCCCCTCCCCCTCTTTATCTCCCCTCTCTCTTTCTTTGTTCTTTCACCTCTACTACTTTTTTACTGTACCACCTTGAGGAAAATATGGAAAATAGGTGAGGGAGCCGGACCTCTCGGACCACCATTTTTGTTCCACATCCATATTGCTACATCTACTGACTGAAATAGACAGTAGGAGATCTGCCAAGATGGACCCACACTGTGTGTGGGGAAGTCGTGGCGGCTCTCGGGCTGAGATCCCTATTCCCATCCTGGGAAGGCATGGCCCCATTGGGGACACGTTAGTGATAAGAGCCGAATGCGATGCCCTGTAAATTGTTATCTCTCTTGCTGCCTTATTTGATTCCTGTGCAGATTGTGTTGTCTATGCTGTAATGACTGTAAATGCTATGGCCCGGGATGAGCCGGTTTCTCTGTTTATAAATAAAAAAAAATTGAAAATCAATAAATAATGATCCTGAATAAAAATAATTTCCATGAAATACTTGACTAATTCCTGAGTAGAGAAACAATGATAATCACACTTCTTCTGTGCAAATAAAACAATAAATTAAGTGAAAAATATATAAAATAACTGTGCAAATAACCAAATGTGCAAATAACCAAATGTGCAAAATAAGCAAATAAATACTTGTGAAAAATTGCAAACATCCAAAATAAGTGCAAAACTAATAAACTGTTGTGCAAAAAGTGTAAAATGGACAAATAATTCCAAAGTCTCAAGTCCAAAAAAAAGGTATTTAGTAAATAGTGAACCAAAAATGTTTTTATCAGAAATAGTGTTCTCTGTGCAACAGCATGCACTTCCATGCAGGAATTTCCTCGGTGCAATCACGGATCTCACTATTTATATATAAATACCTGTTTTGGGACTTGAGACTTTGGAATTATTTGTCCGTTTTACACTTTTTGCACAACAGATTATTCGTTTTGCACTTATTTTGGATGTTTGCAGTTTTGCACAAGTACTTATTTGCTTATTTTGCACATTTGGTTATTTGCACAGTTATTTTATAAATTTTTCACTTAATTTATTGTTGTATTTGCACAGAAAAAGTGCGATTATCATTGTTTCTCGAAATTATTTTTATTCAGGATCATTATTTAATCTTAATTATATTTGTGTTATTTAATTAATTAGTAAGCGCCACCACACCCCCGTTTTATTGATTTATTTTAGTGTGTGAACACTTTGCCTTGTTGCGGCAGCTGCTTTTTGCTAAAGTTATGATTAGTTACTTTACCCTGATTTGTTTGCGCATTAGTAACCCCTTATTTAAACATCTCACACTGCTGTATTCTTCACAAGGAGGTAGGGCGCTATATGCAAGGACCTATGAGTGGCAGCAAGGTGGCGCTTCGTCAAAGTGCTTTGTCCTTTTGTGACAGGTCTATGTCAGGACACATTCACATCCCATACACAAAGGAACGTCCATCTTTTATCCTATAATTGCCCTGCACCTGATTTTTGAGAATCCCACACCAGAGCAGGAATAGACAGGCTGACTTTAGCTGTTTTCAAACTCTGAAGCCCCATACACACTATCAGTTTTCCTGACGGTTTTCTCTTCAGGTTTACCGAAACCATCTAATATGAGGTCAGACATCAAGAGTTTCAATTTGTATGCAATCAGGCAGGCCCTTGTACTACATGGTTTTGGTAAACCTGATGAGAAAACCATCAGGAAAACTGATAGTGTATATGGGGCTTAAATCCCATCATGTCTCGGCCTCTGGATTCCAAATGAAAAAGTAAATAATTTATTTTATTATATATACAGTGCAGAAAATAAATATTTGAACACCCTGCTATTTTGCAAGTTCTCCCACTTGGAAATCATGGAGGGGTCTGAAATTGTCATCGTAGGTGCATGTCCACTGTGAGAGACATAATCAAAAAAAAAAATTCCAGAAATCACAATTTATGAATTTGTTTAACTATGTATTTGTATGATACAGCTGCAAAGAAGTATTTGAACACCTGAGAAAATCAATGTTAATATTTGGTACAGCAGCCTTTTTTTTGCAATTACAGAGGTCAAACGTTTCTTGTAGTTTTTCACCAGGTTTGCACACACTGGAGGAGGGATTTTGGCCCACTCCTCCACACAGATCTTCTCTAGATCAGTCAGGTTTCTGGGCTGTCGCTGAGAAACACGGAGTTTGAGCTCCCTCCAAAGATTCTCTATTGGGTTTAGGTCTGGAGACTGGCTAGGCCACGCCAGAACCTTGATATGCTTCTTACAGAGCCACTCCTTGGTTATCCTGGCTGTGTGCTTCGGGTCATTGTCATGTTGGAAGACCCAGCCTCGACCCATCTTCAAAGCTCTAACTGAGGGAAGGAGGTTGTTGCCCAAAATCTCGCAATACATGGCCCCGGTCATCCTCTCCTTAATACAGTGCAGTCGCCCTGTCCCATGTGCAGAAAAACACCCCCAAAGCATGATGCTACCACCCCCATGCTTCACAGTAGGGATGGTGTTCTTGGGATGGTACTCATCATTCTTCTTCCTCCAAACACGGTTAGTGGAATTATGACCAAAAAGTTCTATTTTGGTCTCATCTGACCACATGACTTTCTCCCATGACTCCTCTGGATCATCCAAATGGTCATGGGCAAACTTAAGACGGGCCTTGACATGTGCTGGTTTAAGCAGGGGAACCTTCCGTGCTATGCATGATTTAAAACCATGACGTCTTAGTGTATTACCAACAGTAACCTTGGAAACGGTGGTCCCAGCTCTTTTCAGGTCATTGACCAGCTCCTCCCGTGTAGTCCTGGGCTGATGTCTCACCTTTCTTAGGATCATTGAGACCCCACGAGGTGAGATTTTGCATGGAGCCCCAGTCCGAGGGAGATTGACAGTCATGTTTAGCTTCTTCCATTTTCTAATGATTGCTCCAACAGTGGACCTTTTTTCACCAAGCTGCTTGGCAATTTCCCCGTAGCCCTTTCCAGCCATGTGGAGGTGTACAATTTTGTCTCTAGTGTCTTTGGACAGCTCTTTGGTCTTGGCCATGTTAGTAGTTGGATTCTTACGGATTGTATGGGGTGGACAGGTGTCTTTATGCAGCTAATGACCTCTAACAGGTGCATCTAATTTAGGATAATAAATGGAGTGGAGGTGGACATTTTAAAGGCAGACTAACAGGTCTTTGAGGGTCAGAATTCTAGCTGATAGACAGGTGTTCAAATACTTCTTTGCAGCTGTATCATACAAATAAATAGTTAAAAATTCATAAATTGCGATATCTGGAATTTTTTTTTTTGATTATGTCTCTCACAGTGGACATGCACCTACGATGACAATTTCAGACCCCTCCATGATTTCCAAGTGGGAGAACTTGCAAAATAGCAGGGTGTTCAAATACTTATTTTCTGCACTGTATATATATATATATATACACACACACACACACACATATACCCTTCCCACACCTAGCAACTGCATTTTTCATTTGAGTTCATCTGATCATCCCCCACAGCTACAACCCTTTGTTCCACTTGACCCTCCCTTCTAGATTGTAAGCTCTTACGAGCAGGGCCCTCTGATCCCTCCTGTATTGATTTGTATTGTGAATGTACTGTCTTCCCTGATGTAAAGCGCTCCTCAAACTGTTGGTGCTATATAAATCCTGTATAATAATAATAATAATAATATATAGAATACAGTCTGGAATAAATATCTCCTTCAGTAACAAGTCACTTCTACGCCAAAAAAATACACATAAGCAGGAGCGGCCCGTCCATTATAGGCAGGGCCGCTGATAGAAATCATGGGGCCCCGTACATCCTACCTGGCGGGGCCCCCTTTGCAGCCCCACCCTCAACTCTTTTTTTATTCTGCGCTGTCTGAGACTGCAAGGCTGCCCGGGCCCCCTGAGGATGTCGGGCCTGGTACATCAGGGCTGGCTGTACTGGCCTATCAGCGGCCCTGATTATAGGTGTGAACAATGCCATTGGAAACCATACAACCTTCTTTGCAACCGTTTCTGATGCAGCAAAAAAACGCATGAAAGACACACTGAAATGAATGGGTTTTTGGGCGTTATTTAGAAGCTATTTCTGGCACTAAAACACCTGAAACCATCTCAGTGTGAAAGGGGTCTTAAAGTGGACATAAACCCAATTCATAAAATTTGAGCTGGGCACATATATCTGCAGTATTTTGTTATCGCTCTTCAAAGAGTCAAGTCCCATATCCGTCTCCTGACCCGTTCCTCTGTAATCAGCCAGATAACTCCTGAAAAAATCCTCGGACACATTTGATAAAAGCAGCCTGACATTTCTGTCCGGAGAGGTTGCTATAAATAGATTAGCAGGGAGCGGGCTCTGTTACAAAACAGAGTCTCTGCCTATGATGAGAGTGCATTTTCCTCCAATCAGCAATTTTATCTATCTAGGCTGTATGCCAAGAGAAAATGTTCTAACTCGATCTGAACTTTCTAAACAGTATATACAAACGAAGACAGGAGATGTACATGTAAAACATATGTAGGGGGATTTGTTTCATCTCAGGCTGTTCACTTCACTGGGTGTATGGAGGGTTTACATCCACTTTAATGTAAAATTTCAAACACCCGTGCCTGGCAGTTAAATCATTCCATAGAAAGGTTATCTGTAGTAATATCATAACACATGTTGTGCCCTTTAGAAAATAAAAACATTGAGTGCTTAGTAAAGTTCTTTAATAATGTTAATTCTATTTTTCTAGGTCACTTGTTTCTTGCTTGAATGAACTTACTGTGGACGACAATTCCACGCAGGGTTTTAAAAAGCATTTCTAAGTAATAATCCCCTGCACAGAAACGCTGAAACCTATAACAGTGAAATTTAGACCATTGAGGCACACATTTAACAAGGAGCAGAGGGATGGCAACAACCCAGAGCAAAGAATACAGTAAGCTCACTTTTCTCTATATTGTTAAAGATCAAAAGAACAAGGATTGACAACTACATCACATTGCTTTTAACGATTTGGTGCAAACATATCAAACATCTTAGCAAATGGTCTTTTCTAATTCCACTGTCTGTGATGTGACATATCCCTTCAACATTAAAAATGTTTATAAAGCCAAAAGAGTGGTATATAGTGGTTTAAAAATAATAATAAATGCACATATTTATGAAGGTAAAAAAATGTGCATTTATTATTTCCACTTCAGCCTGTGTCAGACGATCGCAGCTGCAATGCCAGGCTCCTGCATACTCTCAGTCAGCTGACTGCCCAAACCTCCCATATGGGCAGACAGTTAAAGCGGAGGTCCACACAAAAATGGAACATCCGCTTTTCGGAACCCTCCCCCCCTCCGATGGCACCTGTCAGGGGGGAGGGAGTGCAGATACCTGTATAATACAAGTATTTGCACCCACTTCCAGGCAAAGACCCCTGCAGAATCTGTGGGGCTCTACGTCACTTCTCGTCAAGCCCCCCGCCCCCCGTTGTCTTCTGGGAAACACACAGGTCCCAGTAGACAACGGGGACCAGTGAGGATGCGCAGTGCTTCACTTCCTGATTCCCTCACCGAGGATGGCGACGGGGGCAGCCGAGAGCCGAACGATTAATCGGCTTTGGCTGCCATCATCACGAGCACCCTGGACAGGTAAGAGTCCATTTATTAAAAGTCAGCAGCTGCAGTATTTGAGGCTTTTAATAGCGGACCTCCGCTTTAATGAAGTGCAGGAAGAATCAATTAAAGCAGAACTCCAGGATATTTGTTCCCCCCTGTGCAGTGTGAGTTAACTGCTTGTTTGCCCACGCTCCCGAACTGTGTGTCTTTGGATTCGCGCTCCATAGACTTACACAACGGGACTTAGGCAATTAGCAAGCAATGCATTAAGGTAAAAAAAAGTTTTTAGGTTTAGTAAAACTTTAAATCAGGCATATAACAAGTGCAGAGCCGTTCTCTGCTCAGAGCTGTAAAAAAAAAAAAAAAAAAAGGCAGCTGGCAAAGTTAATCAAAACATTGCTCAGTGCGGAGATGAAAAATAAACATTGTATCTTTTAATTCTTTTAGATCAAAAGAGATGAACTTCGGTCTGCAAATGAGAGCTGTTTAATCACTTAAAAGACCAGGCCTTGGTCTAATGGTTACAAGTTAAAATCAGGCTCTGCAGCCGTAGTCCCTGCGTTGCTCTACACTGAAGCTGCTGCTGGAGAGATCATGTGACCCAGAATTGGTAAATATAGGCATCTTTACTTTTAAAGGGTATAGGCATCTTTACTTTTACAATGGAGATGGGAGAGGATTAAGCTCGGTTAGGTTTTGACTGGAATTATACTTTAAGGATTGGTAAGCTGTGATATATTATATTTTGGTTTTTGGGTTGATTACCGCTTTTATTACTGCTTTAAATCCCACTTGGATAATTGGCTCTAATTAAAAGCAAGTGAACTTACAAAATGCTTAATCATTTCAAAATTAGCAAATAAATGCTTCAGCAAACATTCTGTCAGTGCGAGACGTCAGAACTTGTGTACTTTTTGTACACAGCAACTGTCGTGCAAAATATTTGATCTATTTAGGTTTCACGCAAAGAAAAAAAAAACTCTTTAAAGCTCAGCTTGACACATCCTTAATGCAGAAATTACTATGTGAGGAGTTTAGGGAAGTTTGGTTAATTTCTGACTGAGTCAGCGGGATACACAGCTCATGATTAATGCCCTGTATCAGAGGGGATTATTGAAAGTCTTTGATGACAGTCCCGCGCTGCTTTTCTGACTTCAGATGGTATAAAGTTCAACAGCGCAAATTTTAAATAATACCATAGTGTCACTTTATATTATAATAGACCAAAAAAAAATGCACTTGTGAAAAAAAATGAAATCTATATTTAACCACTTAAGACCCGGACCTTTAGGCAGCTAAAGGACCCGGACAGGTTTTGCGATTCGGAACTGCGTCGCTTTAACAGACAATTGCGTGGTCGTGCGATGCGGCTCCCAAACAAAATTAACATGCTTTTTTTCCCACAAATAGAGCTTTCTTTTGGTGGTATTTGATCACCTCTGCAGTTTTTATTTTTTGCGCTATAAACAAAAATAGAGCGACAATTTCGAAAAAAATTCAATATATTTTACTTTTTGCTATAATAAATATCCCCCAAAAATATATTAAAAAAATATATTTTTTCCTCGGTTTAGGCTGATACGTATTCTTCTACCTATTTTTGTTAGAAGAAAAAAAATCGCAATAAGCATTTATCGGTTGGTTTGTGCAAAATTTATAGCGTTTACAAAATAGGGGATAGTTTTATTGCATTTTTTTAAATTCTTTTTACTACTAATTTTTTCGTGACTGCGACATTATGGCAGACACTTCGGACAATTTTGACACAATTTTGGGACCATTTAAAATGCATTGTTTATTGTGAAAATGACAATTGCAGTTTGTGAGTTAACCACAAGGGGGCGCTGAAGGGCTTATGTGTGACCTGTGTGTTTACAACTGTAGGGGGGTGTGGCTGTAGGTGTGACATCATCAATTGTGTATCCCTATAAAGAGATCACACGATCAATGACGCCGCCACGGTGAAGAACGGGGAAGCCGTGTTGACACACGGCTCTCCTCGTTCTTCAGCCCCGGGGACCGATCGCGGGACTCGGTCACGGAGCTTCGGACCGGGTCGTGGGTGTGCGCCCGTGCCCAATGGCTGGGCACTAGCACAGGAAGTACCTGTCCGTGCAATGGCTGCCCTGCTTTCATTCAACCAATGAATGAGCCGAGAAGCCAGCGCGTTCACGGCACAGGACTTTCGAGGGGTCAGGTAAGTTAACGGGGGGGCTGGGGGGCGGCTAATCCTCAGATGTTTTTTTTACCTTAATGCATTGAACATGTACCTTTACAACCCCTTTAAAGAGGTTGTCAGAGGTGTACGGCAGAAGTTCCCAACCTTTATCAGCTTGTGAGCCACATATAGAAAAAGGCAGTGAGCTGCACTGAGCTAAAAAAAACACCACCAAAGTTGTACAACCCTATGTTCTGTGGGATGTTTTGCTTTTTTGCTCACGTCAATTCAAAATATATTTAAAGGGCCTGACCGCCCACTTTTATTAAGCAGAAAAACAGGAGTTCCAGTCCAACAAAAAAGGGATTTTTAAATACAGCTTACCTGTAAAATCCTTTTCTTGGAGTACATCACGGGACACAGAGCGGCATATTCATTACTATATGGGTTATATGGAGTACCTTCAGGTGTGGACACTGGCAATCTCAAACAGGAAGTTCCCTCCCTATATAACCCCCTCCCCTAGAGGGAGTCCCTCAGTTTTGTAGCAAGCAGTATGCCTCCCAAAATGGTCACCCAAAAGAGGGGTGGGAGCTCTGTGTCCCGTGATGTACTCCAAGAAAAGGATTTTACAGGTAAGCTGTATTTAAAAATCCCTTTTTCTTTCTCGTACATCACGGGACACAGAGCGGCATATTCATTACTATATGGGATGTCCGAAAGCAATGCTTTAATGAGGGGAGGGAGACATCTTCCAAAGAAGGATTCAATTTAGAGGTAAACTCAAATAATAATAATTCCAACTTAGTCAAGAAAAAACTTCTTTTTTTTTTTTTTTTAACCAAGGGTGCTTCTGATCCCGAGGATTTCAAACTGCAGCCTGTAGTACTGCCTGTCCAAAGGCAGAATCCGCATTCCTTCTCACGTCTAGTTGATAAAACCTTGTAAACGTGTGGACTGATGACCACGTTGCCGCCTTGCATATCTGAGCCATAGAGATCTGATGGTGTGCTGCCCAAGAGGCGCCCATGGCCCTGGTAGAATGGGCCTTTACCGACAACGGAGGAGGCAACCTCTTCAAACCGTAGGCTTGAATGATTAATTGTCTAATCCATCTCGAGATGGTGGATTTTGCAGCTGCCTGCCCCTTCTTGGGGCCATCTGGTAGAACGAATAATACATCTGTCTTCCGGATTTTTTTTTTTTTCTGTAGCTTTAAGATAGGCCTTCATGGCCCGGACAATATCCAAGGTATGCAGCAACCCCTCCTTTCTAGATGTAGGTTTTGGAAAGAAGGATGGAAGTACCAAATCCTGGTTTAAGTGAAATTTGGATATAACCTTTGGTAGAAAGGAAGGATGGGGCCGGAGAACTGCCCTGTCCTTATGCATAACGAGATATGGTTCCTTACGCGATAAGGCTGCTAATTCTGACACTCTCCTGGCCGAAACTATGGCGACCAAGAAAACCAACTTTCTTGTCAGTAAGACTAAAGGAATCTCAGCCAACGGCTCAAAGGGTTGTTTCTGTAAAGTGGACAGGACAAGATTTAAGTCCCATGGACCAATTGGTGACTTGACAGGAGGATTAATACGCAAGACCCCCTGTATGAAGGTCTTTACCAGCGAGTGGGTGGCCAGCGGCCTCTGAAACCACACTGACAGAGCTGAGATCTGTCCCTTGATTGTGCTTAGTGCCAGGCCTTTATCCACTCCTAGCTGGAGAAAACTTAACACCCTATCAATAGTATATTTGCGGGAATTCCATCTTTTGGATTCACACCAGCCTACGTAGTTCCTCCACACCCTGTAATAAATCACCCTGGAGACCGGCTTTCTAGCCCTAATCAGGGTAGGAATTACCTGCCTAGACAGACCTCTACCCCTGAGAATCAGGGATTCAGCCTCCAGGCCGTCAAATTTAGACGCTGTAATGTAGGGTGGAGGATCGGGCCTTGTGAGAGTAGGTCTGGTTGTAGAGGAAGAGTCCAAGGGTCTCCCACTGCCATCTTCAGGACTAGTGAGTACCAAGTCGTCCGGGGCCAAGCCGGAGCTACTAGAATGACTGGCTTGTGCTCCACTCTGATCCTGCGCAACAGGCGAGGGAGTAACTGTAGCGGAGGGAATGCATATAGAAGTTTGAATTGATGCCAAGGGCAAACCAACGCATCGGTTCCGCAGGCCATAGGATCCCTCGCTCGAGACACGAACCTGTCTAGTTTCTTGTTGAACCTGGATGCCATTATATCTACGTCCGGCATTCCCCACCTCTGGCAGATTGTCTGAAAGACCTGGGGATGCAGAGACCACTCCCCTGGCAACAGACTCTGGCGACTTAAGAAGTCTGCCTGCAGGTTGTCCACTCCGGGAATGAATATCGCCGAAATGCAGGGTACATGAACCTCTGCCCACTGAAAAATCAAGCTCACCTCCCTCTGAGCGGCCTGACTCCTGGTTCCCCCTTGGTGGTTTATGTATGCCACCGCCGTGGCATTGTCTGACTGGATTCTCACCGGGAACCCCTTTAATCTGGAAGACCATGCCAGAAGGGCTAGGCGAGCAGCTCTGATCTCCAAGATATTGATGGGGAGCTGCCTCTCTGCTTTCACCCAAGTTCCCTGGCGAGAGAACCCATCAAAGACCGCCCCCCAGCCTGCCAGGCTGGCGTCTGTGGTAACTACCTTCCAGACAACAGGGCTGAAGGATTTTCCCTTTAGAAGATTCTGGGGGTTCAACCACCAGGCCAGGCTTTGTCGGACCCTTGATGATAGCGTCAAAGGGGACTCTAAGGCATGTGCCCTCTTGCCCCAGGCTGCTAGAATGGCTGCCTGTAGGACGCGAGTGTGGATCTGAGCGTATGGTACTGCCTCGAACGTGGCCACTAGCTTGCCTAGTACTCGCATACATAGGCGAATAGTTGTTTTTTTCTTGTTTAGAACCAACTGAACCAACTCCTTGATAGCTTCGATCTTTACCAGGGGCAGGAACACCCTTTGCTGTTCTGTGTCTAACCTCATGCCGAGGTATTCCAACTGCTTTGTAGGCTGGAACGCTGACTTTCCCCGGTTTAGGACCCAGCCGAATTCTTCGAGGTACCGAACCGTGAGGTTTACTGCCTTTTGCAGACCCGACCGTGAGTGATCTATGATTAAAAGGTCGTCCAAGTATGCTAGGACTGTGACCCCCTGGACCTTAAATTGGCCAGAACTGGGGCTAGGATCTTCGTGAATACCCGGGGGGCCGTGGCCAGCCCGAAGGGGAGCGCCCTGAATTGGAAGTGTCGCTGCCCCACCGCGAAGCGTAAAAATCTTTGATGCGACTGACAGATTGGTACATGAAGGTAAGCATCCTTTATGTCTATGGAGGCCAGAAAATCGTCCTTCTGGAGCGCGGCGGCTGCTGACCGGATGGATTCCATCCAGAAGGAACGAACCCTTAGGAAACCGTTTAACCTCTTTAGGTCCAAGATTGGCCTGACATCGCCGTTGGGCTTTGGTATAACAAAGAGATTGGAATAGAAACCTAGCCCTTGCTCTTGGGCTGGCACTTCTATAATTACGTCCTGGCAAAGCAGGTGATCCAAAGCTGCCAGCATTGAGGCCTTCCTTGCTGGATCCCTTGGTAGCCTTGATTCCTGAAAATGAGGCGGAGGATACCTTAGAAACTCCAGTCTGTAACCTGTGGTTACAGATGCCCGGACCCATTTGTCGGGGATCTTGGCTTCCCAAACTTCTGAGAAGAAACGAAGCCTTCCCCCCACCCGCGAGAGTGGGGGCGCCCCTTCATAAGGCAGACTTAGGGGCTGTCTTTGTCGGCTTGCGATACCACGGCCTCTTACCCCCAGGGGCCTGTCCCTGCGATCTACCGTTAACGTTGGATCGTGCAGGCGGCCGTCGATACTGCCTGGAATTTGAGGGCCCCGAGACAGGAAAGAGCTGCCTTTTAAATGTAGGAGCCCGGAATGTCTTTTTGACCGGTAAAAGGGTACTCTTGCCATTTGAAATAGTCTGAATATATTTATCCAGATCCTCTCCGAAGAGTCGTCCTCCATGGAAGGGAAACCCTGCCAGAAGCTTTTTGCATGGGGGCTCCGCCGCCCAGTTCTTCAACCATAAGAGCCTTCTCATGTGTACCAAAAATAGTGATAAACGAGAGGCCTGCTGGATGGAATCTTTTATAGCATCTACAGCAAAACACAGAGCTCTGGGAATGTCAGAAAACTCTTCTGCTTGTTGGGTAGGCATGTCCTTTAACATTTCCTTTGTCTGGTCTTTTAACGCCTGACAAACACCAATCGCAGCCACAGCTGGCTGTACCACTGCTCCTGCCGTAGCAAAGGATGCTTTTAAAAGTGTCTCTAACCTTTATCAACCGGATCTTTAAACATATGTATGTTTTCCACCGGGCAAGTTAGTGATTTATTCACACATGAGATGGCTGCATCAACTACTGGGAGCCTCCACCTCTTGGAGAATTTTTCCTCCATGGGGTAAATGACCGCAAATCTTTTCGGTGGCAGAAAAATCCTGTCCGGGCGTACCCAATCCCGAAAGATCAATTCCTCCAAAAGAGGATGGACTGGAAAAACTGCGTTGCTTAACGGAGCTTTCAAAGAGCCCAGAGAGGATACCGGAGGAACCTGAGGCTCTGGCAATGGTAAACTAAATGCCGAGCGGACCATGTCCGTCAAAGACTGTACCCACAGTCTTTCTGTCTGGGAGTCTGAAAATGGTTCCTCCGAGGCAGACCCCTCAATCCCTGAACCCTCTTGGTTCAGGTCTAGTTGATCCTCCTGTGATTCCAATTCCTCCGGAGAGAGAATCTCAGCATCTGAGGATACACCTCTTGGTGATGGGGATCTAACCCGTTTCTTACCAGGAATAGCTCTAGCGATCAATGCTGCTATTCTCTCTTCTAGCCCCCCTAGGGATACGGCTAGCATCTCCTCTGTGATAAACACAGGGCTGGGCTGATCTGGGCCAGCCTCCGCACCAGATCCCCTTAATGGCTCATCCAAGGCACCTTTTATGTTAATAAGTTGCGGGGAAAGTATCGGCATATCAGAATCAGAAAGGGAACCCTTTTGTTTTTTGGTCTTTTTTGTACCCTTTGACCCCGAACCTTTGGAAGCCATAATACAAAATCGAGGGACTCCGCCCACACAACAGACTGTAGTGGGCAGGAGTACAAAACCAGAGTTTAGGGGACAATAGATCACTAATGCCCAAAAACTGATGGGATCCCGTATGTTTTTTTTTTTTTTTTTTTTTTTTTTTTAATATATATTATATATTTACTTTTGACAACATACAGTGACCCCAAACTAAGTTTGCCAGCCTCCAACCTGCTGCAAAAAAAGGGGATTTCTTGGCTTAACAAAAAAGGCATTGGAACAAAGTCCACATGTACTACCCCTCTTCCGCCACCGGGAGTCACTGTTCTGCCGCTCTGCGTCCTCTCCTCTGAAAATCAGCCTCAGACTGAGCACTGACAATGCCTGCTGTCTATAACAGCACAAAGGCGCGCCCCTGTATGACGCCGCAGGCACGCCCCCCCCCCCGCCCTCCTGTCTGAACGGCGCGAAAAAACGTCAATAAGACGTGCGCGCGCGCGCGCGCGTATGCCGAAAACAGGAGGAACATGGAGGAGCCGCGCTGCTGGAGATCCAGGAACGCAGAAACAGGCGGCAGATTCAAACCCCCGGCCAGGTAGGACTCTCAAAAGGCCCCTAGGGATCCTTACTAGCCCTAGGAAGAAACAGCAGGTTTAGCTAGCAACACATATTTAGACAGGGGGGACCTAGTGATGGGGGAGAAAAAGGGTGTCATCCTGTCTCTTCTAGACATAGTGAGCAAGGTTGCCCATGCAGAGCATACTTAGGCTATCCCCCTTTTTAGGTTACCCCGGAGAGCCTGCTGTCGAACCAAGTCCCGCAGGCTCCCCCTTACCTGCTCCATGCTGCAGGATGTTTGTCCAGCAAACTGATCCAATCTTCTCCCATCTCCGTGGGTAGCGTAGTAGACCTTCAGGCCCTGGGGTCCTATGAAGGTACCCACTGTCCTGGACCTATATAGCACCCTGGCAAACAGGAACTTATGGTTTTTACAAACTCCAAGTCCTGGGCCCAGGGTCCAGCCCTCCAAAGAGGAGCATTATAGGCAAAACCCCACGGCTTGGGGCCCGGGTACTGTCCACTTTGGCACTGAGGCTCCTTGGACAGATCCGGTTAGCCCGCCCTTAATCCCAAGGATGTGGAGCAAAGCTATTCCGTGACCAACACCTAAGACACTGGCGAAAAAACTGAGGGACTCCCTCTAGGGGAGGGGGTTATATAGGGAGGGGACTTCCTGTTTGAGATTGCCAGTGTCCACACCTGAAGGTACTCCATATAACCCATATAGTAATGAATATGCCGCTCTGTGTCCCGTGATGTACGAGAAAGAAAACAGGTTGCCCAGGCAGGGGTAAATGTTAATGACAACCCAAGCGCTGGTAGCAGGCGTGCATCTGCTACACCGACAAACCTGCTGCAAGCGCAACAAACAGCATTGTAAGAAAACGCACCACTTTAAAAAAAATGTTCTAGAGCTTCTTTGGGGCTGTCCTATGCATGACAAGTGTAAATGCTCAAAGACACCCAAAGAAAAAAAAAACACGGTGAACAGAGCCTGAAAGCTGATGGTCTCCATTCACTCCCTCCTTGTATAAAGATGGTCATACACTATGCAATGCGATTGTACAACTATAACAACCTCTGTTTTTTTTTTTCCATCAATACATTTTTATTGGGTTTATCAATTTACAACACTTGAAGTAGTTGCACATTAAGTAGTATAATCACCTTGTATAGGCAAACATTTAACAGAAAAAGAATACGGTACTCCGCGACCTAGGCCAGCCTATCCCAATTGGGTACAAACATATTACAGCCATGTCCCCCCCACATATATTGCAGCCATGTCCCCCCCACATATGTTGCAGCCATGTCCCCCCCACATATGTTGCAGCCATGTCCCCCCCACATATGTTGCAGCCATGTCCCCCCCACATATATTGCAGCCATGTCCCCCCCACATATATTGCAGCCATGTCCCCCCCACATATATTGCAGCCATGTCCCCCCCACATATATTGCAGCCATGTCCCCCCCACATATATTGCAGCCATGTGCCCCCCACATATTGCAGCCATGTCCCCCCCACATATTGCAGCCATGTCCCCCCCCACATATTGCAGCCATGTCCCCCCACATATTGCAGCCATGTCCCCCCCACATATTGCAGCCATGTCCCCCCCACATATTGCAGCCATGTCCCCCCCCCCCACATATTGCAGCCATGTCCCCCCCCCCCACATATTGCAGCCATGTCCTGTCCCCACATATGTAGCCATGTCCTGTCCCCACATATGTAGCCATGTCCTGTCCCCACATATGTAGCCATGTCCTGTCCCCACATATGTATTCTATTTAGGCATTCGGGGGTATTTGCAGGAGTACAAGTACTCCCGCAAATACTCGGTATTTGGTCCCGATACTAGTATCGGTATCGGGACAACCCTAGTATGCATGGTTTGCTGCGTTCAAAAGGTAGCTAAATGCCACCTCTGGCCTTGGTAATACTCTTCCCTATGGCCGCATATAAATTGGCCAATTGGTAGCAGCCAATTTATGGCAGGCCAGAGCAAAAAAAAAAAATGCTGGGATTTACACGGTCAGCATTCAGGGTCCCTCTGAGGCTTTATTCACATGTATTTGCTTAGATGAGCAGTTACATAGAAAGAGCGGTTGGTTCCTTGATCTGTACAGCGTAGAACTGCCACTGCTGAGAGCTGCTACTGTTCATACACAGTGTGTGCAGGCAGCGTATAGAACCGCCACCAAGAATCTACTGATTTTCACCAGGGGTCGCCCCTGAATGGCCATGTGACTGTAACCTTAGAGAATTTTTTAGAACGGTAATAGGTCAGAACTTTCTTTGTATACACGGGGCACAGTGTTTCAAATGTTGACAGGTTTGCTAAAGTTGGGTGCCACTACCCTACATCAATATCCTCCTATGGATAACTTGCACGTCTCGATTTCATAATGTAATATACAGTGTGCAGGTCTAGCGGCAGATTTTCATGTGAACACAATTACTTTTCACAGAAACTCTCACCTGTAAGCAAATTAATGCGCTTTCTACCCCCTACACCAAGCGAAGAAGAAAAAAAAAAAAAAAAAAAGAAGAAGGATTCCCCATTACCTATTTTAATTGCCCTCAACCATCGATTACGGTTTCTTCTCGATTTCAGCATTGTGTCTTATTAGACAAAACAGAGATTAAAGACATGTTCAGCGCACCATGGGAATCACAGCGGTATAAATCATTGAGCTAAATCACCCCAGTTTTTAAAGCAACTAGTTTCAATGTCCCAAGGAAAGCATAAAATAAATACAATGCCGTGGTCCAGCCTAGTCAAAGCGTGTATCTATGGTGACATCTACTGGATAAAAGCATCTACGAGAAAAGAAACTTCCATATCATTATTGGAAAAGAACAATACAGAAAGTAAATTGGGTTTTAGTTTCAGCCTGGTATAGAAATTGCATATTCTAAATAATAAAATAGAAAGATTCAACAGTTTAGAAGAGAGGAGTGATAAACTGTGTGCTGTATTGCAAATAAACCACTTTTCCTACTCAGAGCCATTGCGACAAGACAGGCAAACCAAGCAATTGCTTGGGGCCCCGAGCTGACCTGCTGGGCCACCCCTTTTCACTTGCTAGCTGCACAGGAGGAGGAAGAACTAAGAAATCATTTTCGGTAGCGGCCGAACTACCCCCCGCTTCAGAACTTGAAAAGACTCGGATGTCATTTTCAGTAGCAGAACCCCCCCCCCACACACGCTTCTCAACATGAAAACATGAGTACTTTGCTCTGCCTCCAAATCAAGCCACCAAATGTTGTAGACCAGAACATACGGTACAGCTATCAACTCCCACATCTATAAGACCCCTTTCACACTGGGGCGATGTGGGCATTAGCGGTAAAGCACCACTTTACCACTGTTATAGCGGCGCTTTTCGGCTGCTAGCGGGGCGTTTTAACATCCTCCAGCGGCCAAAGAAAGGGTTATTAGTGCCCGTGTTCAATGGGCAGGGTCCCAAAGATACTGTTTACACGATTTTTTTCCCCCTGTCCTGCAAGTACACCGTCCCAGTGTGAAAGAACTTAAGCTTTCACATTGGGGTGGCTTGAGATGCCCTTTACAGGCGCTATTTTTAGCACTAAATCACCTGAAAAGCACCCCAGTGTGAAACGGGTCTAAGGGGCATGCCAACATACCTTACCCCTAACCAAAGCAACCGACACCCAAAGAGAGGACATCTTCTCAAGAGTACCTAAACACTACCCCTCTCCATAGCATGGGTATAGGTGGAAGGAGAGCCATAACATAAGAACTATGACATAAGTACTGCGCAAAAGTCTTAGGCAGGTGTGGGGGGGAAAAAATGCTGTAAATTAACCGCTAAAGGTGAACTAACCCTTTAAATTTCATTTTTGAAGTTTCCCTTGGGTGGAGTTCCTCTTTAAAACTGATAGAAGCGGTCTCGTGTGCCAGGGTCTCCAGAGATCTGACACACCCCCTGCCCAGTATTTCGGAACACACACACACACCCCCTGCGCAGTACTTCGGAAACACACACACACCCTGAGCAGCATATGGATTGCACCACTGTGAGAGAGACTTGACCCAGATCTCTAGCATGTAGCTGACACAGGGCAGCTTCTTACACTATTAAGCATATATGAATCATAGAAAGGGTTGGAATCGCGCTAATCGTGAATATATATCCAATGAAGGGCACAGTGCGTGCTGTGATTAATAAACAAATTAAGTGAATAGCCTGTGAACGCATACAATCAATCAATTATAATGAATACCACGCAGGTGTGGATACTGATATGAGCACACCAAAAAAAATTTATACTATTAGGTGACTATGCAAAGAAAAAACACCACAATATAGGTGTGGTTTTAGTGAAAAAACCATCAAACTAATAAAGCCACACAAGTAATAAAATAGGTAAACTGAAAAAATAGACTCCACCTGATAGACAGGGAGAAGAAAAATACAAAGTCTATGATGTATTAAAAATAGTCAATGTGATGAAAAAAATCGGATGAAAATATAACGTCTCTATCTTCTTAACCTGTATGTACACAGAAGAGGAAGGAAGTCTCAAGCTGATGTAGATGTGTCAATCTCCTGGATATCAATCACGAATGAACTTGCACAGATCTAAAACCGCAGGATCTCAGCGCCATAAAAACCAACAAATACAAAAACAAAAAGACTCGCATAGTGTAAAACCTTATGGAAAACTGAAAGGACTACACCCGTGTGGGACAGTCTTGCGACCGGGGGAGGGAATAGTGCGGACCCACCACCTCTGCACACACTGACCCTTACCAGATCTGGACCCCACAGGGTAGTATCAGGCACTCAGAGAAGGGATCGTGATTCAGCAACCATAGGACATCAACCGATGAAAATGTTGGTGATACCATGTAATATAAAACCGCACATAGTGTAAAATCAAATGGTATTTAATGTAAAAAAAAGTTAAAGGTTGCACTTACAAAGATAAAAATCAGTAGGGCATTTAGAAAGCAAAGTGCCGGCCGGCTGGATGGTACGCGTGCGTCCTTCCGTCTGGATGTGGTGACGTCACCACATCCAGACGGAAGGACGCACGCGTACCATCCAGCCGGCCGGCACTTTGCTTTCTAAATGCCCTACTGATTTTTATCTTTGTAAGTGCAACCTTTAACTTTTTTTTACATTAAATACCATTTGATTTTACACTATGTGCGGTTTTATATTACATGGTATCACCAACATTTTCATCGGTTGATGTCCTATGGTTGCTGAATCACGATCCCTTCTCTGAGTGCCTGATACTACCCTGTGGGGTCCAGATCTGGTAAGGGTCAGTGTGTGCAGAGGTGGTGGGTCCGCACTATTCCCTCCCCCGGTCGCAAGACTGTCCCACACGGGTGTAGTCCTTTCAGTTTTCCATAAGGTTTTACACTATGCGAGTCTTTTTGTTTTTGTCTTTGTTTGTTTTTATGGCGCTGAGATCCTGCGGTTTTAGATCTGTGCAAGTTCATTCGTGATTGATATCCAGGAGATTGACACATCTACATCAGCTTGAGACTTCCTTCCTCTTCTGTGTACATACAGGTTAAGAAGATAGAGACGTTATATTTTCATCCGATTTTTTTCATCACATTGACTATTTTTAATACATCATAGACTTTGTATTTTTCTTCTCCCTGTCTATCAGGTGGAGTCTATTTTTTCAGTTTACCTATTTTATTACTTGTGTGGCTTTATTAGTTTGATGGTTTTTTCACTAAAACCACACCTATATTGTGGTGTTTTTTCTTTGCATAGTCACCTAATAGTATAAAAATTTTTTGGTGTGCTCATATCAGTATCCACACCTGCGTGGTATTCATTATAATTGATTGATTGTATGCGTTCACAGGCTATTCACTTAATTTGTTTATTAATCACAGCACGCACTGTGCCCTTCATTGGATATATATTCACGATTAGCGCGATTCCAACCCTTTCTATACTATTGCTTTATGTTGTATAACATTTTTGAGTCGCAGCTGTCACCTGTTAGGGTTTACTGGGTATGCGCAAAATGTATTCTCTTTTATATTATATATGAATCATATCATGTAGGAATTGTATAAAGTAGAAATATTTAACCACTTAAGGACCTTAAAGTGGTTCTAAAGGCAGAAGGATTTTTACCCTAAAGTGATATCAGACAGACACGGTTTAATTTCTGTATATGGATGATGTCACTGTAATCATTTTAATTAAAAAAAACACACACACCTAAAACTACCTTTTTTCCAAACAAATATATAGCTGTCACATGACCCAGTTCTTTCCCAGCCTGTCTGCAGGGAAACATAAGCAGGAGGAGCCTCTAGTTCTCTGCTGCTGGCCATATGTTCAAAATATAAAAGAAAGACAGCCTTTAGAATACAAGAGAAAAAAATTATAAATAATATGACTAAATTGTCATACAAATATATATTTGAATTAAAATCTTTATTTTCTTTTGTCAATAACATGGCATGGGCATATTTCTAAGAGAAAAGAAAGGAGGGCGCACCGACCTTGTGCATTACCACTTAAAAGTTTAATAAACAAGATAAAAAAGCAATGGTCCTACTCACAAACAATCTGAAGTAAGCGCTTTTCAGCTAGGTCCTAGCTGTTTTAAAAAGCGCTTACTTCAGATTGTTTGTGAGTAGGACCATTGCTTTTTTATCTTGTTTATTAAACTTTTAAGTGGTAATGCACAAGGTCAGTGCGCCCTCCTTTCTTTTCTCTTTTTAATTTCAGCTTATGAACACCCTTTTGTTCTGTGGAGGGCTGCAAGACTCCAGACTTTTGCCACTAGACCACACTGGCATACCCAGATTTGCGATACACCAGAGCGCAGGAGATTTGTTTGCTTGTGTTATATTGTGTTTGATATGGGCATATTTCTGTCTTTCACAGGCTGTGTCGTGCCCCTGCAGCCTGCATCATAGAATAAGAGGGAGGTGAAGCCTCCATCAATCTACATAAACCATTCCACGCCCATTGTGTTTAGCTGGTTAGTGGGCGTGGAGGAGCAAGAAGGGCGTGGACTGTCATTTACCACTGTGTATACGCCCACGTGTAACTCTATAGTCACATGGGCTTCTCAGGTGAGATAGGGAGGAAATCCTCAGCATAGAAACTCAATGAAAACTTAATTGGGGGCATGGACAGAAGGGGGAGTTGGAGAACAGCAGTGCACACCAGGTATTTTGCAGAATACAATAAACAAAATCTCACAGTGAGTATGAACAGCATGTAATACGCCATTTATTGATAGTTTATTTTTATGATGTTCTGTGTACTGTGGGAGACCAGACATCATGAATGCAGTGTTCTGGGTTTAGTAACACTTTAAATAAGTTTTCATTGAACATTTTAGTTATAAAAAATTTAAGCGCTGCACATTTTTAAGTTTTGATTATAACTCTCCCTTAATCTATCCAAAATGGGAAAAAAAAACGTTTTGCTTTTATTTATTTTAAATTGGAGCTGATTGGAACTGTAAGGTTGCTTTAACTGAAGACATATCTAGATCAAAGCTCTGAACTTGAAACATTGTAAATAATATGCAACTGTAATATTGTTACATGGTATTTGGTAATGTTCAGTTAGCACTGGTTCACAGTCGCACCTGAGCGATTTGAACCTTCTTTTAGAAGAACTTCAGTGCTTAAAATGAGGATTCCCACCTGAACATCATGATGCTTTAGGCTCGGTTGACACTTGTGCGATGCGGGTACCAGCACGATTCCAGTGCAGGTTCCTGCATTGCACTTGAATCGCCGGCAGTTCACACTGCCCTCTGCGAACCGTTGCGGGTGTCAATACAAAGTTAAAAAAAACCTTGAGATTGGTTCGCAGATCGCAATGAGAATTGTGAAATGGTGCAGGAATCAGATTGGATTTGACTTCGGTGCTGAGCAAAAAAAAAGGGTCCTGCGCCATTTTGATCCAAATGCGATGCAAATTCGGCCAGTCTGTATGGCTGAATTTGCATCGCGTAGACATTGCATGTGATCTGCACAGCAATATGGTGCGAATGACATGTGATGTCTGGCATGGCACAAGTGTTAGCCGAGCCTTAACGCGGATGTAAACCCTCACATAAACCCAGTGAAGTGAACAGCCTCAAGTGATACACAGAGATAAAACAAATCTCCCTATATAAGTTTTACATGAATATACCGTATGCTGTTTTCAGCTTTCTACATTACTTAGAAAGTGCACATCATGTTAGATTTTTCTTCCTCTTTCAGAAGTGGGTGTGCAGTCTGGGCAAAGACTGTGTGACAGTTGATTGGAGGAAAGGCACACACCTTCCCTCCACATAGGCAGAGGAACAAAGATACTTGCAGAGCTGTGCTGTGAAAAGACCAGCTCTCTGCTAATCTATTTATAGCACTGTCCCTGACACAAATTTCCAGCTGCTTTTATCTCGTGTGTCATAGAACTTGTCAGAAGTTATCCTGCTGATAACAGGAATGAGACAAGGGTAGATAGACATGGGACTTAGGGCTTTGGAGAGAAATAAGTAAAATGTAAATATGTGCCCAGGTCAGATTTCATGAATCTGGTTTAATCCACTTTAAGCTTGTTGCTCGTAGCTTCAAAAATACATGAGCCTCTTTAGGGGAGAGTTGAGAATTTTTTAACCCTTTAGATTTCTTGCCTCACCTTCGCCTAGTATTTAGTCTTCTATTAAGATTAAAAACACCTAAAATAAACGTGTGTACGGATGTGCATATTTTTTTTTTTTTTAAATCGCTCCAAAAACACTTAAAGGAGTAGTAAAGGGAAAAAAAAATGTTTTGCTGAAATGACTTTTTACAGGGTATAGAGACATAATAGTTAACTGATTCCTTTTAAAAATGATTAAAAATAGATAAAAATCAATCATATAATGTGCCTGCAGTTTAGTTTCATTTTTAGACTAGTTTCAGTTTGTTCTGTGTGTACAAAGACACACAGAACAAAAACAAACAAACACAGGGCAGTGTTTGTTTTTAAAATGAATCTAATTGTTTCTCAAGAGTTTTAGACACATAGTAATCACATCTTCTTGATCATGGACCACAATGAAAAGCTACCATGATTTTTTTCATAAGGAGCCAGACAAGCAGGAAGTGTAGAGTTCAGCAAGGGATTACTACTAAGCAAAAAACGGACATGGAGGACATGAAAGCAGGACTGCTATAAGGTAAAGCAAGCTATTTAGCATTAAAAACAATCCTTTACTGATCCTTTAAAGAAGATCGAGTGACTGTGAACCTAGCCTAAAACTTGTGAACATTCAAATCAATAGACCCATAGCAAAAAGAAAGCTCCGGTTTATGGAGGAATACAGGGCTGGAGAGCTGAATTGGTACAAAACAAATAAAAAATAAAATAAAAATAAAAACTCACTTTCTTATTGTGTCTGCTTATAGTTTTGCTTAGGATTGGCATTTCACCAGAAGCATCCCCCACAAGGCTGGCATATAGAGATACGAATCATATATAGTTTTCAGAGGAGCGTACATAAGCGTGAAGTATAACCATGCAGACCCAGGCAATGACAGAGTGCAGAAATCACTTCCACGTTGCTGCTAATATGACCTGCCCAGATAATTAACCAGCCAATGCAACCTTCCCAATATGGCAGCTGAAATGATTAACTTGGTGCTGAACCAAATTTATACAACATCACTCTGTGGCATATCTCCAAATCAATCATTTAAATATTTACAAGAATTGGATTTCCCACTACAAAGTTGCCACTAATAAATAAGTCATCGCCTGCATTATGTATGAGACAGTGAAAATGAGGACAGGCTTTGGTCCTAACGGTAACACGTAATAAAACAAGTCGGCATTAATAAGTGAGACATACATAGAAAATAAAGACACAAAGATCAAAGATTTAAAAATAATGCAAATGAGCATCACAGTCTATAACAATACAATATCTTATGAACCTTAAACATCGGCTTTTTTGTTTTCTCACTTGCATTTTATAACCCTTTTCATTGCGTTATGTCCTTCTAGCCTCAGCCATTTAAAGTGGAAGTAAGCCAAGGAAGCTGCCACGTGGCCTCTGTTTAATCTTCAACTACCATGATGCTGCACATGTGATGAGGTATGACACCAGCCATTGGATAGTTTGACAGTTTGGTTGACAGTTCAACCAATGTGACAGCAAGACCCCTTTCACACTGAAGCGTTTCTATAGTGTTTTAGCGTTAAAAATAGCGCTATTAAAACCGCTCTCCATGCATCTCAATGGACCCTTTCACACTGAGCCCTGCAAGCAGCATCTTTGGAGCAGCTTTTGGGCGCTGAAAAAAACGCTCCAAAAACGCCCCTCTCCATTGAAATGAATTGAAAGCGCTGTAAAAACACCTTACTATTTCACACTGAGGCACTGCAAAAATGCCCTAAAACGTTAGGGTCTTAGCGGGGCTTTACCTGAACATTGGGATTGCTGAGGCTTCGCTCGAATAACGCTTGAAAACGCTAGACTAGCGCTCGACTAGCGCTCGACTAGCGCTCGATTAGCGCTCAAAAAACGCTCAATTAACACCCCAGTGTGAAAGAGGCCTTAGCATTACCAGCATGCCAGGAATGTAATTTTTTTTTAATTTAAATAGCAAATATGTTACACTTGCTTGCTACATGCAATGGATTTGCACAGGGCAGCCCTGATTCTCCTATTCTCGGGTTCTTCCACTAGCGTTCCTGGCTCCTCCTCACTTACAAGTGCCCCTATAGCAGGCCACTTGCTTTGAGACCACACCTGCAGGCCTGATTCCCAGTTACACCCTGTGTGGCCATTGACACACAAGAGCACTGCTTGGCCCTGCCCCCGGTTTTCGCACACTGGCTGTGATTGATAGCAACAGAAACCAATGGCTCCCGCTGCTGCCTCTCTATTTAGTGAGGAAAGAGAGTCGCTGCTCTCTTTCACAGCGCTAGATTGAGATCGGGCTCAGGTAAGTATGAGAGAGGGCAGGGGGTAAAAGCTGTATACAGAAGTTTTTTTTTTTTTTTTTCCTTAAAGTGGTTGTAAAGGCTGATGGTTTTTTACCTTCATGCATCCTATGCATGAAAGTAAAAATACCTTCTGTGTGCTGCTCCCACAAAACCCCTAACCTTATACTCACCCCCGCGATCCAGCAATGTGCACGGGAGCCTCCGCTGTCCTGGATCTCTCTCGCTTCATTGGCTTAAAACACAGCCACTGGCTCCCACTGATGTTAATCACGGCCATTGAGCCAATGAAGAGCGAGCGGGAAGGCAGGGCCGAGCCACGGCTCTACGTGTCTTATTGGACGCCTAGAGCTGGACTTGGTAGCGAGCATGCAGCAGTGCTCCCATAGCAAGTGGCTAGTTTTTGAGGTTGGTCAAGAGGGAGAAGCCAGTAGCGCCGACGGGCCACCCGAGGAGGATCAGGTGCAAAAGTGTACAAAAAGAATAAACGACACATGCAAACACAGTGAACTGGTTGTGTTTAAATCTCTTACCAACCAGCTAATGACAGTGCTACGCCTGCACTGCTAAGCTACAGTATATAGATCTCTATGGGCTGCCTATACATTGGCCACTGAGCCTTTCAGTTATATGAAAATACTGAATAGGACCAATATGAAGAGTTATTTCTTTACAAAATGTTTTCTTTTTTATGTATCTATGGAAACTAAAATTAAAAAATAGATTTGAGTTATTCCCAACCATAAATGTATTAAATAATGTGCAGCACTTCATTGTGTTACCTGGTAACAAGAATCAGTCAAAAACGTAATTTCCACAGAGGACACTGATCAGGCAAGAATGGGAAATGATGAACACAGGAAAATCAAATTTAGGAAGAAATTATGCAATGTGACCATTCTGTTTGGTTGTCACAACATCCATGGGTGGGCTCTCAGACATAACCACAGGACTACTGTCCTCTGAAACTAACAGGAGCCTCGGATTGCACACTCAGGCCGGCCATAGGCTGTTCCAATCTCGACCGGTTCAGCAGGCAGCGGCTGAGATTCGAACCATGTATGGGCAGCTGAATGTACCCAAGTTGATAATTCCATCAAATTGGGTAGAAGCAGCTTGCCAGATTTTACATACGCTTATCGTTAGCAGCTAGTACAGGCTGGAGTCCGAGGGCAACATTTGTGGTTGTATTGTGGCATGAGCCACTAAAAGTTATTTGCCGGTTGCTGTCGCACCAAGAATAGGCACCCTTTTTGTTCTTGTTTAATACTAAACTTCAACCTGGTCTTTCTGTGTCCTCTGTAGCTGCACAGTTCCCCCCTTCCTGGGAAGTGTGAACATTTGTGGTGACCTTCCTTAATGGTCTGATGTTCTATTGACTAGTGGTGGTCTGAAAAATCCCCTGAAGAAGCTAATCTTGGCAAAGCGCTCAGAGCCACTGCTCCCTCAATTGGCCTGATCAGGCCAATTGAAGGAGCAGTGGCTCCGAGCGCATAGCCCAATCAGCCTTTGTCCTCCCTGTCTGACCCTCCTCCTGGAAGTGTTCCTCGGAAGTAACCACGTGACCTGTCACGTGACCCGTGAGGCTGGAACAGGCCTCATCCTGATGGCCACAGGACAAGCCTGAAGTCTCAACACATTCTGATATCTTTACTTCTAAGCAGCCCATGGATCCAGGACGAGGACTACAGGATGTTACAGATGAGCCTTCTTTCCTTACCTTCTTGTAAGTGTGTTTTGTACAATGTGTCATTAAAAGAACCTCTTTAACCACTTGCCTACTGTGCACCTACACCCCCTTCCTGCCCAGACAAAATATAAGCTTCCGGCACTGCGTCGCTTTAACTGACAATTGCGCGGTCGTGCGACGTGGCTCCCAAACAAAATTGGCGTCCTTTTTTTCCCACAAATAGAGCTTTCTTTTGGTGGTATTTGATCACCTCTGCGTTTTTTTTTTTTTTGCGCTATTAACAAAAATAGAGCGTCAATTTTTAAAAAAATTCAATATTTTTTCCTTTTTGCTATAATAAATAACCCCAAAAATATATAAAAAAAATATTTTTTCCCTCAGTTTAGGCCGATACGTATTCTTCTACATATTTTTGGTAAAAAAAAAATGCAATAAGCGTTTATCGATTGGTTTGCGCAAAATTTATAGCGTTTACAAAATAGGGGATAGTTTATGGCATTTTTTTTTTTTTTTTTTTTTTTTACTATTAATGGCGGCGATCTGCGATTTTTTTATTGGGACTGCGACGTTATAGCGGACATTTCGGACACTTTTCTGACATTTTTGGGACCATTTACATTTATACAGTGAACAATGCTATAAATATGCATTGATTACTGTATAAATGTGACTGGCAGTGAAGGTGTTAACCACTAGGGTGGCGGGGAAGGGGTTAAATGTGTGTCCTATGAGTGTTCTAACTGTGGGGGAGGGGGGGGGACTGGGGGGGTGACCGATTGTGTCCCTATGTACAAGGGACACAATCGATCTCCTCTCTCCCTGACAGGGACGTGCAGCTCTGTGTTTACATACAGAGCTGCACGTCCCAGCTCAGTTACTGAGCAATCGCGTGTGCCCGGCGGCGATCGTTGCCACCGGGCACTCGCACGGGATCCCCGCAGAGCGGCGGGTGCGCGCGCGCGCCGCCGGCGACGCACGCGCGCCCGCCCGCGGCTTTAAAGGGACATCACGTCATATGACGTGATGTCAGGATAATGGAGTCGTCTGCCCGCCGTCATTTGACGGTGGGCAGATGACAAGTGGTTAATACTGCACTTAGGTGGCGCTTCCTTTCTCTACCCCTCTTTTGTTTACCACAGAGTCAGCTCTCTGAGGACAGCAGCCGCCATTGAACAACCAAATCACCTGCATTTTTAACCATTGAACTGCCTGTTACTATTACTTCTAATGGACTAATCTCCATACCCCTACCATACATGTACTTTGTATCTGCGCTGACAGTTACCTTTCCTATTGTCTGGCAACAACATCCATGCCACATTCAAAATCACTTATATCCCGTTTCTTCCCTATTCTGATGCTTGGTTTTATACATTCATACAAGAGTTAAGAACTGCTATCAACAAACAATACTACTAGCAAAGACTTACTTTGGTGCCACCTTCCTCCAGTAGCGATCAATCCCATTCTTAAAATATAAGACAGCCAACCATCTTACATTGACATCCAAGGAATGATTTGTGAAAATATTCTGCAAAACAAAAGACATATTACATTAGTCTTGTGACGGCTCTTGTAACGTTTTAGAAATATCCTCATAATAAAAACAAATCTGCCCCTCTGTGAGGTCACATGCGGTGGTCCTCCTATCACTCCTCGGTATATTATTATAGCAAGGTTCCCCATACGTAGAAAACCTTGATTAGTCCTACCAGAATCGGTATTTGCCGGAATCTTCCAGGACAGCTCACAAAGAGATGATTGGCTCTGCCTTCAACAGGAAACACAAACAAAGAGATTAAAAGGCCCTCCCTCCCCTTATTCTTCAGCTGTTAGATGTAATGGGCCTTCACCAATGTGCACAAGGGGGAAAGGAAAACTTAGAAACCAACACCCACTGCAAAACATGCAAGAGACCCGGGTGGGAATTCAGATGCTGCCCTGGAATATTTTTGGAAATACCAATACTGGCAAGACTCGCTGTGGTTTTCCCCAATCGTCTTCCAGGACAGCTCACTTGAGAGGACAAACAAGAAATCCTACCTTAGGGGAGGACCATAGCTGGTAAAACTTTCCTTCTGAAGAACAAATATTGGCTGGATAACATCTCTACCTGGCATGGGATGAGATCAGACCACTGTCCTGGAAATCTCTTCCCATGAAGCACCTGCTCTTTCGGCCCAAGAAGTGGATAGAGATCTTGTAGATTGAGGTCCTGTTTGTAGACTAGGATAGTAGTATCTCTGGATCCACCTAGTACCCTTAGAGGCCCTAAACCACTTCTTGGGACGACTTTACAAGATAAGGAGTTGAGGATATCCTAAAAGTTACTGTGCACATTGGTGGAGGTTCTTTACATCTAACAATTGAGGAATTAAAAGAAGGAGGGCCTTTTAATCTTTTTCTCAGGTTCCTTTACACGGGGCAGACTCCGCCAGCAATCCACTTGCTCAGCGGGGGATCTGTCCGTGTCCTCAGGGGAGGACAAGTCTGCAATTATGCAGAGCAGACACAGAGATAGCATGTTATTCTATACAGTGGCGTATCTAGGGTATGGCAGCCATGGCAAGTGCCATGGGCGCCATATGAAGGGGGCGCTGATGAGTGGCTGGGCAGCAAGGCACTTACCACGGTCTGAGGGTCTCTTCTTCCCTCCCCCGGAGCATAGGCAGGATCTCCTTTTCAGCACCTTTGCTAATGGACAATGCTGCGTTCAGCCACAGCCCTCCCCTGTTCTCCCAGGCTCTCTCATTCTATCTGGTCGGATTGACAGCGCATAAAGAAGAAGGAGGAACATCAGTTTCTCCCTCTCCTCTGTGAAAACTGAGACCTTAAGTGATGAAGATTTCATCACTTCCAGTATAGGTTCTGCAATTACCTGGCCTTGGAGGGCAGAGGGGGATCAGGGGTCTAATAAACCCCAGATTTCTTAATAAAGAGTATATGTCACTACCAAAGGTATCACAAGGGATGATAAATATCACTAGTTTTGTTAGCTGTTTTTTTTTTGGTTAAGGTTATCTGAAAGATGGGTTTCAAATGTTTCAACAGGGGCGCAGCTTCAGTGCTTGCCATAGGCGCCATTTTCACTAGATACGCCTCTGATTCTATATGAACAGTCCGGCTGTCCATTCACACCCGACACCCTCCGATTGATCCACCCAGATGGAAGGAAACAGATCCCCCCTTCCATTTGTTTTTGGCGGATCGGAGGTAGGCGTGTGTAAATTGAAACATGTCTATCGACATCCACCGCTCTATAGATGCGATGACCATAACCTGTTCCCGGCTTGCTTAGCTGGAAGGGCGTCTATTGATGTCCTGCCGTGATTGCGTTTTCCGCACGCCTTCTGTGGAGCGCTCTGTGATCGCCGAGTCCATCGGAGCTTAGATGATCACAGATCAAGGTAAAGGGCCAATCACAGCAGCCCTATACCACGGATCAGCTGTGTCCAATAGCAGCTGATCATGGATGTCAACACAAGCTGGTTATTGGCCTTTTTTTCCCTCATGCTAACAGCATGAGGAAAAAAAAGAGAGACGATAACTGTGTTAAAGGGACATCGACACTGATAATCAGGGCACTGATTATCAGTGTACTGGTTATCAGTGCAGTCTCAACAGTGCCCACCAGTGTTGCCAATCAGTGCCGCCTACCGGTGCCCAATAGTGCCGCCTACCAGTGCCCAAAAGTTACGCATACCAGTGCCCAAAAGTTACGCATACCAGTGCCCAAAAGTGACGCATACCAGTGCCCAAAAGTGACGCATACCAGTGCAGCCAAAGATATAACAACATATTTACAAAATTGTGAGGGTTTGTGAGATACTGTATATGAAGTCTGTGTTATTCCTAATATTTATTGTATAGGGCGGGATGGTAGTTGATTGGGGTAATCATTTTTATTTATTTTTTGTAATTTTGTCCCTTTTAAAGCTAAAAAGTCTATTAACAAACAAAAAATAAAAATTACAAAACAGACTGCTGGTCTTTTATCATGCTATCCAGTGAGCTTATCGGCTATGTAAGAACATTAGTCTATTTCTGAAAGAAATGTATGTTTACACTTGTTTCCTAAAAGCAGCCCACATATTTCAATACGGTAGAGGTATATTTGTCAGCATTATTGAAAAAGTGCCACCACAATGTACATCTACAACACAACATATTAAAACAAACCAGGCTTAACATCTCACTATCATTTGTCTAATCTTGACATTTCACTCCCAGCCAAGAATTCTGACAGGAACAAAATGTTCACACTGCATACTTCTGTTATATGCATTTTTTGTTTTTATATTGTATTCTATTCATCGTTGAAGGGTTTTGTTTTAACGTTTGTACAATACAGCCTCAGTAAAAGTCTAATGAAGGATTCAGATAAACAAAAGCACTAGGTACAAAATTAACGAATAAATGTAATCTGTCACAAAAAAAAAAAACATCTAGAGCTGCACGATTCTGGATAAAATGAGAAGCACAATATTTTTTTGCTTAGAATAAAGATCACGATTCTCAGCGTAACATCATCTTTCACATTATACAAAAAAAAAATTGTTTCGTTTTTTTTTTAACCACTTAAGGACCAGGTCTATTTTTTACACTTGGTGTTTTACACTTGGTGTTTACAAGTTAATTATATGTATGTGTATATATATATATATATATAATTAACTTGTAAACACCAAGTGTAAAACACCAAGTGTAAAAAATAGACCTGGTCCTTAAGTGGTTAAAAAAAAAACGAAACAATTTTTTTTTTGTATAATGTGAAAGATGATGTTACGCTGAGAATCGTGATCTTTATTCTAAGCAAAAAAATATTGTGCTTCTCATTTTATCCAGAATCGTGCAGCTCTAGATTTTTTTTTTTTTTGTTGATGCGGCCCACAATGAAATTGAGTTTGACACCCCTGGTCTAGGGTGTCTGAACAAAAAAATCTATATAATGTTTGGGGGTACTTTAGGAGTAATTTTATATATATATATTATATATATATATATATAGAAAATTACTCCTAAAGTACCCCCAAACATTATATAGATTTTTTTGTTCAGACACCCTAGACCAGGGGTGTCAAACTCAATTTCATTGTGGGCCGCATCAGCATTATGATTGTCCTCAAAAGGGCCGGTTGTATCTGTAAGATTAGATGTCCAGCGCATCCCCTCCCTTTACATTAGATGTCAAGGGCCACCCCACCATCAAAAGTTGAGTCCCCCACTCTCCCTTACATCACAGTGCACCCCCCTTTCCTTATGCTTCTGCTGGGAAGAAGCTGGAGGCATTGCTTAAAAGCAAATAGTAGGGGTCTGGAGGAGGACCAGAGGAGGGCTGGAGCTCTCCTGCAGCTGCAGGATAGGTGCGAGGGCCACATGAAATGGCCTGGAGGGCCGGATTCGGCCCACGGGCTTTGTGTTTGACACATGTGCCCTAGAGAATAAAATAGCATTTGTTACAATACTTTATGTCACCCCATATTTGCCCAGCGGTCTTGCAAACATTTTTGGGGGAAAAATACACTTTTTTTTATAAAAAAATATCAAAACAGCAAAGTGATGATGTAACGCCGAGTAAATTGATACCCAACATGTCATGCTTCAAAATGTTGCCCGCTCGTGGAATGGCGACAAACTTTGATACTTAAAAATTGGCAACGTTTAAAAATGTTTACAGGTTACCAGTTTTGAGTTACAGAGGAGGCATTTTACTAGAATTCTTGCTCTCGCTCTAACGATCGCGGCAATACCTCGCATGTATTGCAGGCACGATTTACGTATGCGTTCACTTCTTTGTGCGAGCACCTGGGGACGGGACGCTTTAAAAATTGTATTTTTTTATTTTTACACTGTCCATTTAAAAAAAAATATATAGTTTAATCACTTTTTTTAAGGAATGTAAACATACATTGAAATAGAAAAAAAACATGACAGGCTTTAATGTAAGATCTGGGGTCAAAAACGATCTCTTAAAGAGAAAGAAAACCCTATTTTTTTTTTTTTTCAAAAACCCTGCAAGAGAAAGGCATAATGAAATAGTATGCATAGCATACTAGCTCATTATGAATGACTTACCTGAGATCAAAGCCCCGAACTGCTCCTCGTTCCCCTTCGCCGCCATCTTTGGTTTGGTGTCCCCTCCGTGTATCGCTGCCACGGGACCAGCAAGATCCCACGCGCACGGGACCGGTATAATTCCATTCATGGAGCTGGCCGCTAAAACGCCAATTGTGTAAAGGCAATTTTTTTCCTAAATAGCTTCCTTTACCATAGTGCAGTCCTCCTTCACTTACCTCATCCTTCCATTTTGCTTTTAAATGTCCTTATTTCTTCTGAGAAATCCTCACTTCCTGTTCTTCTGTCTGTAACTCCACACAGTAATGCGAGGCTTTCTCCTGGTGTGGAGTGTCGTGCTCGCCCCCTCCCTTGGATACAGGAGAGTCAACGCTCTCTACGTTGAAGATGGCAAGACTCGCTGTGGTTTGGGCGTCCTGACCAATCGTCTGAAGTCCAGGAGGGGCCAGCTCACTTGAGAGGACAGAAAACAAGAGTGAATCCAGAATAAGGACATTTAAAAGCAAAATAGAAGGATGAGGCAAGGTAAAGGAGGACTGCCATAAAGGAAGCTATTTGGTAAAACTTTCCTTCTGAAGAACTTTAAGGAAATATTGGCTGGATAACATCTCTACCTGGCATGGGACCACTTTTATGAGATCAGACCAGCCGCTGTCCTGGAAATCTCAGGGTTCCCATGAAGCACCTGCTCTTTCGCAACAACCGCCCAAGAAGTGGATAGAGATCTCAGCGACAGCATGTAGATTGAGGTCCTGTTTGTAGACTGAAAAAGGATAAACAGTAGTATCTCTGGATCCTGAAACTTTTCTATGCTGCATTCAAAATTAATTTAAAAACCCTTAGAAGAGAGGCCCAAAAATATGTAAACCACTTAAAAAAAAAAAAAACTTGGGACGACTTTACAAGATAAGGAGTTGAGGATATCCTAAAAGTTACTGTGCACATTGACACAGTGGAGGTTCTTTACATCTAACAATTGAGGAATTAAAAGAAGAGGGCCTTTTAATCTTAAGATTGAAGCAAATCTCAGTGGTCAAGTGAAAGGCAGAAATCTTTACACGGATCGGCAGACTCCGCCAGCAAAAAAAAAATCCACTTGTAAACTCAGCGGGGGATCTGTCCGTGTCCTCAGGGGAGGACAAGTCTGCAATTATGCAGAGCAGACACAGAGATAGCATGTTATTCTATACAGTGGCGTATCTAGGGTATGGCAGCCATGGCAAGTGCCATGGGCGCCATATGAAGGGGGCGCTGATGAGTGGCTGGGCAGCAAGGCACTTACCACGGTCTGAGGGTCTCTTCTTCCCTCCCCCGGAGCATAGGCAGGATCTCCTTTTCAGCACCTTTGCTAATGGACAATGCTGCGTTCAGCCACAGCCCTCCCCTGTTCTCCCAGGCTCTCTCATTCTATCTGGTCGGATTGACAGCGCATAAAGAAGAAGGAGGAACATCAGTTTCTCCCTCTCCTCTGTGAAAACTGAGACCTTAAGTGATGAAGATTTCATCACTTCCAGTATAGGTTCTGCAATTACCTGGCCTTGGAGGGCAGAGGGGGATCAGGGGTCTAATAAACCCCAGATTTCTTAATAAAGAGTATATGTCACTACCAAAGGTATCACAAGGGATGATAAATATCACTAGTTTTGTTAGCTGTTTTTTTTTTGGTTAAGGTTATCTGAAAGATGGGTTTCAAATGTTTCAACAGGGGCGCAGCTTCAGTGCTTGCCATAGGCGCCATTTTCACTAGATACGCCTCTGATTCTATATGAACAGTCCGGCTGTCCATTCACACCCGACACCCTCCGATTGATCCACCCAGATGGAAGGAAACAGATCCCCCCTTCCATTTGTTTTTGGCGGATCGGAGGTAGGCGTGTGTAAATTGAAACATGTCTATCGACATCCACCGCTCTATAGATGCGATGACCATAACCTGTTCCCGGCTTGCTTAGCTGGAAGGGCGTCTATTGATGTCCTGCCGTGATTGCGTTTTCCGCACGCCTTCTGTGGAGCGCTCTGTGATCGCCGAGTCCATCGGAGCTTAGATGATCACAGATCAAGGTAAAGGGCCAATCACAGCAGCCCTATACCACGGATCAGCTGTGTCCAATAGCAGCTGATCATGGATGTCAACACAAGCTGGTTATTGGCCTTTTTTTCCCTCATGCTAACAGCATGAGGAAAAAAAAGAGAGACGATAACTGTGTTAAAGGGACATCGACACTGATAATCAGGGCACTGATTATCAGTGTACTGGTTATCAGTGCAGTCTCAACAGTGCCCACCAGTGTTGCCAATCAGTGCCGCCTACCGGTGCCCAATAGTGCCGCCTACCAGTGCCCAAAAGTTACGCATACCAGTGCCCAAAAGTTACGCATACCAGTGCCCAAAAGTGACGCATACCAGTGCAGCCAAAGATATAACAACATATTTACAAAATTGTGAGGGTTTGTGAGATACTGTATATGACCTCAAGTCTGTGTTATTCCTAATATTTATTGTATAGGGCGGGATGGTAGTTGATTGGGGCCAATAATCATTTTTATTTATTTTTTACAGGGTAATTTTGTCCCTTTTAAAGCTAAAAAGTCTATTAACAAACAAAAAATAAAAATTACAAAACAGACGGGGTGCTGGTCTTTTATCATGCTATCCAGTGAGCTTATCGGCTATGTAAGAATCGCCTGCCATTAGTCTATTTCTGAAAGAAATGTATAGGCAAGGTTTACACTTGTTTCCTTGGTAAAAGCAGCCCACATATTTCAATACGGTAGAGGTATATTTGTCAGCATTATTGAAAAAGTGCCACCACAATGTACATCTACAACACAACATATTAAAACAGCCCCTGAACCAGGCTTAACATCTCACTATCATTTGTCTAATCTTGACAGATAAGGCTCCCTTGGAGCTCACTCCCAGCCAGGTCTCTTAGAATTCTGACAGTTAAGAACAAAAATGTTCACACTGCATACTTCTGTTATATGCACCGGTTTTTTGTTTTTATATTGTATCAAGATCTATTCATCGTTGCCAACACAAGGGTTTTGTTTTAACGTTTGTACAATACAGCCTCAGTAAAAGTCTAATGAAGGATTCAGATAAACAAAAGCACTAGGTACAAAATTAACGAATAAATGTAATCTGTCACAAAAAAAAAAACATCTAGAGCTGCACGATTCTGGATAAAATGAGAAGCACAATATTTTTTTGCTTAGAATAAAGATCACGATTCTCAGCGTGCAAAACATCATCTTTCACATTATACAAAAAAAAAATTGTTTCGTTTTTTTAGACTGGAATTAACCACTTAAGGACCAGGTCTATTTTTTACACTTGGTGTTTTACACTTGGTGTTTACAAGTTAATTATATCAGCAGGAGTATGTGTATATATATATATATATACCCTGGGCCTATAATTAAGGCGGGCCCTAGCACCCTGTAAACACCAAGTGTAACCCAAAAGGGCAAACACCAAGTGTAGTGCTGTTCCCCTGCAAAAATAGACCTGGTCCTTAAGTGGTTAAAAAAAAAACATATGAAACAATTTTTCCCCATTTTTGTATAATGTGAAAGCCTCAATGAGGCGTGTTACGCAGTGTGTGAGAATCGTGATCTTTATTCTAAGCAAAAAAATATTGTGCTTCTGGAACGAGCATTTTATCCAGAATCGTGCAGCTCTAGATTTTTTTTTTTTTTGTTGATGCGGCCCACAATGAAATGAACCCATGAGTTTGACACCCCTGGTCTAGGGTGTCTGAACAAAAAAATCTATATTGCTTAATGTTTGGGGGTACTTTAGGAGTAATGCATGCGATTCAGCATATATATCAACATATTATATATATATATATATACTGTGCGGAAAATTACTCCTTGTGTAAAGTACCTGTGCCCAAACATTATGCACCCAAGCATAGATTAGGCATTTTTGAAACAAGTTCAGACAAGTACCCTAGACCAGGACTCTGGTGTCAAACTCAATTTCATTGTGGGCCGCATCAGCATTATGATTGTCCTCAAAAGGGCCGGTTGTATCTGTAAGATTAGATGTCCAGCGCATCCCCTAGGCCTTTACATTAGATGTCAAGGGCCACCCCACCATCAAAAGTTGAGTCCATTTTTATGCCCACTCTCCCTTACATCACAGTGCACCCCCCTTTCCTTATGCTTCTGCTGGGAAGAAGCTGGAGGCATTGCTTAAAAGCAAATAGTAGGGGTCTGGAGGAGGACCAGAGGAGGGCTGGAGCTCATGTAATCCTGTGTGCAGCTTTTTATGCATACAGGATCCTTTAGGTGCGATTCAGGGCCATTTTTACATGAAATGGCCTTTATGGAGGGCCTTTAGGATTCGGCCCACGGGCTTTGTGTTTGACACATGTGTAATCCAGGACCTAGAGAATAAATGTGTGATAGCATTTGTTACAATACTTTATGTCACCCCATATTTGCCCAGACTTTCGGAAACAAACCTCTTCTTGTAACCAAACATTTTTGGGGGAAACAAGGACTTGGGGAAAAATGTGTACACTTTTTGCGACTTTATACCTTTGTGGAAAAAGCCTATTTGTGTATCAAAACAGCTTGGGTAAAAGTGATGATGTAACGCCGAGTAAATTGATACCCAACATCTTTTTTCATGCTTCAAACTTTATGTTGCCCGCTCGTGGAATGGCGACAAACTTTGATACTTAAAAATTGGCAACGTTTAAAAATGTTTACAGGTTACCAGTTTTGAGTTACAGAGGAGGCATTTTACTAGAATTCTTGCTCTCGCTCTAACGTCTTTATCGCGGCAATACCTCGCATGTATTGCAGGCACGATTTACGTATGCGTTCACTTCTTTGTGCGAGCACCTGGGGACGGGACGCTTTAAAAATTGTATTTTTTATTTTTACACTGTCCATTTAAAAAAAATATATAGTTTAATCTGCTCTGTTACTTTTTTTATCCCAGGAATGTAAACATACATTGAATGTTATAGAAAAAAAACATGACAGGCTTTAATGTAAGATCTGGGGTCAAAAACGATGTGCGTTTCTCTTAAAGAGAAAGATGTGTGCCCGCAACTGTGCACCCTATTTTTTTTTTTTTTCAAAAACCCTGCAAGAGAAAGGCATAATGAAATAGTATGCATAGCATACTAGCTCATTATGAATGACCTCTCTTACCTAAGGAGAAGATGAGATCAAAGCCCCGAACTGCTCCTCGTTCCCCTTCGCCGCCATCTTTGGTTTGGTGTCCCCTCCGTGTATCGCTGCCACGGGACCAGCAAGATCCCACGCGCACGGGACCGGTATAATTCCATTCATGGAGCCGGCCGCTAAAACGCCAATTGTGTAAAGGCAATTTTTTTCCTAAATAGCTTCCTTTACCTTAGTGCAATCCTCCTTCACTTACCTCATCCTTCCATTTTGCTTTTAAATGTCCTTATTTCTTCTGAGAAATCTAAGCTAAAGCAGAGGCACTTCCTGTCAAATCTGAATTTTCTGACACAATCTGTAACTCCACACAGTAATGCGAGGCTTTCTGTATCCCTCACACAAGGTGTGGAGTGTCGTGCTCGCCCCCTCCCTTGGACTACAGGAGCTCTGAGTCAGGACGCTCTCTACGTTGAAGATAGAGAAAGGAGCTGTGCGTTAGTGAGCGTCCTGACTCTCCTGAAGTCCAAGGGAGGGGCCGAGCATTACGTGGTGAGTTACAGACAGAAGAACAGGAAGTGAGGATTTTCTCAGAAGAAATATGGACATTTAAAAGCAAAATAGAAGGATGAGGCAAGTAAAGGAGGACTGCACTAAGGTAAAGGAAGCTATTTAGGGAAAAAAAATTGTACCTTTACAACCCCTTTAAGGAGATATTTATTGTACCTACAGGTAAGCCTTAATCTAAGCATGGAGACCACTTTTATCTTGAAGCAGACCAGCCGCTGTTAAAAATAATACCAGGGTTATGGGAGCTATTGCAACAACCGCCACTTTAAAAGACGTTGCATATCACAATCTCAGCGACAGCATGCTGTCATTGCGAAAGTATTCAATGAGTAGTAACATGAAAAAATAAACATTGGTAAACTTGTCATTTGGCCTGAAACTTTTCTAATGCTGCATTCAAAATTAATTTAAAAACACAAATTAGAAGAGGATGTGCCTAACAAAAATATGTAAAACTTAAAAAAAAAAAAAAACACACAATAAAAAGGGGAGCTTACAAGAATGCAAATGAAAAACAACATTTGGTCCTTAGAAGGCACAAATGTTGGAACCATATGTCACTTGGACAGCCCTCCGCAGATAGAGGCATGTAAGGCTAACCTCGTTGAGCTGACAGCAGAAGAAAGGGCCGTCAATTGGCTAAAACCTTACGGATCCGGATAAATGAAGTTTTTTTACATCCAATGGATCCCTCAGTGAAAGTCAAGTGAAAGGCAGAAATCTCAACGGATTGGCATGACAAAAAGAGAACGCGCAAGAGATAAACAAAAAAAAAATATTGTAAACTGGAACTTTTTTAAACCCCTTTATTTCTGAATGAAAAGATCATCTGTACGGGAATAATGCATGACAGAGCATCAAATGTAAAACTTGAATAATCTATGTCATTGATATCTGAAATAAAGGAGCAGAGGCAAGTATAGAGTTACAGAAAAAATTCAAGCAGAACTTCAGTTTCAATAGATTTTATTAGTATTTTGAAAAAGGCAAAAAGTAACTGTACAGAGCAGCAAAAAATCTTCGTATGGTCTGAATCATACAACATAAAAGTTGTACATAAATGGGGGGAATCACCATTCGAAGATCTTGGTAAACGGGTTAGGTCTTCCATAAGGCAACATGTGAACACACATGGACAGCAACAGAACTAAACAAAGAAAATAAGCCGTGGGCTAGGAACAGAGTATATTACAACAAGAACATAGAGAACACTGGGAAGAGCCGTTAGGACTATTGCCCTGTAAGTCCAAGGACCAACAAGGAGTAAGGACCAACAAGTCAGAAAGATAATAAGGTTTAGACCTCGCTGAAATGTAATCTCAAGCTGAACTTCAGGCACAAAAATATATATTTAAATATATTTCTCAATAGTCACAAATAATAGAAATCCACAGAATGTATTCTTAAACCCAGATATCACCTTATAAAAGTAGCAGTGACATCTTAGGCCCCTTCCACATGAGGTGGATCCGCTCAGCCGAGTCTGCCAGCTCAGGAGGGATCGTGGTGTTGATCTCCGCTGAGCCGGTGGATGGCAGGTCTGTCTCTTCTCAATGAGCACAGAGGGGGCCTGTCAGAGTGCCGCTAATTCCTTTGGCGAGATTGGATGAAAACGAACAGCATGTCCGTTTATCAGATCTCATCCGATCCGATAAGACAGATGGCAAACGTATTGCCACACGTCTGTCTTGAGCGAATCGGATGGCAGACGGGTGTCAGCAGACACATCTCCGCTGACATCCATCACCTCATAGGAGTCAATGGATGGCCCGCTCGGATCCGCCTTAAAAAAATAAAAAAGGCGGACCTGAGCAGGCTTGTCATGTTAAAGGGGCCATAGGCTTAATGTACACCGAACATTTTAAAACCTGACATATAGCTACCAACGTTTTAAAATGTCTGTTGTGCCGAGTTTATGTTTAGAAGCATTTTTTGAATTGCAAATAGTCAAAAATGTATCTCCATTAAAAACACCTGTAAACAAAACGTGGCTAAACCCGAATTACCGCGTTTACAAGCCGATGATTGATGCATGCCATGGCCATTGCACTGTCCGACTGGACCCTCACCGGAACTCCCTGCAGCTGACCTGACTAGTGCAGAAGAGCCAGGCATATTCCCCACAGTTCTAGAAATTTGATGGCCATTTTATGTGGAGTATAGTCTGTGAATTTGTGATATTTGCATTAATTGCCATTTATTAACGTTTATTATATTGAGGGTGAGACTGATTACTTTATTCCCTTCCTCCACTTAGAACTCCTATGGGGTTCTTCCCCAGTTTCTGTATCAGATTCAATTGTGTTCAGGAGTTGAGGGGAATGGCACCACCGGATCCTGCCGGTGAGACAGTACCCCTGTTTTGCTGATAGAGACCTGTATAAATTCTAAGGACTTCCAAGGTTTTTTTTCTTTTATTTACCTTTTTTAGACAGAATGCGGAAACCAAGTCCCCTGCACTGAAAAGTGACCCAGGACTCCTCTCCTATCCTGTCCGGCTAGCGTCCTTTGTCAGCACTGTCCAGGAAAGGGCGAGAAAGGTTTTCTCCGTCTCCAACCTCATGGAAACCATCCACCAGACCTCATGGAAACCATCCACCAGACCTCATGGAAACCATCCACCAGTACAGGGACAGTAGCATGCTGGGACACAGACATTAGAGAGAGACCAGCCACTAAAAGGCCCGGATTCACGTAGAGAGGCGTATCTTTGTGCGGGCGTAGCGTATCTTCTTTACGCTACGCCGCCGCAACTTAGAGAGGCAAGTACAGTATTCACAAAGCACTTTCTCCGTAAGTTGCGGCGGCGTAGCGTAAATTGGCCGGCGTAAGCCCGCCTAATTCAAAGTAGGAAAGAGGTGGGCGTCATCTATTTAAATTAAGCGTGACCCCATGCTAATGAATGGTGGGTCGAACTGGGCATGCGCACGCATGCTCAGAATCAGATCGCATATACTCCCCAAGAGACGTCGGTGCAATGCCTACGACGTGAACATCACTTACGCACAGCCCTATTCACATAGTACTGCGTAAACGCCGTACGTGACGTAAAATTTGACGGCGTCGTTCCCTGGCCCATACCTTTGCATTAGCTGCGCCTGCTATAGCAGGGGTAACTTTACGCCGGACGTAAGCGGCCGGGCGCATCTACGTTCGTGAATCAGCGTATCTTACTCATTTGCATATTTATAATGGAAACACCGAATTCGTCCAGCGTAACTATGCGCCCACGATGCGTAGGCAATTTACGTCGGACGGCTGAAGACATGTTTTTGGATGTATCTCGCTTTGTGAATCGGCGCAAAGATGCGACGGCGCACATTTGAAATTACGGCGGCGTATCTGGAGATACGCCAACGTAAATGCTTTCTGAATCCCGGCCTAAGTTTTCCTGTCTCATGCTGACAAAACATTCTGCTGTAAGGTCTGGAGGGAAACTGGGAAAACGGAAATGCCTCAAAAAAGGCAACCATCTTCCTCAATATTCTCAAACTGAGACAATTTGAGGAATACTTCAGTGTTCTGAGGGAAGACATCTGATCTCTCAGAGCAATACACTCTTCTGGAAGAAGTAGCACCTTCATTTAAACCATGTCCAGTAAGAGAACCAGATACTCCAACCTCTGGGTTGGAACCAATGCCAATTTCTGGAGGTTAAAAACCCACACAAACCTTTGCATGGTGCACACAGTGACAAATACACCATGCCCTAACCAATGAACAGGTTGATTTGAACAGATCATCCAAGTAAAACTGTCACTCCCTGAACACTTAAAACGACCTTTGCGCATAATAGAGTCGTGGACAGACCAAATGGTAAAGCCGCAAAAACAAAATGCCAGTGTTCTATTGCAAACCGCAAAACACAACTCTGATGATGAGGAGAAAAAATATAAAAAATATATATCGGGAAATACGGGCATCCTCTCTATGTCCACCGATGCCAGGAAGACTCCTGGTTTGATCAAGGCGCACCAACTCCATTGGTAACTTCTGCACCTAGAGAAAATTGTTGGGATACTTCAGATACTCCAAATATTTACCGCACATGGCTTTGGAACCGTAAAAAATTCTGAATGAAATCCCAGGAATCTTTTGTGTTCTGGAACTGGTATGATCACTCCCTGTACATGCTGGTGATCAAGCGCCTGCAATAGCAACAATCTTTCTTGGAGATTCATAGAAATATTTGAAAGCTTAAAATGCGGAGAAGGAAACTCCTGGAACTCCAGTAACCGTAAGCAATTGTACAATGAACCTATTCATCTTCAACTTCCCCCTGCCACACGTCGGCAAATGCCCGCAAACGTCCTTCCGTCTGGAGTGGGAACGATTTTCATTGATAGAGTGACTCATAATCCGAGTTTGCTGGCTTAGAGGACCAGGCCTTTTTACAGTACTGAGACATAACAGAAAACGATGCCTTCAGCAATGTTTCCAACCTTTTATCAGTCAGATCCTTAAAGACAGAAATGCCATCCATTCGTCATCCATGTCAAATTCTTGTTAACCACCTCAGCATCAGAAGGTTTTACCTCCATTTACAACCAGGAAATTTTTTGCTATTTAGCACTGCGCTACTTTAACCACTTGAGGCCCAAAGAACGTCATGTGATGTCCTGGGCTTTGTGGGGCTATATCTGAATGATGGGTGCAGCGCTACAGGCATCATTCAGATATTGGCATTTTCAGCCGGCGAATCCCTACACCATAGGAGTGATCATAGCGGCTGTTCCACCGCTTGATCGTTTACAAGCACTTTATGCTACAGGCAAGCCTATAATGAGGCTTACCTGTGACTACCCATGATATCTCCTCGTATGTGCCATTGCTTCAGTCAGTGTGCCGTTATCGGCAGCTCCCGCACGCATGCGTCGAAGTAACGTCATCGCAACTCCGGTCAATCACAGCGCCAGGAGGTACAAGGACCACTGCGGGGGGTTCGATGTTGTATGTAAAGTATGCTATGCATACTAGCTCATTATGCTTTTGTCTTGCAGGGTGTTTTTCAACCACTTTCCACTGAATGTAATAAAAAGCAGATTGCACTGCATTATATTTTTTCCTGGCCATGCTAGGCGGGGACACTAATAGTCGGGCCAGGAAGAGATGTCAAACACGTCGCTTACCGGGTCAGCAACAAAAGGGGAGGATAGGCACGCGCTATGTTGGACCCAGGCCCACAGATGGGCAAACGGAGCCCAGGATACATAGGAGGGTGTGTGGAAGTAATCAGGTGGCAGCGCAGCCAACTGAATGCTTCCACCTGACAGGCAGGAGTCCGCTTGTCAGATTTACACACAATCCCGATGGCTGCAGCCACCCTAAAGATATTGCTCTGCAGATGAACCCTACAGCCTTTAACTTGCATGTGATCACTATGTCAGAGCTGGCATGCTCAGAAACCAAACACATAGGGTGGAATTCAATAAAGCTGCTGCATCACTATTCTGCCATTGATCCCTCTTATTAATGCATTGCACCAAATTCATGAAGCGTATGTGAAACTTTTGGTTTTGACAGCGACTCGTGCTACAAATTTAGGTCATTTTTAAATGCTCCACTTTTACATTGAATATGCCAAACCCCAAATAAAATACAGACAGTTCATTTCTTACAAAAGTGGAGCCAATTAAAGTGGATGTCCTCAAAAAAAAATATTAAAAGCCAGCAGCTACAAATACTGCAGCTGCTGACTTTTAATATTAGGACACTTACCTTTCCTGGATTCAAGCACCATCTGCAGCAGAGGATGAGCGATCGGTGAGGGAACCAGGAAGTGAAGCGCTCCGGCTTCACTGCTCGGTTCCCTACGGCGCATGCGCGAGTCGCGCTGCACCCGCCGATTGGCTCCCGCTGTGTGCTGGGAGCCGAGTGCTCCAAGCACACAACGGGGGGCAATAGGAGGTGACGACATGCCCGCATTCTGCCCGAGAATGCTGGGCCAGAAGTGGGTGCAAATACCTGTCTTTAGACAGGTATCTGCACCCCCCTGAAAGGTTTCAAATGTGACACCGGAGGGGGGGAAACTTCCGATCAGCGTGAGTTCCACTTTAGGGTGGAGCTCCACTTTAAGACCAATTCTCTTTTGATGTACAGAGAGAGATCCTGGGGCAGATAGATTTTGCAAAAACCGTCTCAATTTTTGTGTGCGTTTACACGCACTTTGGCCATGAGGTCTCCTAAAATAAAGAGAGGCAAAGGACCTACAGGGCTGGCTGGGTGTGCTAGACTCCCTCACTCCCTCATAGGGGGAGTCCCTCTGCCCCGTTGGGCCCCAGTCGGGCTCCCAAGTGGAGCAGGTAAGGCGGGGTGAGTGGGAGGCCCCCCCTCACACCCGCCATTGCCACCGGGGGCATGGAGAAGGATGGCGATTGCCTCCGGGGGAGGGTCTGCCTACTCCCAACTCCTGCAGTCCAGCTCCTCTCTCTCGAGTTCACGCACAAAATACACTATAAAAAAAAAAATGTGCATTCTAAAAGTGCTGCAGCCTGCACCTATTTCAAGTACAAGTTCTAGACGGGTACATGTATTTTGGGCACACCAGGGGCGTACCTACAGGGGTCACAATTGTGACCCGGCCCTCCTGTACGCCTTTATGAATGAATGAATGAATGAATGAAAACTTGTATAGCGCGGCACATGCGAACTGAATCGCCTCTGGGCGCTTGTTGTTCCTGTCTCCTTTGATATCAAAAGAGAAAAGTCTTGACCTTTTTCCTAAATGCTAGGTGGTTCTCCTCCAACCGAATGCTGGTTGGTAAAGCGTTCCATAGTCTGGGACCCTGGATCGCAAATCTTCTCTCTCCTTTGGACTTGAAGTTGGCTTTCGGAACCTGGAGCAGGTTCTGATTCGTGGATCGCAAAACGCGATTTGGATTATGCGCTTTTATTAATTCGCATAAGTAAAGGGGGCACTCTCATGGACACATCTATGCGTAAGACAGAGAGCTTTAAAAGCAATTCTGTCTTTGACTGGCAGCCAATGAAGGGATCTCAGTGAAGGTGAGATGGATTCCCAGGGCTTTTTCCCAGTCACAAGTCTGACGGCCGTATTCTGAACGACTTGCAGACGAGCGATTTGGTACTTGGGGAGGCCGAGGTAAAGGGCATTTGCATAATCCAGCCTGGAGTTTACAATAGCTCCCACCACGACCGCTAGGTCTTCTTTAGGGATGAACGGAGTGAGTCTGCGTAGTAGGCGCAGTAGATGGTGAGATCCGCTGACCACTGACCCTATTTGTGCGTCCATTGTCATAAAGGAGTCAAAAATGACCCCTAGGCTTTTGACTTTGGCGCTAGGGGTGATGAGTTTGCCCAAAATAGGCGGGGGGGTCCACGCTGTTGAAGTTGATTCCTACGTTTGGCGTGAAACAGAAGAAGTTCTGTTTTCGCTCCATTGAGTTTAAGATAACTCTTTGTCATCCAATCCTCTATCAAAGAGAGACATGTCTCTAGGTTGAGGTGGTGATCCTGTCTATTGCAGATGCGGAAATACAGTTGCGTGTCGTCTGCATAAGAGTGATAAAGCAGTTTTTGGCTGCTAATAATCTCAAAAAGAGGACGAAGGTAGATGTTGAATAGCACTGGCGACAGAGGCGATCCTTGAGGGACTCCGCATGTTACTGTGCGTTTTTCAGACGTAAACGGTCCTAGCTTCACTGTTTGCGATCGGTTTTCCAAAAAAGAGGAGAACCAAGATAAATCGCCTTCTGCGACCCTGGCTACTTCAGTAAGCCGAGTCAGTAACAGATTGTGGTCTACAGTGTCAAAAGCTGCACTTAGGTCCAACAGAACCAGGAGACAAGATTCTCCTTCGTCTGCGGCCTTGAGAACATCGTCCCATATTTTCAGCAATGCTGTTTCCGTCCCATGTCCGGGACGGAAGCCTGACTGCAATGGATCAAGTAGCTTGTGGGTATCTAGATGCTGTTGCAGCTGTTGTACCACTACTTTTTCCATTGCCCATCTTAGAGAATACGCTGAGGCTTGTTATGGGACGGCGGTGGAGTGGGTCCTTGGGGTCCAAGGAGGGTTTCTTCAGGATGGGTTGGATTATACCCTCTTTCAACTGTGAGGGCACTATGCCCTCCAAGAAAGACTGGTTGATAAGCTGCGTAATGGGAGGAGCCAGGATGTCGGCGCATTCCTTCAGCAGTTTTATGGGGATAATGTCATTTGGCGCTGCGCCATTGCGCAGAGTACAAATGACATTTTTAGTGGACTCAACGGAGATGGGTTCTAGGGTAAACTTACCTGATATCGAAGAATTACTATGGGTGCTGTGTGAGAGGCTGCAGGGGGGGCTGAGGGGAGAAAAGTTTTGCTGAATGCTTTCACGGATTGCCTCGATTTTATCAACGAAATAATCCGATAGCTCATTGCAAAATTCTTGTGTGTCAGAACTGGGGGCTTCAATACATCCTGGTTTCATGGTCTGGGTGACCATCTTGAAGAGTTCGCGGGGGCGGTTAAGGGCCCCGTTGATAGCCTCCGAGAAATAATTCTTCTTGGCTTGGAAAATTCCTTTGTGGACGCCAATTTTCTTGTTGTCGCCTTGTAGATGGATAAGTTTAGCTCTGAAGAACATCTTTTCCAGGCAGATTCTGCCCTTCTACGTTCAAATTGCTTCAGTAGCGACAGCTGGTTGTTAAACCAGCTGCGGTTGTTTTTCCGAATGCGGGTTCTTCGTTTCGGCGCTACCAAATCGGCTGACTGTAGCATGGCCGAGTTGATGGCTTCCAATGTTTCAACGGCCGTTTGATGCGGCTGAGTTGTTTCTATTTTTTTCCTTAAAATCGTTCTGAAGAGTTCCGAGTGGAGCTTCTTCTGACATCTAGTCCAGTGTGTTGCCACTGGATTTGATGTTTTTGTTGTGGGGGGGATTGTGGAAATGAATTTAATTGCATGGTGGTCTGTCCATGGCAACTTTCCATTTTCCAAAATTTTTATTTCCAGATCTTGTCTGAAAATAAGATCAAGTATGTGGCCTGAAGCATGTGTGGGCCCACATACTAGTTGCTGTAACCCTAAATCTTCCAGGTGGTCAATACAGGCATCCGCAACGATGTCTTACAAAAGTGAGGAATTGGCCCAGAGATTGAAATCCCCTAACAGCAACAGGTGTTTGCTGTCCGCTGAGGGTATAAGTGGAGAAGAAATCTAAAAGTCCATGATGCTACAAATAGCAGCTGCGATTTTGGGCCAGGTGGCCTATAGCAGAGCAGAATGTGGATGGTCTCCTTTGAATTTGCTTGCAGTTGCAGAGTAAGGGTTTCCATGAATGGAAGAGGGTTTTGAAGGGCTGGTTTTGTGATTGCAAGATGAGTCTTGTGGATCACCGCCAGGCCTCCCCCTCTTTGCCCTATTCTGTTTTCCGTGATAATACGGTAGTTTTCTGGCACCAGTTCTCCTAGAATGGTGTTACAGTCGGCTGTGAGCCAGCTCTCTGTAATAAAGAGGCAGTCTAAATCGTGTTGTAGAATGAAGTCATGGATTTCAAGTCTATGTTTTACTGCCGATCTTGTGTTGATCAAAGCACATAAAATGTGCTTGGGCTGGGGTAAATGGCTAAAATTTTTGATGGCCGATCGTCGATCGATCCTCAAAAGTTGCTCACATTCTTAGGGTCTTTTTGGTGATGGCTGGCAGTATTGCGGCGCAACTCCTCAGATCCCAAATGGTTTCTGCAGAGTATCGCAGATTAGCCATGGTAGCCAATCACCGGGGCAAAGTAGTCTTTATTTTTTGGTGACGATGGGGGGAGGATTCAGTGAATCCTCCCAGCTTGATCCAGAGGAAGGCAAAAAACCCCTAGCCGTGCTGTGCCACCGGATTTGCTTTGGTAGGGGAAAAAATTCCTTCCTGATCCCTGAATGGCGATCGGGGCGAAGCCCCTGGATCAAGTATTATTAACTTATGAAACAGGGGGGTGAGAGCTGTCACTGCTGCTGGGGTGTACCAAGATGGCCGCCGACCGGGAGCAGGACCAGGGACCCAGGCTGATGTATAGTCAGCTGGAAGGACTGGGATGGGGGGGGGACAGGTTGTTGAGGGGTGGATGAATCCTGCAAGGGGCTGGGGGCGAACTCCTGGGAGGTTTCTGGTGGCTTGGAGGGGATTCTAAAAAGTGTATGAAATTGCGGCGCATTTTGTGTTAGGCCGCAGGTGAAGCCGCGGACTTTCCTGGATCGCGGCCCCGCGTCTGAGAGAGGCCTGGCGCGGAGGTCCCGAAAAACGACCTGGAATGGCGAAAATTGCCGTGGAGAGGTCGCAAGTAGGTGCCTCTGAATGGTGATGGCTGTAAGGGGGGCGTATGGACCAGAGTGAAGGACTCCCTCGGGGGAGCGGCTGGTTGTTGGGGCCCCAGGGGCCAAGTGGAGCTGGAGGAAGCGGATCGCGGGGGAGTTGTATCTCCGTTGGGGGAGATTAGGCTGCCGCCGTGGCTGTCCTCACAAGGACGGCCACCTACGGGTCCTAGGGAGGTGAAGATCGCCCTGAGTAGCAGGGGCTTACCTGGAGGGTGAGAAGCAGCCAGAGAAGGCGGATGAGAAGGCCTGCTGGGGCGGGGGGGGTGGAAAAACCCTGCCTGTCTGGAGCCCACTCCTGGAGCCACACGTCCTACTGGTAGGCACAAAATACTATAAAAAAAAAAATGTGCGCCGATTACTACTGGGACAGTTCTCGCCCTGGGGGAGGGTCACTCTTTCAGACCCAACAGGAAGAGCTCCTGGAACTAGCACTGAACTGGATGCTGACACAGGTGAGACACAGACTGTTAGTACCTGGATGGGAGACCGCCTGGGGCCTAGGAGGAGCAGCTGGGGCGGCTGCATATAGAGAAACTGATCTCTTAATTTTCCTGCGGGAGGGAGAGGAGGAGAAGCAGGCATTTAGCAGCAAAATGGAGAGATCAGTTTCTCTATATGCAGTTACCCCCACCATACTTCCTATTTAGCTTCATTTTGTGCCTCCCCCCATGTTCTCTCCTGGCTCCCCCCCCCCCATTCTGTGGGGGATTTGTCAAGATGGAAAGGGGGGCAGGGGCTGGTATATTACTTCCTTTTCTGAAAGGTGAGAGTGATTCGTACTGATCACTGTGTCTATTCATTCATAACTAACACAGTAAACTGTGTTTACTATGCTTCAGTTCGCAAATGATCAGGAAGTTTTGTACAGAGCTGTTCCTGTCCATTCATTCTGTACAGATGAGGCTGCTGAGATGGATATTCAGGGCTGTGTCCGCAATCTCCTATCTTTTTCAAAGGGGAAACATCAGAGGTTTGTTTAGATCTCTGACATCTCACCAAAGCCCCCAATGGGGGAATCAAAAAACAATATTTTTTTAAATTACAATGTAAAAAAAAAAAAAACTGACATCAGTGGCAGAACTACAAGGGTCACAAAGGTTGCACTTGTGACCGTGCCCTGGTGCTCCACCACCGGGCTTGAAGGGAAGGGCCCCGGTCAGTGGTCAGGGCCTTCATGGCTTCTTGCACCGAGGCCCTGAAGGTTCTAGTTACACCACTGGAGCACAGTGCCCTACTTTTAGAATGCATGCAAGACACGCTTGGAAAGATCTGTCTGCATCAGTCTTTATGTATTCCATGGTTAGTGTGTAAGGAAGGTCTCACCAGCAGGACGCTGTAAAAGCCAGGCTGTGTCTCCCACTGCTTGAGTTGCTCCTCAGCTGGTTTCAGTACGGAGGAATCTTGGCTGGCTGCTTGTGTCAAGACCTGCAACACAACGGTGCTGGCACTGTTTAGATCCATAGGGAACCTGCACAAAAAGAAAAAGTCACATCAGCAAACAGCCTGATCAGCTTCAGTATGAAAATGGACCATTAAAAGGATAGTTAGTTCACCTTTACATAAAAACCTGTCTATGCAAGTATGGGATGTTTGAAGATTTAAGCAAACTGTGCAGCTCTGACTATGTAAATGGGGTGTAATGTATCTGGGTGTATCTGTGTGTATGGGGGTGTAATGTATCTGGGTGTATCTGTGTGTGTATGGTGGTGTACTATATATGGGTGTATCTGTGTGTATGGGGGTGTAATGTATCTGGGTGTATCTGTGTGTGTATGGGGGTGTAATGTATCTGGGTGTATCTGTGTGTGTATGGGGGTGTAATGTATCTGGGTGTATCTGTGTGTGTATGGGGGTGTAATGTATCTGGGTGTATCTGTGTGTGTATGGGGGTATCTGTGTGTATGGGGGTGTAATGTATCTAGGTGTATTTGTGTGTATGGGGGGTGTAATGTATCTGGGTGTATATCTGTGTGTATGGGGGGGTGTAATGTATCTGTGTGTATAGGGGGTGTAATGTATCTGGGTGTATCTGCACTATGTCTGCAGTCTCTGACAGTAGTAATGACATTGTTGAAAAGGGGCGGAGCATGGGTGACCTTAAAATGATGCCCCCCTGAAAAAAGTTCTGCGGACACCCATGCTCCCAGGACGTTGGCTCTGACTAAAATTGAATAAAGCCCTTGCTATAGATGTAGGCTATTTACATACCTTTATGAAGCCTGACTGGAATACTCCCAGGACATTGCTAAGTGAGGCCTAGTCATCACTGCTCACCTCCACCATCACAGGAGTGAGCTCTTTCTCTGAATCAAACCTCCTCACTTACTCTCTCTCTCTCTCCTATGATGCAATAGCTCAGCATTTGAGAGCTCACTCCTGTGATGGTGGAGGTGAGCAGTGATGACTAGGCCTCACTTAGCAACGTCCTGGGAGTATTCCAGTCAGGCTTCATTAGACCCCTTTCACACTGAGGGCGTTTTTCAGGCTCTATAGCAGGGATATGCAATTAGCGGACCTCCAGCTGTTGCAAAACTACAAATCCCATCATGCCTCTGACTCCGGGTGTCATGCTTGTGGCTGTCAGAGTCTTGCTATGCCTCATGGGAATCGTAGTTCTGCAACATCTGGAGGTCCGCTAATTGCATATCCCCGCTCTATAGCGTTAAAAATAGCACCCTACCAAAAAAACTAGGCCTCACCGCTGCTAATGCGCTCCTGCCCATTGAAATCATTGTTTTTACTATGTTTTACCTCCAACGCTATGGGCGGTACCAGCGTAAAAGGGGTCTAAAAGGTATGAAAATGGTCTACAGCTATGGTCTACAGCTATAGCAAGTGCTGTATTCAACTTTAGTCAGTCAGAGCTGCAGTGCACAGTTTGTTTTTATCTACAGACGCCCCTAATCTGCATAGGGAGTTTTGTGGTAAAGGTAAACCATCCCTTTAAACACTTGAATACATACACACACATATTATATATATATATATATATATATATACATATACAGTGTGGAAAATAAGTATTTGAACACCCTGCTATTTTGCAAGTTCTCCCACTTGGAAATCATGGAGGGGTCTGAAATTGTCATCGTAGGTGCTCCATGCAAAATCTCACCTCGTGGGGTCTCAATGATCCTAAGAAAGGTGAGAAATCAGCCCAGGACTACACGGGGGGAGCTGGTCAATGACCTGAAAAGAGCTGGGACCACCATTTCCAAGGTTACTGTTGGTAATACACTAAGACGTCATGGTTTGAAATCATGCATGGCACGGAAGGTTCCCCTGCTTAAACCAGCACATGTCAAGGCCCGTCTTAAGTTTGCCAATGACCATTTGGATGATCCAGAGGAGTCTTGGGAGAAAGTCATGTGGTCAGATGAGAACAAAATAACTTTTTGGTCATAATTCCACTAACCGTGTTTGGAGGAAGAAGAATGATGAGTACCATCCCAAGAACACCATCCCTACTGTGAAGCATGGGGGTGGTAGCATCATGCTTTGGGGGTGTTTTTCTGCACATGGGACAGGGCGACTGCACTGTATTAAGGAGAGGATGACCGGGGCCATCTATTGCGAGATTTTGGGCAACAACCTCCTTCCCTCAGAGCTTTGAAGATGGGTCGAGGCTGGGTCTTCCAACATGACAATGACCCGAAGCACACAGCCAGGATAACCAAGGAGTGGCTCTGTAAGAAGCATATCAAGGTTCTGGCGTGGCCTAGCCAGTCTCCAGACCTAAACCCAATAGAGAATCTTTGGAGGGAGCTCAAACTCTGTGTTTCTCAGCGACAGCCCAGAAACCGGACTGATCTAGAGAAGATCTGTGTGGAGGAGTGGGCCAAAATCCCTCCTCCAGTGTGTGCAAACCTGGGTGAAAAACTACAAGATGGGGGGCAGCGTACGTTTGACCTCTGTAATTGCAAACAAAGGCTACTGTACCAAATATTAACATTGATTTTCTCAAGTGTTCAAATACTTATTTGGGGGGCAGCTGTATCATACAAATAAATGGGGGGCAGTTCAAAAAATCATACATTGTGATTTCTGGAATTTTTTTTTTGGATTATGTCTCTCACAGTGGACATGCACCTACGATGACAATTTCAGACCCCTCCATGATTTCCAAGTGGGAGAACTTGCAAAATAGCAGGGTGTTCAAATACTTATTTTCCGCAGTGTATGGACCCATGGAGTATACACTTTAATGGGGGGCAACGTACGAACCCATTGAGTGTACACATTAATGGGGGGCAGCGTACGGACCCATTGGGGTACACATTAATGGGGGGCTGCGTACGGACCCATGGAGTGTAAGGACTCATGGAGTGTACACATTAATGGGGGGCAGCGTACGGACCCATGGAGTGTATATATTAATAGGGGGGACACATGGAGTGTACACAGAGATGGGGGGCAGCGTACGGACCATGGAGTGTAAACATTAATGGGGGGGCAGCGTATGGACCATGGAGTGTACACATTAATGGGGGGGGCAGCGTACGGACCCATGGAGTGTACACATTAATGGGGGGCAGCGTACAGACCCATGGAGTGTACACATTAATGGGGGGCAGCGTACGGACCCATGGAGTGTACACATTAATGGGGGGCAGCGTACGGACCCATGGAGTGTACACATTAATGGGGGGCATTGATGGGGGGGGTTGTATAGCGTACATTGATGGGGGGTTGGACATGGAGTGTACCATGGAGTGTACATTGATGGGGGGGGGAAGTGTACATTAATGGGCATGAAGTGTACACATTGATGGGGGGGGTTGTATACGGACACATGAAGTGTACACATTGATGGGGGGGGTTGACAGACACATGAATGTACACATTGAGTGTACACATTAATGGGGGGTTGTATACACATTGATGGGGGGGGTTGTATAGACACATGGAGTGTACACATGAAGGTATGATGGGGGGGGAGTGTATGGACACATGACTTGTACACATACACAGGGATGGGGGGGATGTATGCATTAATGGGGGGGGGGGCATGAAGTGTACACATTGATGGGGGGCAGTGTATGCATTAGTGGAGGGCAGTGTACGGACACGGACACATGGGGGGGGACATGAAGTGTACACATGGGGGGGGGTACACATTAATGGGGGGGGTATACGGACACATGGTGTACACAGGGATGGGGGGCAGACATTAATGGAGGGCATGAAGTGTACACAGGGATGGGGGGGGGGGTATACAGACACATGGTGTACACAGGGATGGGGGGCAGACAATGGGGGGCATGAATGGTGTACACAGGGATGGGGGGGGGTATACAGACACATGATACACAGGGATGGGGGGCAGTGTACACATTAATGGGGGGGGGGGTTGTATACGGACACATGGAGTGTACACAGGGAATGGGGGGGCAGTGTACGGACCCATGAAGTGTACACATTAATGGGGGGGTGGGGGTGCTGTACGGTCACATGGAGTGCACACAGGGATGGGGGGAGTGTACACATGGCCTGGTTGGGCTCTATGTGGCTCAGTCCTTGCCCCTATCTGTCCTGATCCCCCAGCCCTGTCTCTTGCCCTCCTCCATGCAGACATTGCACCTTTCTAACACTCTGCACTTACCCCACCACCTTCTCCGACACAATCTTCTCTGGAAGTAGAGGACTACCAATCCCGGCATGCTCCTGCTCTGGCGCTGGTAGTGACGTCACATGAGTGCGCCTCTCAGGCTGGTGGCACGTTGTCGGTCCGGGAGAGTGAGGAATCATCATGCCGAAAGTGAGAGCGGAGAAGAAGAGCCGGAAACACCGGGAGGTCCGGAGTCAGGGTGAGTGATGGGTGGAGGACTAGGTTCTATGTATATCCAATTACCTGGAGTCCTTTAGTATGGAGAGGGCTGGGGCCTCTGTCTGGTTATTAGAGATGGTGGAGATTTCTACTCACTTCCTGTCTGGTTGGCAAATCGTTGTAAATCTCTTCAATGTCCAGGATGTCATTGTTCTCTGTGACTTTCTTAGTGACAACATCTCCTTCCGCTTCTCAATTGGAGTCACAGGAAGTGTGGGAAATCTTCTCACTGAGGTCACTGACAGGGATAGAAACCCTCAATTATACACTATAGCATTAGAATGAACTTCAGTTAGCTTGTATGGGGATGGTCTTGTTTCTTCTTCTACCTCCTACTTCTCCCAGAGATAGACCTGTCCCCTGTGCCCCCGCCGCATCCCCTGTAACTATTGTTACAGTTGAACTGCATTTTAATTGAATCTTTAATAATAACCTGTGGCAGGCCATCTTGTTAGATGTTGTTTGTTTTTTTTTTGTTTTTTTATGAAAACTGATGAATTCATGTTTTAACAGTGTTTTGTTTCTTGACATTTAGGGGTTATGTTCAACACTGGTGTTGGCCAACATATTCTGAAGAACCCGCTCATAGTTAACAGCATCATTGATAAGGTTAGTCACATTCCGTCTTCCATACTCGCTTGCTTTCTGTTTGTGTTCTGAACCTGTTTAAAAGGGGTCTGTAAAGGAAAAAATGTCTTTCCCTAAATAGCTTCCTTTACCATAGTGCAGTCCTCCTTCACTTACCTCATTCTTCCATTTTGCTTTTAAATGTCCTTATTTCTTCTGAGAAATCCTCACTTCCTGTTCTGTCTGTAACTCCACACAGTAATGTGAGTCTTTCTTTCTGGTGTGGAGAAAGCCTCTTGAGGGGGTGAGCCAGGAGTGTCAGGATGCCCACTAACACACAGCTCCTTTCTCTATCTGCAAAGTAGAGTGTCCTGACTTGCCTGCTCGCCCCCTTAAGAGGCTTTCTCCACACCAGGGAGAAAGCCTTGCATTACTGTGTGTAGTTACAGACAGAAGAACAGGAAGTGAGGATTTCTCAGAAGAAATAAGGACATTTAAAAGCAAAATGGAAGAATGAGGTAAGTGAAGGAGGACTGCACTAAGGTAAAGGAAGCTATTTAGGGAAACATTTTTTTTCCTTTACACCCCCTTTTAAGATTAATGGTACTTATGTAAAAACATTTTTACGTTTTAATTTCAGGCTGCTATACGGCCCACAGATGTTGTGCTTGAGGTTGGTCCGGGTACAGGAAACATGACTGTAAAGTTATTAGAAAAAGCAAAAAAGGTAACCATGATATTATATTGTTAACTTGGGATGCATTATTCCTAATGTGGATGAAGGACTACTCACCAGTATTGTCTGTGGTGTCCCTGAAGCTGATCCTTCCCATGCCTTGTTCTGCACTGTCTCTCTGTGTGGAGATGGCTAACTTAGTAGAGACAGGGCTTTGTTTCCTCATATCAGAGCTTCCAGCAAGGAGAACAGCAGCATAGTAGTGACAGCCAAATCTTCTGAAACCGGCATTCACAGGTAGCCGTGCCTTAAAAAGGTTGTAAACCTCCTGGGGGAAAAAAATATAGAAAAAGGCATTATGAGTATGCAAAGCATCCTTATCTTAGAATGATGCCCTGCAGCTGCGCCGCCACACCGCTGACAAGGCCGTCGTGTTTTCTGGAGTTACTTCCGAGGTTTGCGGGCTCTGGCGCTGTGATTGGCCGGAGCCGCGATGACATCACTCCCACGTGGATACTGCTTGTCAAAGCACGGGCACTTAATAAATGCGACGAGCGACCATTGCTTCAGTGCGCATGCGCCAGTGATGTCGTCGACAGTGTATATGGTAAATATCTCCTAAACGGTGCAAGTTTAGGAGATATTTACAGTACCTACAGGTAAGCCTTATTATAGACTTCCTCTTTAACCACATCAGCCCTGGACCATATTGCTGCTCAATGACCTGGCCCCTTTTTGCAATTCGGCACTGCGTCACTTTAACTGACAATTGCGCGGTCGTGCGACAATTTGCGTTTTTTTCCCCACAAATAGAGCTTTCTTTTGGTGGTATTTGATCATCTCTGTAAAAGAAGGGGGTGTTGTCTGCGCTGAAAGTGAACAGGGGGGGAGGAGGGGGGGTGTGGGTGATAGGGGTGAATGGATGGGACGGGTGGCTGGATGGGTGGATGCAGGTGGGTTTAGGACAACATGATAACCAACATAATCGAAACAATGATGTGAATGAATATACACATAAGGGTGATAACCAATAAATACAAAAATTATTATTACAATAAGGAAAAACCCAACACACTAGCCAGTGTAATGTGAAACCAGTGAAAAACAATCCTAAATCCAAACTATAAGACCAGAGAAAATTCCATGAGGAAATGCCTCTGGATGGAAAAAATGTGAAATAAATAAAGTCTCTAGTGAGACGAGGTGTGACGAGACGCGTAGGGATCCTAGGAGCCACAGAGTCCACACGCCTGACGCAGTTTGTTCCTGACGTCTGTTTGTTTTGTGCCTTTTGGATCGTTTTAAATGTGAGTTTTATTTTTTTATTAAATGTGTTTTTTACCTTGCGGGATTGCGCTATGGTCTGTTTCTTTTATCATGTATGCCATCTGAGAGATCCCTTGTTGTGAGTGACCATCTGGCCAGCTTAGAAGAGGATATCTGCCATTAGAAGTACGAACTCGCTGTTCGTGGGAGATAGGCCCATCATCCATCACCCCGTGGTGAGTGGATGTACAAGTGACACTCGTTGCCTACTAGACGTCTTTTATTGTCACTCACTTGCTTCTTCTTTTTTTTGCTTTACCTTTACCGCTGAGGAGTGCCTCTGCTGCTTGCCCTGCCGAGGGATCACTGTCCTCCACCGGGAGGTGCTGTTGCAGGCTATCCGAGCTATAGCCTTGAGGTGAGGAGCTGGGGACCACCTGAGGTGCTTTCTGCTGTCACCCTTTCCTGGCACCACCATTTCAATTTGGACTTATCTGGACTCTTGGGTTTTTTCACTAGAGACTTTATTTATTTCACATTTTTTCCATCCAGAGGCATTTCCTCATGGAATTTTCTCTGGTCTTATAGTTTGGATTTAGGATTGTTTTTCACTGGTTTCACATTACACTGGCTAGTGTGTTGGGTTTTTCCTTATTGTAATAATAATTTTTGTATTTATTGGTTATCACCCTTATGTGTATATTCATTCACATCATTGTTTCGATTATGTTGGTTATCATGTTGTCCTAAACCCACCTGCATCCACCCATCCAGCCACCCGTCCCATCCATTCACCCCTATCACCCACACCCCCCCTCCTCCCCCCCTGTTCACTTTCAGCGCAGACAACACCCCCTTCTTTTACATATACATTTTTCTCTCTGCCCAGGACAGAGTGTCAGGAGTCTGCTGCAGAATCCCCAGTCCACCTTCCAGCCCAATTCCACTCCCACCCATCCCCCTTGGTAGCGCAGGAGTCTTTCCATATATTTGATCATCTCTGCCGTTTTTATTTTTTGCTCTATAAACAAAAATAGAGCGACAATTTTGAGAAAAATAAAAATATTTTTTGCTGTAATAAATATCCCCCAAAAATATATAAAAAAAAACATTTTTTTCCTCAGTTTAGGCCGATGCATATTCTTCTACATATTTTTCGTAAAAAAAAACCGCAATAAGCATTTATTGATTGGTTTGCGCAAAATTTATAGCGCCTACAAAGAAGGGGATAGTTTTATGGCATTTTTATAAATATTTTTTTTTTTTACTAGTAATGGCGGCGGTACTGCGACATTATGGCGGACACATCCGACACATTTTTGGGACCATTTTGGTACCATTGGCATTTTTATAGCGATCAGTGCTATAAAAATGCCATTGGCAGGGAAGGGGTTAACACTAGGGGGCAAGGAAGGGGTTAAGTATGTTCCCTAGGTGTGTTCTAACTGAAGGGGGGTGGACTGACTGAGGGAAATGACAAATCGCTGTTCATACATTGTATTAACAGATGATAGGTAATTTCCCCCCTGATAGGACCGGGAGCTGTGTGTTTACACACACAGCTCCTAGTTCTCGCTCTGTAACGAGCGATTGCGGGTGCCTGGCGGTGATCGCGTCTGCCCCTATTGGCTGCTTGGCGAGATGACGTAGATCTACGTGATCTCGCCCAGCAGAGCCGACCGTAAAACTGCGGCGGCTGGTCGGCAAGCGGTTATTTTAATATATATATTTTAATATTTTAATATTATAAAGCTAAAAACCTTATTTGTCTAGCTCTGCTGTGTGGTCATGTGTCCTCCCTCTACTCTCCTTCCCGTTGTAAGGCAGTACAGTGGAAGGGGCTTAGATTTTCCTCTGAAGTATGCAAGCAAGCGGGGGCAGGACACATGACCACACAGCAGAGCTGGGCAAGAAGGTATTTAGCATTCTAATTGGGGGGGGGGAAATGACACACTGCTTTATATCTTCCTAAAACAGTTTGTCTCTCCCCCACTACACTGAAACATTAGCTAGGTACACTGTTATAACCCTTTGATCGCCCCCGGATGTTCATCCCTTCTTTGCCAGTGTCATTAGTACAGTGACCGTGGATATTGGAGGGGAGTGGTCAGCGTTAGTGTTATTTTATTTTTACAATTTAACCTTTTACATTTTTTTTTTTTTAATCAGCCCTGTTGGGGGGCTTTGGTGGGATAACAAGGGTCTAAAACCCTGACATCTGTTGATAAAGGGAAATAGATTGAGGATACAGATTCCCCAGTTTCTTTCTCTGCAGCTTCAGCTGCACTGAAGATGAATGGACAGGATGAGGATCATCTCCACTAGCTTTCACAATGGGGGGGTGTGCGGGCCTGTCCATTTGTAACATATTACAACCTTAATATAGAAATTGAACTCATCCTTTAGGTTAGGTTCACACTAGTCTGGAGCGAATTGCAGCTCCGGTTTTCCATGCGAACATAAAATTGATTTATTCCGCAGTTCCTGTAGCTGCAGATCAGCTGACCAGGGAGAGGTGGGAGGTGTAGGAGGAGGGGAGGGAATTCAGATGCGATCTCATTGAAGATTATGTGCCTGCAATTCGCACAACCTAGAAAACGCACACATTTTTTGTGCAATGCACACATGTGAACCAGACTCATTGAAATGAACATATTTTCAAATGTTCTGCGAATTGGATGTGGTGTAAGCTGCATCATATACGCATGTGTGGGAACCCTGCCTTAAACTCTTCCTCCCTTGCACAGTTTTTCCATAATCTATTATGCAGTATAGAAATCCAAGCCAGATAATATAATCTACATATTCCTGTGAGTAAAGCGCAGGAGTGCTTTGGACAGGATTTACACAAATTGCAGGTGCCGAGTAGCTGTGAATCAAGAAAGCAGCTTGACAGCCTTATATTGTTTTCAATTGGTATGTGTGTCTCTGGTCCCATAAATGGTTCTGCTGCCTCATAGACTGGACTGACCAGATCCCAAGTGCTGCATTCATTTATCAAATCTTTACAATGTTCATAATGAGATTGTCCTTGTTGCATGGGGCAGTACAATAAACACTTACAGTAAAACCTTGGATTGCAAGCATAATTCGTACCAGAAGCATGCTTGTTATCCAAAGCACTCTTATATCAAAGCAAATTTTCTCATAAGTAATAATGTAAACTCAAATGATTCATTCCACAACCATTTATTTATAAGTCCTTCAGTTTATAGTCCATATAAAAAGATTTTAGCAATGTGACTAGGTTGTGTAATCATAAATTGTCCATCCACAAATGGAAGCCTTCACAATGGGATTAGAAGCAAAATCCTGCAGGAGCTACAGAGTAAAAAAGAGAATAGAGGCGCCTCTAAGTGTAGCAAATATGGTTACATTTAATGAAGGTACAACATTTAGCAACTGTTGAAGATTAAAAGAGGCACATCTAAGTATGCAGGCATCCAGGGTAAAGATGTCCACATAGACCGTGCTCCTCGCCACTAGCTTTCATCGCTATCGGTCTGCAATCGTGACCGGGAAGACTACCCTGCAATAGAGTGATCTGAAAGTGAGGCTTAAACCGCTTGTGGAAGGGACGACGGCGGTGCTTGAGATGGTCTATCTATGTCAGGGATCCTCAAACTACGGCCCTCCAGCTGTGGTGGAACTACACATCCCACGAGGCATTGTAAAACTTTGACATTCACAGACACGACTAGGCATGATGGGAATTGTAGTTCCTGAACAACTGGAGGGCCATAGTTTGAAGACCAATGATCTATGTGGACAGCCTTACCCCTGGATGCCTGCATACTTAGCTCTGCCTGTTTTAATCATCAACCATGTAAATTGCTAAATGTTGTACCTTCATTAAATGTAACCATATTGCTACACTTGGAGGCGCCTCTCTTCTCTTTTTATACTCAGCTGTGACATGACGCTACTCTTATATCAAGACATTGCTTGTATATCAAGTTAAAATGTATTACCAAATTTTGCTTGTCTTGCAAAACGCTCTCAAACCAAGGTTTTAATGTATTTACCAGCTTTTACTGTCATGTTTTTTTTAGGTTGTGGCCTGTGAGCTGGATACACGGCTTGTAGCTGAGCTTCAGAAGAGAGTTCAAGGCTCGTGAGTAAAGATATTTATACATAATATAAGAAAGTAGTGAAATCCATAAAGCCATAACATTTTTATTATTATTATAAATAGGGTCTCTGTATGCAACAAGATCAAATGTCTGCTGACTATGTAGTCTTGTTACATCAGTACTAAATACTGTAACTATTCACAAAAGCAGTCATCTGTAGCCAGCAGTCAGGATTTCTCCTCTTCTGACAATGGCTACTGTATACTGAGATCTGGTGGGTGTTACTGCACTTTGCACACAGTCATGCACCTTACACAACATGGAAGCAAAGTACTATTTCTTTAAAAGAATCTCTGCCTCGGTTGTCCCGATACCGAGCATTTGCGCGAGTACTCGTACTCGTGCAAATGCTCCCGATGCCTGATCCGATACCTGGGATGGGAGAGAGAGGCGGCGTACAGCAGGAAGTCAGCAGGCGCTGGGGTTGCCACCTGTCCGGTATTGAATCTCGCGTTTCCCTGCTTTCAGTGGCTCCCGCTGGTAAGACATAAATGATGTCCTAAAGAGGGCAGGGCCCGGTGTTATAAGAGGGGGGGGCTCTCTGATCTCTGAAAGTCTCTAAGTAAGAGGGGGGATTTGAGCTAACAGGGGTCTCTAAGAGGGGGTACTGACTGCTGATATGTGTGGTAACTAACCATTAGATCAGCAGCACCCCCCTTGGAGACCCCCAGACAATATTCTAGCAGTCTGACAGGTGCAATTATTTATCTTCATATATTTTTTTGAGGGATATTTTTCATAAATATTATTGTCCCAAATGTAAGAGCCCCTTCAACTTTCAACACAAACCACACATATAGAACCTAGGATCACAGGGGTAAAATGAAATGCTGAGTCCACTGTGGCTGTACTGGGAGTCTGGTTAGGACAGACTCAACTGGGCTTGTATCAATGCCTGCCCACCCTTATCAGTGCCGCCTATCTGTGTCCATCATTGCTGCCTATAAGTGTAGCCTTATAAGTGGCACTTCATCTGTGCCCATCATTGACACCTATCTGTGCCCATTGACACCTATCAGTGCCATCCTTCAGTGGGTGCCATCTTTCAGTGCGTGCCAGCCATCCGTGCCACCTATCAGTACTGCATAATCGGTGCCACTGCCAGCCACCAGTCAGTGCCACCTTTTAGTGCCCATCAGCCAGTGCCATCTATCAGTGCGTCACATGACATAAAAAAAAAAAAGTATCTGTATCGCCAAGTACTTGAAAAAAAGTATTGGTACTTGTACTGCCTTAAAGTGGTATCGGGACAAACCTACTTTTTATACTTAAAAAATAATAAATATGAATTGCTTCCAAGCAGCCCTCCCCGCTCCTCCTGTCCCCACTGCATTTGCTTAGAACCATTTGCCACTTATGTCTACTGGTGTACCGATCTGTATGCTTGTAAACTCTACACAGCCCAGGAAGCTGTGTAGCAGCATAATGTATGCAATGGCTCGCGGTCATGTGACAGTGCTGACCAATGAGAATCTGCTGCTTCCATGCCAAAAGAAAATACCCTCACTGGCCAGCTGTGTCACATTTCTTGCTATTGTATTTAATTTTTATTTTTTTTATGGTTTTAAACCTTTTTTTTTTTGCAATTAGAATGAAGTACGAAAACAGCATGATTAAAAGTTTGCTTCAAACAATCCAATTAAGATATTAGTAGATACATGAGAGACTCTGTGTTTTTTTTTCTTATATGTACAATTTCATGTAAGAATTTATTTAAGCATAACAAAAAAAAGTTAATATATATACGTTTTAACAAATGCGTAAAATTGTTGTATGTTTTGTGCATGTTTTATTCTGACCACTAGGTGTCGCTCTTTGCATTTTATATTGTGGTTGGTTATCATTTTTATTTCAATACAGCAGAAAATGTAATGCAAAGTATATATGGTGTAGATGGACTGAACGAAAAACCAAATCCATTCTATTTTTGGGAAGCCAGATGCAGAGTCAAATTTATTACTGATAAGTCTGACTTTCACTCTAAATAGATGCATAGATAAGTAGTCTGGTTCTTTCTGTCCATAATAAGAGCAACTGGGGGAGAAGCTTAGGACTTGAGCTGTAACATTTTGTATTAATATTCTGTTATTTGTTTAAAAGGTACTTTAGATACTGTATATTCATATACGTCCCTGCCCTCGGGCTTATGCACACGTATTGGAACTGAGGACCCCAGTGCTCTATGGCAGAAGTAATACATCTATTACAGCACAGTCTGTCTCGCTGTTTCTATTTAGCATTGCCTTACTTGCCACAAAATCAACGGTTTCCCCCCGATGTTATTGCTTTATTTTAAGTTTAAATGTGTGAAAAATATATATTTTTTTTCCTTTCAGAGCCGTATCAAACAAATTGCAGATTTTGGTTGGTGATGTGCTGAAGACAGATTTGCCTTTTTTTGATCTCTGTGTTGCCAACTTACCCTACCAGGTATGTTTTATCTGAAATAATTGTATTTTCACCTATGATAATCATTGCTCATGAATGTTTTAATGCTTCATCAAGACCCCTTTTACACTGGGGCGTTTTTCAGCTGCATCTGCAATCCCAATGTGAAAGCCTGAGTGCTTTCACACTGAGGCACTAGCAGGGCCAGTCCTGCAAGCAGCTTCTTTGCAGCACATTAGGAGCGTTGAATATACCACTCCTAAAGCCCCCTTCCCAATGAGGGAGCTTTTTTTAATGCCAAGCGCCTGAAAAACGCCCCAGTGTGAAAGTCTTAGCGGCGCTTTACCAGTGTTTTTTGTGCGCTGGCAGCGTGATAGGGCTCTGAAAGCACTCAGGCTTTCACATTGGGATTGCAGATGAGCCTTCTTTCAGGCACTTTACAGGCTTTTTTTCTAACGCCAAAGCGCCTGAAAAACGCCCACAAAACACCCCAGTGTGAAAAGGGCCTTTAAATAGCCTAGATTTCATGAATGGTTACCTTCAGATGTATATTTCTGATCCTAATATACAATCAATCTCTCTCTTATTTAGATCTCTTCTCCATTTGTTTTCAAGCTACTTCTTCACAGACCCTTCTTTAGGTGAGTTATCGGAATTACAATTTCTCAAACCCTAATTAAGACAAACATTTTTTTTCCTCATGAGCCTGTGTAGCCTGTAGATCATTGCACCTGAGATCAGCAGATCACGAGTGCAATGTCAGGCTCCTGCAAACACTGCCTACAGACTTCTGCCTGTGCCTTTGAATGGGCTTTTTGTCTGAAAGCTGTAGGAATTGTCAATGAACTACGGGAGTACTCACCAAGTGCCCTTGCGGTTCCTTAAGAGCTGCCGGCGGTGGACGGGACTTGTAGTTCATTGATTGACAGATTCCTGTGAACAAATAAAGTGGTTGTTTTTAAATGATGACATAAGGTTCGAGAAGAACCCTGCCTGCCATTATAGGGGGGGGGGGGGGGGTTTGTAGGGACTGGTTACATTTTGCACACAAAATATGGGTGTAACATGCTACTAAAGGGGAACTTGGCCTTCAAGCCCAACTAGCCCTTCCCACAGTAAAATATACACACTCCAACACAGACCTCCGATCAGCATACAACTGTAAAATGTTTTAAATTGCCTAGGTCTGAGGCATTTTAGTTCTCTTGTAAGATGCCACTCCACTCCACTCTGCTCATGCACAGCTTTTCCTATAAGGTATATTTTAGCGCCCCCTTGCAGGCTTTGAAGGATGTGTGTCCTCTATCATGCTATCCGGCAGAACCATTCATGCATTGTTGCTGCATGGTTCACTTCTCATCACATCGTGGTCCAAGCATATGGGAATTAATATCTATTGCCTGATAGGTTCACTATTCTAGCTTTTATAAATATGCCCTATTGCTGTCATCATTAATGTATTATCTTTTCCTGTATGACAGATGTGCTGTGCTGATGTTTCAAAGAGAGTTTGCCATGCGACTTGTTGCCAAACCAGGAGACAAACTGTACTGCAGACTTTCCATTAACACCCAACTTCTGGCTCGTGTGGACCATCTCATGAAAGTAAGGAAATTCTTTTACTGGTATTTAAATCCATTTACTTGTTTGTGTTGCCCATCATTTTTTTTTTTCTCATGTATATTTTTCTGCATATATTCCCATTTCTTTTGTTGGCAGTGTAAGGTATTGCAGTAACCTTGGGCCTAACCCGATGAAATGTCACTTCTGATTGGTTGGCATTGATATCTGTATCTGTGCTAAATGTGAGCTGTCGTTGCTGATTTTACTAGATATCTGGCTGTGATGCCATTCAAAAGGTTTCAGTGCTATAGAGGTTGTCAGCCAGAAAAATGCAGACGTTGACTGTCCGAATGCCTAATTAGTTTTGCATCAAAAATATAAACATGTATATAAAAAAATAAATGGGGTGCTAACACAAATCCAAAATGACAACGTTCTTTCTAAAGGGGGTTATCCACTTCTGTTTATAGATCTATCCCTTAAAGCGGAGCTCCAGCCGCAAATTTTTTTTTTTTAAAGTCAGCAGCTACTAACAGTGTAGCTGCTGACTTTAAATAAGGACACTTACCTGTCCTAGGCGCCCGCGCTGATGGCCCCCCCGATGCCGGTCCCGCGATCGCTCCGAGTCCCGCGCCGCCATTCACACTATGGGAAAAGGCAGTGAAGCCGTACGGCTTCACTGCCGTTTCCTACTGTGCCTGCGCGAGTCTCACGCTGGCTTGTGAATTGGCGCGCTGCTCTCTGAGAACACACACAGTTCCCAGAAAGCAGCGCGCCCATTCACAAGGAGAAGGAGAAGAAGAAATCAAACCGCGGAGTGGAAGAGGCAGATTACGGACTTCCGCATAGCAACAGCTATCTCGGGTGAGTATTTTTTTTTTTTTTTTTTTTTCAGGTATTTTTTTTTATTTTTTTTTTTAAACAACATGACAAAATGTTGTTTATATGGGTGGAGCTCCGCTTTAAGTTGTTTACTGATTAAAATATAAAGGTGCAACTTGATTTAGGTTTTTGTGTTATTTACATAGATTATCTAATCTTCCCTCTTTTATTTTGTGTCCTGTGTCAGTGGTGGGCAGGCAGCTTGAGTACAGCATTGGAAGTATTTTGAGCACTTGTAGCCTAGAATTTTCCAGTTTAAACAGCTGGTCACTACTGAATCTACATGTTTTGTGAATTCACCTGAGAGCCGAGGGACAGATCGGCTTCGAGTACCATCATCGCAGGTGCCCAGGACAGGTAAGTGTCCATATATTAAAAGTCAGCAGCTGCAGTATTTGTAGCTGCTGACTTTTAATATATATATTTTTTTCCGGCAGAACTCCGCTTTAAGTGTGTCATAAGGAGTGATTCTAACTGTGGGGGGGAAGGGCTAGAAGTGACATGACAGTGATCACTGCTCCTGATGACATGGAGCAGTAGATCTCTGTCCTGTTGCTAGGCAGAACAGGGAAATGCCTTGTTTACATAGGCATCTCCCCATTCTGCCTCTCCTCACCGCAATCGCGGGCCGCCGGCGAACATTGAGTTTGCGGGACCCGCGAGCACACTCCCGAGGCAAATTCAAAGAGACGTACAGGTACGCCTATTTGCCTGCCCATGCCGTTCTGCTGATATATATTGTGCATAGATTAATGGCATAAATTCCGGAATACATAATAATTTTTAGGGTTGTCCCGATACCACTTTTTTAGGACCGAGAACAAGTACTGATACTTTTTTTCAAGTAGTCGCCGATACCGAATACCGATACTTTTTTTAAAATGTGTCCCCAAATGCAGCCGTGTCCCCCCACAAATGCAGCCGTGTCCCCCCACAAATGCAGCCATGTCCCCCCACAAATGCAGCCATGTCCCCCACAAATGCAGCCATGTCCCCCCACAAATGCAGCCATGTCCCGAGGCAATGCCGCCATGTCAAAGTCACCCATATATGCAGCCATGTCCACCCTACCTAGCCACCGCCACCACCACCTGGGAACATCACAGCATTCATTTGAATAGCTGTACTGTTCCCGTCCGTATAGACACTCCCCCTTGCTCGGGAATGGACAGATCACGATCACCCATCCAATCCCGAGCAAGGGGGAGTGTCTATACAGATGGGAACACTACAGCTATTCAAATGAAAGCTGTGATGTTCCCGCACGATGTTTAACCATGCGGCGGCGGGCTTTGATGCGGTGGCAGCGTTCGGCGGGGGGACGGGGAGGGAAAAAGTATTCTATTCTGTATCGGGGGTATTTGCGGGAGTACAAGTACTTCCGCAAATACTCGGTATCGGCCCCAATACTGGTATCGGTATCGGGACAACCCTAATAATTTTGTTACTATTTTGTAGGTGAGTAAGAACAATTTCAAGCCACCTCCAAAAGTCGAGTCCAGTGTTGTCAGAATAGAACCAAAGAATCCTCCTCCACCCATCAACTTTCAGGTAAGTCACATGATGCTAGGGATTATTGTCACTTACTAGTTTTTATCCTTCACTATCAGTTGGCACTATGTTAGCAACCAATGAATTATTGTGTACTATTATATTTTGTGCTTTGTAAAGTCTAGTTAACACAGGTGAATGCCGGGTGACATCGGCCAGTTAAAAAAATAAAATAAATTGTATGGCAGCCGGTCTGACAAGTCGATTTTTGGCTCCTGATCAACCATTGGCTGAGAACGTTGGTCAGAGGGTTCTGGCGGGGAAGCTTCCCCTGTCATAACACAATAGATCAGCGGTGGAGCTTGCTGTACTAACATTGGATTGTTAGTACAGCGGCTCCAACCCAGTGTGTAATAGCCTTAAGGGTATGCTTATCCTCCAACCCAGCCCTGTTTATATCCAATTTAATTTCCATTCACCATTTTTGCTCTGTTACATTTGTCTCCTCTAAGCCCCACCTGCTTCTTAGTGTATGTGGAATAATTTCAGTAATCCATATGAGCAAGGATGCCTAGAATGTACAAATAGTTTGCATAATAGCTGAAAATTTTGGAGTTGATGAGAAATAAAGTTTTACTCTGATTTCAGGCAAAGAAAAGTAGGGTGCTAGAATAGGTAAACAAATGTGCAAGTGTTATAATGTGGCTCACTCAAATACTTCGGTGCTAATTTCCAGCTTGATTCAAACAGTGTTGATGTCATATGTCCATGCCGTCTTGTATAAGGAGTTTAGAGGAAGAACCTGCCAATCGCTTCTTTTTTTTTGTGCCTTTCCCATGATTTCCAACAATTGTGCCAAGTACTGTGTCCTGAACATTTTGATGACTTAATTGGCTACAATTTATTTTCTTTCATTTATTTTGTACAAGCAAGAAAATCAATTAGAGATTTTTTTTATTATTCATTCATTCATGTTGAGTACATCATAAGTGGGGTTTTTTGATGGTATGTTTTGATTAATGACATTGGTTATTTCATCAAGAGATGAGTCATTTTTCTTGATCTTTTAAAGTAGAACTTTTTTTTATTTTTTTCATTTTGGATAGAGTAAGGGAGAGTTATAACCCCTGATGGATTTTATTCCTACCATTTGTATCCCTTTAAAGAGATTTCCCTTCACTTCCTGTCCCATAGCCAAACAAGAAGGGAGAGGACATCTCTGCAAATTAAGGAAATTCCTTGGGGACCTCAGGTCACTAGTGTCCCTATTGGAAGATTTCCCCTCTATTACTTTTCTGGGGACAAACCCGAAATCTGGGATTATTATTTACTTTCACTTTCGATGATAATGGTTAACAGGAGACATAGAGAGGGGCACAGACGGCAATAAAACTGACAAGCATTCTAATCTCTCTGCATTCTATCCAAAACACAAAACAGGGTTTTGCCTTTTAGTTATACTTTAAATTGTAAATACTGTAAATTATATTATGCAATGATCAAATCATATGGAATAATAAAAAAAAATTGATGCATTGTAACATAATATAATGTATATTTTTTTTTTATAGGAGTGGGATGGCTTGGTGAGAATCGCCTTTGTAAGGAAAAACAAAACCCTTGCAGCATCTTTTAAGTAAGTTCCAACATTTTAAAGTAAAATTGTTGTTTTGGTAAATTTTTATTAGTCTTTTGTGTAGACATTACAACCATACAGGTTATGGTGAGAAGGTACTAAAGGGATCAAAAAGTCCTCCAAACAAATCCGGGAATAGTAAAGTAAAACTTTCTTAGAACAGAAGTCTCTATCCAGCATGTACCAAACAAGAATTATTCCTCATTTTAGGATATATATATATAATGTGTGTGTATGTATTTTTGGAAAACTGACAGTCTGACATATTTAGGCTCCATTCACATCTGAGCGACAAAACGCCGGCCGCCCGTCGCTCGAGATGTGAAATAACATTGCGGTCTATGGAGATGGTTCACATCTCAACGCCTGTCGCCTGAAAAAAAAGTCCCGGACCCTTTTTTTCAGGCGACATTGGCGTTCCCTCATAGACCGCAATGTTAAAGAAAGATTAAACTTTTTTTTTTTTTTCTACAGGCGGCAAGATAAGCCGCATACGCGGCGTATCGTGTCGCCTAGGTGTTAATGCAGCCTTAGTAAGAAATGTGGCAAGTTTTTTGAAGTTGCAGTTTTTTTTGTCACAATATTTTGAAAGAAGAATACATTTAAATAAACGTTTGTTTCCACAATTTACTGTGCAGCGTCATCATATGACTGATCTGCCGGTTATCAGGGATACTCATTGGTAACAGCAAGTTGAATTTTTTTTTTTTTTTAAGCATACTATCACATGGTACTGGGTGCTATCCTTGGCCCAGGTACCATGTGATAGCTGTGGGTCAAAAACACAAGAAAACACAGCTGTGTTGAAATTCATTTATAACAGCTTTGTTGACATTGTGCCACCTATGCGATCCTGCCACTAACCCAGTAAATGTACTGTAGCCAAATGACAGTTGATTAAGAAAAACCGCCTTTTGCATTTAGAGCCACTGTAATGCTGGCCATACACTCCACAAAAAATCGTCCAGACGAACTTTCGAAAAACTAAAGTTCTGTCGTGAGTGCAAACGATAGTGCCATCATGTAATGACCGATAAATCGTTCAGTGTAACATAAAAAAAAAAGGGGGTTCATTTTTTTTTTACATATACCTAGTGCAGAAAGTTTGGACAGGAAACAAATTAACCTTCCGATTTATGGTTCGTTCGGCAGAAAATTTCCAAACTTGTCCTTCGTTTTTTTCGGCTCAAAAACGTCCAAACGATTTCCGATTTTGTGCCCATTAACTGGCCGAAAAACGAAAGATCTTTCTTAACGACCGATTTTCGGTCGAATTTTCGTATAGTGTATGGCCAGCATAAGCCTCTGTATAAACAGATCTAGCGTGTTATTTATTTGTATTGTTTTGTTTGCAGATCCAGCGCAGTCCAGGAACTGTTAGAGAAGAATTACAGAATACATTGTTCTCTTCACAATGTTGTAAGTATCATCATAAGTTACTTACAGTAGGTGAAAGCCTAGCTGTTTTTAGGACCTTGTGAAAAAAACACTACAAAATGTATAGAGTTGTCCCCAAAACAAAAGGTAAGAGGAAATGTTCCAGTGGGCACTTTTTTATTGCATCTCTAGAAGCAGTAATAAGCCCAAAAGCAAACATTTATTATATTTCAACTTACCAATTATTGGATGTGACTAGTATATATTTTTTTAGGCTTTATTTCATTTTTATTTTCACCTGTTGACCCAGCCAGTTAGTCTGTTGTTTTTAACAAATGCTGTCCTGCAGATGTAGCAGTTAGAGGCTTGAGACAAATCATTTACCACAGACAGGGGTTCCTACAACAATCAGCTTCTGTTTATATAAAACCTTTTTCCTAAAAGGAGAAAAAAAAAAAGCTATTGCTGTAACTGCTTAAAAAGTGTTAGCTTGAGTTTGGCTTTTGTTTGTTGGTGTATCTAAATCCTCTAGTACATCTAACACTGCCATTCCCTAGAATAATGCTGTCCAAAGGTGTCTCTGTTGCGTAGGTACCTTAATACAGGAAGTTTCTTACTGGTCAGATAACCAGGTGAAATTTTAAGTCTTAAATTCTGTTTTGCAAACAGGCAATTCCAGAAGACTTCAGCATTTCTGAAAAAATTGAAAAGATACTTGCAGACACTGGATTTAGTGAGAAGCGCGCCCGCACCATGGACATAGATGACTTCATCAGGTATTTTTTTTTTATATATATATATATATATATATATATATATATATATATATATATATATATAATCTCATTCAGTTTACCGAACTGTACTTGCCATATTTGTAGGTTGTAAAGTTTGCATTGCAAAACTCCCTTTTCGTCTAATTTTGTATTTTTTTTATTTTTTTTTCAATCTTAGGCTACTGCACGGATTTAATGCAGAAGGAATCCATTTCTCCTAAATAATTGGGGAAAACCTGTGCCTATATAATATGAACAAAGCTTTCTATATTTGAGGAGGACATATCCTGTACAAAGCTAAACTTTAATTGAAATGTCAGCAAGCAACCCATGAGATGTTCTTTGATGCAGAGTTGAAAGTCCAAAACCCTCTTTTATAATGGAAAAACCATATAATATAATTAATATAATTATATATATATATATATATATATATATATATATATATATAATTATATTATTTGATTTGGACACATTTGTACAGTTTTTTTGGAATATTGTAAATGGTCTACATGTATTTATTGTTTTATGTTTCCTGGCAAATTCAGTAAAAAAAAAAAAAAAGTTAGTGAATCTTCTAATCTGTATGGCTGTGAAGAGTTATAGAATTTAAAATAAAACATGTTTTATTCTTTAAAACAGCCTTTCTTATTATGTAGCATTTTTCCTGTACTGTACGTACTCTGTTTTTATCTAGTGAAAAGTGTGGTGTGTAACTTTTTTTTCTTTTTTTTTTATAATATAAAAAAAAAATACTTAGACTAACACATAATAAAAAAATAAAAGGGAAAATCTCCTTCTCCCTCCCTCCCTCCTCTGAACTTTCATCTCCCATCCTATATTTTAGCCCCCATCATTCTGTATTATTTTATCTGGATTCAAAGAAAATACAGTCAATCCTGGGGTTATTAACCACGAGCCCCACAGCTATTATGATAGGCCTGTCGTTCCATTAATATTGTCTCATTTACTTGGGAACACCACTTCTCGAATATTGGTACACTGGGGGACATCAATTTTCTAGCTATTAGCTTACTGGCTATGAATAGCAATCTACCGATTGCGGTTAACACTTCCCTTGAATCCCTAGCTTTTCTTTCAGATACCCTAGTCAACAGGTTTTCGGATATAATTCTATTTGAGTATTATAAGCCCCATTAATTGTGGACAGCACCTATTGCCAATATATACTCAGTTTGAGGCATGTAACTTTACATCGATTCACATCTCAAGCCATCGTGTGAGAACTATCCCTTCTGCTATTGATACAGAAAGCACAATCGGGACATAAGTTCACATTTACTCTCTTCCTCAGCAGGCTTTTTTTGTGGACAGAAATTAAGACGAGGCCTATGGCCAAACATTTCTGCGAGGGGCCCCCCCCATCTACTAATTTTTTAGAATGGTTTGAGTGGATAGGACTCTCCTTAGTCAGCTAAACTCACGAGAAAAGTTAATTTTTTTTTTTGTATTTTTGATGCATGCTTGTGCAGTATGTTTCCTAGTGTGAAAGACACCTATTAGGCTGGTTTTCGCAGGACATGGATTCTTGGCTTTGAGTACATCACTAATGATGTCAAAGTATCGGGTTTCTAACTAGTTCCTAGTTGGGTCTTATGATGTGTGTTACCAGATGTGACTTCATTCTGGACCCAATATCTGTATAGCAGGGAGAAAGTTTCATAACACGATTTTTATTATGGGGTAGAGAAGCATTTACAGAGAGAGTTTATGTTACCAAAGTTCCCCCCAATTTACTAGAGAGGTATGCCACCACTCAGTCGGCATCAGGCATTGGTGATTGTTTGAAGACCCCCTCTCAAAGCAGCCTAATGCCTGATAATGCAGGCTGATATCAACATGGCAAAGATTGCATACTCTACTCGTTTGCTCTGGGGCATACCATACCAGGCTGGTTAATTCTTGGAGGGAACACTTCCTTTTTTTTTATATATATATATATATATATATATATATATATTTATATATATATATATATAAAATAACTTTAGACGTGCTGAACTTGTGTTTTACATTGCAGGTTCAGCCCTCTCCAGGTTTTTTTTTTTTACCTGTTCTGTACACCCCTGCTACAATGGGAGAAGGGCATTATCTGGATCGGCCGTCTACAGCTCTGCGGTCCAGAGATATGGTAACCGGACCACGCTATGGAAGATCAGGGATGGCCTGTAAGGTTTCCTTTTGGCACAGGATCCCATAAGCAGCAACCATACTTCATCAATTCACCAAATCATACTTTGAATCTGCATAGCTCACTGGCAAGGTGCAAAATAAGCTTTCAGTAAATTACAATGAACAGCTAAGTAGTATATAATTGTTGTTAAAAAGCAAACAGAAAGGAATGAAGATTCGTTGCTAACGTCTATGTGGATGAGGTAATGAGTGCTGAACCATAGTTGGTTTTTGGCACTAAGTTTGATGTTGGAATACATGGTAAACCAATAAGTACCTGTTCTGCCCCTCTAATCTAAGTACTGAAAGTGTGATCCCTATAACGGATCCAGTTGTGACAAGATAGCTGTAACTAACAGTCTCGGTAGAATTAGCAGACAGTGACTCGATCCAAATGACATCTTGCAGATCATAGAATGCTTTAATTGCAAACTTGTGCAGATTTTAATAGATGCGCTTTTGATAGGTTAAAAAAAAATCATGAGTCTAGCTCCAGCAATTACTTGTGCTCAGAACAGAAACGAAAGACACACTGAAAAGGGGATGGAACTGGCTATTCAGAGCATCTCCTAGCTATGGAGGGAGGAAGGGACTAAATTGATTAAAGGGGTTGTAAAGGTACAATTTTTTTTTCCTAAATAGATTCCTTTACCTTAGTGCAGTCCTCCTTCACTTACCTCGTCCTTCCATTTTGCTTGTAAATGTCCTTATTTCTTCTGAGAAATCCTCACTTGCTGTCTGTAACTTCACACAGTAATGCAAAGCTTTCTCCCTAGTGTGGAGTGTCATGCTCGCCCCCTTCCTTGGACTACAGGAGAGTCAGGACGCCACTAACACACAGCTCCTTTATCTGCAACGTAGAGTGTCCTGACTCTACTGTAGTCCAAGGGAGGGGATGAGCAAGACCTCCACACCAGGGGGAAAGCCTTGCATTACTGTGTGAAGTTACAGACAGAAGAACAGAAAGTGAGGATTTCTCGGAAGAAATAAGGACATTTAAAAGCAAAATGGAAGGATGAGGTAAGTGAAGGAGGACTGCACTAAGGTTAAGGAAGCTATTTAGGAGAAAAATAAATTGTACCATTTACAACCCCTTTTAGGCTCCAAGTCACCTCAAAAATCCTATCAAAGTAGTGCAGGAATCTTTTCTAAGTCACACAGGCCCAGATTCACGTACATCGGCGCATTATTGGACCGGCGTAGCGCACCACTTTTCCGTTAGACTTGCGTAATCTAGCCGCGTAATCCCGCGATTCACGAAGCTTTTGCGCAAGAGATTGCGCAAGCGTAAGGTTTTTTCCTGAGGCGTAAGGAGGAGTAATACAAATTGGGAGGGACGTGGGCGTGTTACATTGAAATGAGCCGTGACCCCAGCAAATGAAGGGCCGGCCGACTCGCGCATGGCGCGTGAAGGAAACCATGTCAGCCGTTGTGCGCATGCTCACAACTCGGGAGCGGCGCAATCAGTGAAATTGGAAATGGACTAGGGCAACTTTATGAACTACGCAGACAGCATAAATAGACAGACACAAATGCACTTCCTTTGCAAAAATACATCCCTTTGTATCCCTCCCTCTACAGCAAGGTGCTTTTGTTTGTTTTGTTTGTTTGTTTTGAGATATTTGGGGACTGTTTTGCAGAGTGATTTTTGTCTTTTATGTGTTTTCTTTGTTGTTATTTTGTTTAAATTATATTTTTCTGGGCATTTTTTATTTTTGCTGCATTTATTTAATTTTTTTGGTTCTGTTTGTGTGATTTTGGATGTGGGGGTGATATTCTGCGGAAAAGGGGTGTCACCCTCATTTGTGGTGGAGAAGTGATCCCCAGGTCTGTGTGAATGGTGTATGAATGTCAGTGACATAATTGGAGACGTGCATGGCGTTGCAGCTCACAAGTCCTGATGGTGGACTGGTGCCAATCCAATGTGAGCATGTGGTGTGTGTGTGCTAGACCACAGTGGTGTGCATCATGCATTCTCATTGTGCCATGATTAGTGTGTGTGTTTAACGTGCAAAGATGCATAATGTGAGCTGCCTGAGATGGGGCATGAGATGGGGTACCAGTGCATATGCAGAGTCACCTTGAAGGGAAAAGACAGGAGGATGAGTCATGTGTGCCACTTGTGAGGTGTGCATCACGGGAGGGGAAGTCATGCCTGCCACAGTCACTCACCAACCAGCCAGTGCCCCATACATGTTCTTTTCGAAATTGGGGATGGGGCTCTGATTGTAATGTAGCTGTCATGGGTGTCATGGGTAGTGTCATGTGTTGGGCTGGATGTCCTCCTGCAGGGTTTGGTAATTCCAGGATGGCATGAGGGTGAATCTGAAATGCGAGACACCTCAGAATCACTCATGCCAAAGATGTCTATGCGTGTGGATAATCCTCTCCCGTGAAGTGAGGGGCTTGTATCAGATAAGAATATTGTATTAGATTAATTTAAATTGTAAATTTTATATAAGCAAATAAAAAAAATAAAAAAAAACATCTCCCGTGCCCTCCTAGTGCCATCCTCCGTGCCCTCCTCCTTCTTTGTTCATTAAAGTCAGTAGTAAGCTATGCGCGACGATGCCCCTGGCATGTTGGCATACAGATTGTTGGGCAACACGTGTGACTGCTGAACTCCTCATAACAGTGTTGCTTTATCTGACAATTAGACTTTTTTTCAAAATTTAGACCAGCTTTTAGGTCCTCTAACTTTAGACAGAACATTTTGCTTTGCGCACATCGCGTAGCTGCGCAGCAACTGCGTTTTTTTGTGAATCCCCGTAACTCCCTCATTAGCATATTTGACTAGCAAAAATGGTGTGTCTAGCGCAGTTTTGCGCGAAGGGAAGCGAATGTCTAATTCAATACGCCGGACCAAAAAAGTAGATTTCTGGCGTATATTGTTTTGTGAATCGCGTCCAACTATACGCACGCGCACATTTAGACTTACGCACGCGCAACAGCAGTTGCGCAGGCGTAATCGCTCTGTGAATCTGGGCCACAGACTTTAACAGGTTCTATTGAAATCAATGGGCTGCAACTTTGTGTCTACAACAGTATACATTAAAAACAGGGGTTATAGTTAGCACACATTTGCAAATACATGCGTGAGCTGGGAGGTCCCCCATTATTTCTGCAGTACTAACTCTTGTTAGTCCACAGTGGATGCACATGCATTCTAATGGATAGATTTCGGGGGCAGGTGGGCCTGGAGGTAGCCCATCCCTCCTTAAAGGCACAGGGGCACACTGGACACCTAGAACAATGGTAACAAAGGTGTCTAGTGTGTCCCCTTACCAATATTACATCAGTAACAAACAAAATGGCCCCTGCCCCCACCTATAATTGGCATTCATTGCAAGAAGCATATGGAAGGGCAATGCTCTATCTACCCATTAGAATTCATGTGCTTCCACTGTGAAAACTCGTAAATTTACAAGAGTTAGGAATGCAGATAATACTGGGGTGCCGTGAAGTGGCTCTGCAGCTTGCAAATGTGTGCTAACCAAACACCTGTGTTAAACGCATATTGTTAGGTTATTTCAGTTGGTGAGTTGAGCGTGGAATTTTCTCTGGTTTTGTTTTGATAAAGTACAGTACCTGCCAGCACCCCCCTCAGCTCAATCCAACTATACAGGGAGTGCAGAATTATTAGGCAAGTTGTATTTTTGAGGATTAATTTTATTATTGAACAATAACCATGTTCTCAATGAACCCAAAAAACTCATTAATATCAAAGCTGAATATTTTTGGAAGTAGTTTTCAGTTTGTTTTTAGTTTTAGCTATTTTAGGGGGATATCTGTGTGTGCAGGTGACTATTACTGTGCATAATTATTAGGCAACTTAACAAAAAACAAATATATACCCATTTCAATTATTTATTTTTACCAGTGAAACCAATATAACATCTCAACATTCACAAATATACATTTCTGACATTCAAAAACAAAACAAAAACAAATCAGTGACCAATATAGCCACCTTTCTTTGCAAGGACACTCATGCAGCCTGCCATCCATGGATTCTGTCAGTGTTTTGATCTGTTCACCATCAGCATTGCGTGCAGCAGCAACCACAGCCTCCCAGACACTGTTCAGAGAGGTGTACTGTTTTCCCTCCTTGTAAATCTCACATTTGATGATAGACCACAGGTTCTCAATGGGGTTCAGATCAGGTTAACAAGGAGGCCATGTCATTAGTTTTTCTTCTTTTATACCCTTTCTTGCCAGGCACGCTGTGGAGTACTTGGACGCGTGTGATGGGCATTGTCCTGCATTAAAATCATGTTTTTCTTGAAGGATGCAGACTTCTTCCTGTACCACTGCTTGAAGAAGGTGTCTTCCAGAAACTGGAAACTGGGAGTTGAGCTTGACTCCATCCTCAACCCGAAAAGGCCCCACAAGCTCATCTTTGATGATACCAGCCCAAACCAGTACTCCACCTCCACCTTGCTGGCGTCTGAGTCGGACTGGAGCTCTCTGCCCTTTGCCAATCCAGCCACGGGCCCATCCATCTGGCCCATCAAGACTCACTCTCATTTCATCAGTCCATAAAACCTTAGAAAAATCAGTCTTGAGATATTTCTTGGCCCAGTCTTACGTTTCAGCTTGTGTGTCTTGTTCAGTGGTGGTCGTCTTTCAGCCTTTCTTACCTTGGCCATGTCTCTGAGTATTGCACACCTTGTGCTTTTGGGCACTCCAGTGATGTTGCAGCTCTGAAATATGGCCAAACTGGTGGCAAGTGGCATCTTGGCAGCTGCACGCTTGACTTTTCTCAGTTCATGGGCAGTTATTTTGCGCCTTGGTTTTTCCACACGCTTCTTGCGACCCTGTTGACTATTTTGAATGAAACGCTTGATTGTTCGATGATCACGCTTCAGAAGCTTTGCAATTTTAAGAGTGCTGCATCCCTCTGCAAGATATCTCACTATTTTTGACTTTTCTGAGCCTGGCAAGTCCTTCTTTTGACCCATTTTGCCAAAGGAAAGGAAGTTGCCTAATAATTATGCACACCTGATATAGGGTGTTGATGTCATTAGACCACACCCCTTCTCATTACAGAGACGCACATCACCTAATATGCTTAATTGGTAGTAGGCTTTCGAGCCTATACAGCTTGGAGTAAGACAACATGCATAAAGAGGATGATGTGGTCAAAATACTCATTTGCCTAATAATTCTGCACTCCTGTATGCACAAGAGCAGCATCTCTCTCCTCATTGGCCAGAGAGGCAGCAGCGAGAGCTATTGGCTCCTGCTGCTGTCAATCACAGCCAATGAGGAGCGGGTGGACACAAGGAAAGCTCTGTGTGTGAATGAAAATACAGAGCCAGCTCAGGAGCAAGATACCACAAGTGCCCCCCGAGCAAGCAGCTTTCTATAGGGGTGCTTGGCAGGGGAGAGGAGACAAAAGCATTGGTGGGGGACCCCAGAAGAGGAATATCGGGGCTGCTCTATGCAAAACTTTTGCACAGAGCAGGTAAATATAGCGTGTTGTTAAAAAAAAATTGCCATTACAAATACTGTCACATTTCCCCGAAAGGTCTCAGTGTATTCTAATGGCCTACCCCTAGCAAGGTATATTCGCTGACCATGATCATAGGGATTTTACAATGGTACCACTTAACCATCAAAATAATTTGTATTCCTTTAAATTGTTTTTATTGTATAAAAGAATTAGTATAAAAATATTGCAGTTGATATAAAAAGCTACATAATACCAACACCGGGTAGGCTCATGCCACATCAGTTATCACAAAATACCACCCAGAAGACTGTTCACGCATCTAGATAACATTACAAGAGGTTACGGTTCTTGAGACTCCTATCTCAATGTGTTTTTTTGAACTTCAGATCAATTTCATCAAGAGGAAATCGGAGGTATTGAGTTTCTGCAATATATACACAAAGAAATTATATTTACATCTTTTATACAGTATATTTTATTCAAGGTCTATGTTATCCCAATGTTTCATATTTCTGAAATGTTCCTGCTGTACCACTTGTATGTAACATGGTCCTGTTCTCTTTGTATTACTTCCTTGGTGTGAAATCTCTGCCAGTCCCTTTGCTTTCCAAAGTCGGACCAAACTTGGCATGAGAGCACATCCAAACCAACAAAGTCAGTTTACTTCTTTATATTGCGAGCACAGCCTGTCTGTCCTCCAGTGGTCAGATGCCCCCCTTTACTGCACAGTTCATCACTGGGAAGATCATTGTACTGCTGTTACTCTGCTTCCTGTTGACATGCCCCCTTGCAGTCTCCACCCCCAGCTCTCTAAGCCCCTTATGCAGCTAAGGACAGAACTTGTGATAAAAAAAAGTATTTTTGCCTGTATATCAGAACCCCATAAAGGGAGCGGCTCATGTCTCTATCAGACTGGAGGCCCCGCACAATAGGTGAGGCACGGGGGTCTGGAGAAAGGTGAGTGACGGGGGGGGGGGGCAGGGGGAAGGTGAGTGACGTGGTCAGGGGGAAGGTGAATGATAGGGGTCTGGGGAAACGCGAGTCAAGGGGGTTTAGAGAAAGGTGTGTGACGGGGGTCTGTGGGAAGGTGAGTGATGGGGGTCAGGGGGAAGGAGAGTGATAGGGGTCTGGGTGAACGTGAGTCATGGGGGTTTGGAGAAAGGTGAGTGATGGGGGTCAGGGGGAAGATGGGTGATGAGGGTCAGGGAGAAGGAGAGTGACGAGGATCAGGGGAAGGTGAGACATGAGGGTTAGGAGAAAAGTGAGTGACAGGGGGAAGTTGAGTGATGGGGGTCTGGGGAAACGCGAGTCAAGGGGGTTTATGTGATGGGGGTCTGGGGGAAGGTGAGGGACGGGGGTCTGGGTGAACGTGAGTCATGGGGGTTTGGAGAAAGGTGACGGATGGGAATCAGGGAGAAGGAAAGTGACGGGGGTCAGGGGGAAGGAGAGTGACGGGGGTCAGGGAGAAGGAGAGTGATGGGGGTCAGGGGGAAGGAGAGTGACGGGGGTCAGGGAGAAGGAGAGTGATGGGGGTCAGGGGAAAGGAGAGTGATGGGGGTCAGGGGAAAGGAGAGTGATGGGGGTCAGGGGAAAGGAGAGTGATGGGGTCAGGGAGAAGGAGAGTGACGTTATTATTATTATTGCTCTTGCTCCAACGATTGCGGCGATACCTCACTTGTGTGGTATGAACACTGGTTTCACATATGCGTTTGCTTCTGTGTGTGAGCTCGTCGGGACGGGGCGCTTTAAAAAAAAATGTTTTTGTTTTCTTATTTATTTTACTTGATTTGATTTATTTTTACACAGTTAAAAAAAAAAAATGGGTCACTTTTATTCCTACCGTATTACAAGGAATGTAAACATCCCTTGTAATAGAAAAAAGCATTACAGGTCCTCTTTAACCACGGCGGGCGGAATGCTCTATTGTTCTGACAGGACATCATATGACGTCCTGTCATTTAAAGCCGCTAGGGGGTGAGCGCGCCGCCGGCAGTGCGTGCGCCTGTCACGTTACTGGGAACACCGTGCGCTTGTCCGGCGGCTGCGATGGCCGCCGAACACGCGATTGCCCAGTAACTAAGCAGGGACGTGGAGCTCTGTGTGTAAACACAGACTCCACGTCCTGTCAGGGAGAGAGGAGACCAATCTGTTTCCCTTGTACATAGGGACACAATCGGTCACCTCCCCCAGTCACCCCCCTCCCCCTACAGTTAGGACACTACTTAGGACACACATTTAACCCCTTCCCAGCCCCCTAGTGGTTAACCCCTTCCCTGCCAGTCACATTTCTACAGTAATCAATGCATATTTATAGCATTATTCACTGTATAAATGTGAATGGTCTCAAAAATGTGTCAAAAGTGTCCGATGTCTCCGCTATAATGTCGCAATCCCGAAAAAAATCGCAGATCGCCACCATTCCTAGCAAAAAATAAATTTAAAAAAATCACAATTATGTCCCCTATGTTGTAGGCAATATAACTTTTGCGTAAACCAGTCACTATACGGTTATTGCGATTTTATTTAAAAAAAAATGTAACCAAAAATATGTAGAAGAATATGTATCGGCCTAAACTGAGATAAATGTATTTATTTATTTTTTAAATGGGATATTTATTATAGCAAAAATCAAAAAATATTGTGTTTTTTTTTTTAAATGTACGCTATTTTTTTGTTTATAGCCCAAAAAATAAAAACCACACGGGCGATCAAATACCACCAAAAGAAAGCTCTATTTGTGGGGAAAAAGGATGATAATTTTGTTTGGGAGCCACGTCGCACGACCGTGCAATTGTCGACGCAGTGCCGGAAGCTAATATTTTGTCTGGGCAGGAAGGGGGTGTAGGTGCACAGTAGGCAAGTGGTTAAAGAGGACCTGTCATGCTTTTTTCTATTACAAGGGATGTTTACATTCCTTGTAATAGGAATAAATGTGACCCATTTTTAAAAAAAAAAAGAAACTGTGTAAAATAAATCAAATCAAAAAATAAATAAGAAAACAAAAACATTTTTTTTTTAAAGCGCCCGTCAAGCTCACACGCAGAAGCAACCGCATACGTGAAAACAGTGTTCATTCCACACAAGTGAGGTATCGCCGCAATCGTTGGAGCGAGAGCAATAATTCTAGCCCTAGACCTCCTCTGTAACTCAAAGAAAGCAACCTATTTTTTAAACGTCGCCTATGGAGATTTTTAAGGGTAAAAGTTTGACGCCATACCACGAGCGGGCACAATTTTGAAGCGTGACATGTTGGGTATCAATTTACTCGGCGTAACATCGTCTTTCACAATATAAAAAGAAAAATGGGCTAACATTACTGTTGTCTTATTTTTTTTATTCAAAAAGGTGCTTTTTTTTCCCAAAAAAAGTGCACTTGCAAAACCGCTGCGCAAATACGGTGTGACAAAAAGTGTTGCAATGACTGCCATTTTATTCTCTAGGGTGTTAGAAAAACAAATATATAATGTTTGGGGGTTCTTAGTAATTTCCTAGCAAAAAAAACTGTTTTAAACTTGTAAACACGAGTCTGAAAAACAGGCAAGGTCCTTAAGTGGTTAAAGGAGAATTATACAAAGAAAATTAGTTAAACCCACAGATGCTTTTTTTTACTACTCTTTATATTGGCTTTTGACATTTACAAATGCAGCGATTTAGAATTTGGGTGAAAAGTTTAGCACTGGGAAACACTATTTGAAAGATAAAAAGTGCATTTTATATACAACTATATAGATCAGACCAAAATGAGGGACAGAGGGACTTTGTGGCAAATCAGGGACAGTTGGGAGCAATGTTCTTGTTCATGTTTGAGCACTTCAATAAAGTTTTGTCTTCAGTAGAAATAATCGGCGGGTCACATGACTCTGTATTCCTCACATGACCACAACAGTGCAGGGAAGATATTTGAGCCACACCCTCAGGGGCTGGGACGGTTTGGATTGGTCGGTGGGCGGGCGGGTGATTCGGTATGATGGCGGGGAGAGGCTCGGTAGATGTGCCAGGCGGCGGGGACAATCCGGTGCTGAAAAAACTCCGGGAGCAGAGCGCCGTTCTGTACCGGGTGTCGGTGTCCGGTAGCGGTGATTCCACAGCCTCTATTAGGGTGGAGGAGGACATCCTGCGGAGGTGAGTACATACCGGGGGGGGGGGGTGGAGCATTGCAGACATCAGTACCGCGGAATTGTTTATATCCCGACCCCAGAGACATACACAGGGCGGGACTCACCTACCGCCATGTGTCTGGATGACAGGACCCTAAACCACAAGGGCCACTCTGGTCTGTGAGGGACACTGCAGTCTAGAAGGACCTTTCTAATCTGTGAGGGCCACAAGGCAGGATCTGGCCCCTGAGGGCTGCTGCAGTCTATAAAGACCCATAGGGGTGTTCTGGTGCTGGCAACCCATCAATCGCATTCTACCCATCGATCAAGGGGAAAAGGTCACCGGTGAACCCCGATTGTTCTTTAACTGGTTGCCGACCAGCCGCCGCAGTTATATGGTGGCAGGTTGGCTCCCCTGCGCGAGAGCCCGTAGCGCTTAGCGGCCACCCGCGATTGCTGGGTACAGAGCGAGGATCGGGAGCTGTGGGTGTAAACACACAGCTCCTGGTCCTGTCAGGGAGAGAAATGCTGATCTAGCGAGTCCACCCCCCCCCCCTACAGTTAAAACACACCCAGGAACATACTTAACCCCTTCCTCGTCCCTAGTGTTAACCCCTTCACTGCCAGTGGCATTTTTATAGTAATCGATGCATTTTTATAGCACTGATCGCTATAAAAATGCCAATGGTCCCAAAAATGTGTCCGCCATCATGTCGCAGTACCGAAAAAAAAATCGCTGATCGCCACCATTACTAGTAAAAAAAAATATTAATAAAAATTATATAAAACTACCCCATATTTTGTAAACGCTATAACTTTTGCGCAAACCAATCAATAAACGCTTATTGCGATTTTTTTTTTTTTTTTTTTACGAAAAATATGTAGAAGAATACGTATCGGCCTAAACTGAGGAAAACATTTTTTTATATATATTTTTGGGGGATATTTATTATAGCAAAAAGTAAAAAAATATAGCTTTTTTTTTCAAAATAGTCGCTCTATTTTTGTTTATAGCGCAAAAAATAAAAAGCGCAGAGGTGATCAAATACCACCAAAAGAAAGCTCTATATTTAAAAAAAAAAAATGGACGCCAATTTTGTTTGGGAGCCACGTCGCACGACCGCTTAAATGGCAGTTAAAGCGACGCAGTGCCGAATCGCAAAAAGTGCTCTGGTCATTGGGCAGCAATATGGTCCCGGGGGTTAAGTGGTTAAATCAGCAGCCCAGTGCCCAGAACTGCATGTCTGGGGCGTCAGGAAATAAGAATTGCTCATGCCTGGTGCCAAGCAAAAAAAGACGGGGGGGGGGGGGGGGGAAGTTGCAGTGATTAGGTGGGACTCATGGGGGACGGACGGGCGAGGCTGATAGGCTGCTCTGCTGAGCACTGATAGACGGCAGTAAGGGAAGGGTGACCCATGAAGCCCAGCTGTAAACCTGGCAAGATGTCTGAGGTGGGCACGCAGTGAGAGCAAGCTGTGCTTATCACAGCACTGTCCACCAGAGGGCGTCGGTTTTGACATGGAGGTATATATTCTGTTCCAGCAGGCCACAGAACTACGGCTGCAATTATCAGCTGCTCCGCACACCCGCGTGCGAGCCCCTCGACCACTGCTGCGGTGTAAGCCAGGACGCAGTTTCCTGTTGCCAAAACAACCTGGCGCCTGGGTTTTGTCGAGCTTTGGTTTACAGTACGGAGGCACCCTGCCATCTTCAGGCTGCAGTGGCATCTATATGCCAAATGCTCGTTCGTTCGTGAAATAACCTCCAGTCTGTGTGTGATTTCTGTTTCCTAGCTAATATAGTGATGATAATATCAGGAACAACTCTAATTGGTTCCTGATCATTAGTGGGGACTAATGCAGTAGGTGACGGGCCCTGATCTGACAGCTGGGAGCTGTCAGAGAACATTGTCTACATCCCTCAGTATGAGGGAACAATAACCCTAAACAAAATAGCTGCACTGGTTGTGTTGTTTTCTGTCTCCTGCAAATTCGCTCTGTGCATATTTCTGTTACATATTTTGTAGTATGTTTAATCCTTTTGTGTTTTTTTAAATCACTTTAATTTTGTGCTTTTGCAGGCTGCGGGAACAATTAAAGCAGCAGAAGTTTGATCTCCAGAACAGACTTGGTGCAGGTATATCCTAACTTTTCTTGTTTTAGTCCCCATTTCTATGTTTCTGTACCTACTCCAACACAGTAGTCTCACACATACACCTACAAAGGGATCATTTTTCTTTAGGCTGCATTCACATGACAGGAGGGTGTGACCGGCTCTAAATGGAGCCTGTTCACAAATCTCTGTGGCGGCTGCGGAGTGGATTGCACAGGAGTCCTGTGCATCTTTGGTTTTGTTTCAGGTCCAAATTCAGGCAAAAAATTGGGCCTGAAACTGAGTACAGGGACGCACCGGACCCCAACTGTGAGCCCCATGCGAATTAACCTCCCTGGCGGTCTTCCCGTGTGTGGCACGGGGTGAGATTTTAAAGCTACGATCGGTAACCCCGTGCCACACACGGACTTGCCTCGCTGGATGCAGAAAAAAGTTTACTTACCTTTTCTCTGCGATCCAGCGATGAATCCCCGCAGTACACGGCGGGCGGATGTCCGCCTGTTGCTGTGTGTTCCGCCGATTCCCTTCCCTGCGAGCGTCGCGACGTAGGGGGGGGGAACGGCGCCAAATTTAAAAAAGTAAACAAACACTATACATACAGTACACTGTAATCTTATAGATTACAGTACTGTATGTAAAAAATACACACCCCCCATGTCCCTAGTGGTCTGCCCTGTACACTACATGTCCTTTTATATAATAAAAACTGTTCTTTCTCCCTGCAAACTGTAGATTGCCCATAGCAACCAAAAGTGTCCCTTTATGGCAAAAATTGTTTTAGAGCAGCTAAAAAACAGCGATAATAAATTAGAATCACTTGCAGAATTTAGCGATAGCGATTTGTGGGGAAATTCGTCATAAAAAAAAAAAAAAATGACAGCAAAAATTCTGCAACTGAGCAAATTTCAGTGATTTTGATTTGATTACATTATTGAATAATTTTTACTATAATTATATTATTATTTGTTATAATTTTTTATAATTATTTATTATATTATAATTTTTAATAAGAAAAAAAAAAAATCATACCCAGGATGCCTATTAGACTCTTGTTTGGATAGATTTCAGTGAGTTATTCCTAAGAATTACAAGCCTACAGTATAAAACGCCAAATTCCCTTGCAAATAATGGTACCGCTTTTAGCACCTAAAATCTGAAAGAATCATACCGCCAGGGAGGTTAAGTGTGAACCCAGCCTTAGTTTGCAGCCCTACCATACAACTATTTTTAATGTGAATTAGGTTACATTTAGGCCACTTTCACACAAGGCACACTGCGGTTGCGATCTGCTTGCTCAGCAGGGGGCCTGACCACTGATCCCTGCTGAGCAGGCGAATGACAGGTCTGTGTCCATTCTGCTTATGCACAGACGGCTCTCCTCTGCAGGCGGCCCGATGTAAACAGGCTGCCTGACTGCCACCTGCTGGACAGAAGGGCAACAGTTCCCCATCCGTCTTTTTGGTGAATTGGGTCCGAATATTTTTATTTTTTATTTTTTTTTTTATTTTATTTTTCAGTTTTTTTTCAGTTTTGACCGTTATGTATTCTTCTACATACTTTTGGTAATAAAAATCACAATAAGCGTATATTTATTGGTTTGCGCAAAAGTTATCGCGTCAACAAAATAGGGGATAGGTTTATAGCATTTTTATTATTATTATTTTTTTACTAGTAGTGGCTGCGAGCTACATATTTTTTTTTTTTTTTCAGGACTGTGACATTATGGCGGACACTTGACATATTTTTTGGGACCATTGGCATTTATACAGCGATCAGTGCTATAAAAATGCACTGATTACTGTAAAAATATCAGTGGCAGGGAAGGGTTAACACTAGGGGGAGATCAAGGGGTTAATGGTTTCCTTGGTGTGTTTCTAACTGGGGGGGGGGGGGAGGGGTGGGACTGACCTAGAGGAAATTGCAGACCGTGGTTCCTAGCTATTAAAAACTCACAATCTCTTTCCTCAGCTCACAGTACAGGGATGTGTGTGAGTTTACACACACACACACGCGTCCCTGTTCTGCCTCTCGCGCCCGCGATTGCTAGCGGGCAGCAGTCATCGCGACTGTTGGTCATAAGCATCGGCACCCCCGCAATGCAGCGCGCGCCTGCTATCCCGCTTAAAGCGACTGACGTACACCTATGGCAGTTCACAGGATTGTGCCAACCTGCCGCTATATAATGATGGCGGCTGGTCGGCACGTGATTACAGGTGTTTGTTTTGCGAGTATTTATGCGCATTCGTGCACACGATGCATTTTTAGGGAAAATTCATTATTTATGCTCATAAGCGCATATTTGTGCCATGTGCAAGAGGTCTAAAAGTTGAGCTTTTATCTTGTGCTCCCCTATCTTATTTATGAACTAGTTTGAGGTTTAATGACCAAGCTTGACCCTTTACAAGCAATGTTTACATTTTATATAATACTGTAAATGACCAGCCTTTATCTCTAGATTTGCAGTCTAGTTTTGACCCCTAGCTTTTTCCTGCTCCGTTCTTCTGTTATAGGCATTAGAACTTCTGACATGTTCTCCAACAACTGTGATAAAACCAGCCTGAATTTTGTGTCGTGGTAGGTGCTTTAAATAGATTAGCAGAGAGCTGGTCTATTCACAGCACAGCTCTGCATTTTCTTCCTTTTTTCTGCCTATGTGTAGAGAGGGTGTGTGCCTTTCCTCCAATCGGCTGTCTTGCAGTGTATGGCAAGAATCCACACCCACAGGTGAATCAGGAAGAGAAAATTCAAACATAATGTGCACTTTCTAAACAGTATATAAAAATGAAGACAGCACATTTACATGTGAAACTTATGTAGGATGATTTGTTTCATCCCTGCGTATCATCTGAGGCTCTTCACTTCACTGGGTATGTTTAAGGGTTTACATCCTCTTTAATTATTGTGGCTGGTGCTTTTGCATTGAAGTCAATAGGATGCAGCATGCCATTATCGGCACATTTTTTCTATTAGCAAAACTGGCCAATAATTTTCAGCGGCTGATATATTGGTGCATCCCTAGAATATATATCTTCTGCTTAAAGTGGAACTACACTGAATCTGCACTCCACAAACAAAACATGCTATTTGATTAATGTGTTTTTTTTTGTTTGTTTTTTTGAGCAAACTCCTACATGCTTTTATTTTACTGAGAAATCACTTTAAAAAAAAAAACCTAGCACTTATAGCCGTGGCCATCTTGAGTTAGGGCAGTTGGTTCAAGTAGCCTTTACTTCCTGGAATCCATCTTTCTTGAACTCGGGCATGCAGGCTGGAGGGTGTGATCAGCAGGAGAAAAGGGGTTTTCTCGGCTAGAGACTCCTGGGATGTATGACATCCTTTGCCTAGGACTGGAAACCTAAAAGTAAGGCTGCTTTCACACTGAGGAGCTAAAAAATAGCACATGTATAGAGCCTCTCCTTTTAATCCAATGTGAAAGCCCGAGTGCTTTCACACTGGAGCGGTGCACTGGCAGGACGGTAAAAAAAAGTCCTGCTAGACGCATTTTTGCGGTGCTATAGGAGCGGTATCTACAGCGCCTCTGCCCATTGAAATCAATAGCCAGCGCAGCGCCAATGCAGTGGCGCTTTGTGGATGGGTTTAAGCCTTTTTCGACCACTAGCGAGGCTTAAAAGTGCTACTGTAAAGCACCGCTAAAAATAGTGGCGATTTACCCCCGACTCCTCCGCGCTGGCAGTGTGAAAGCAGCCTAACTGAAGAAATGTAATTAAAAAAAAAAGTTTTAACAAGTAAATCTACTTATCTATTTTTTTTTTTGCTATCAGTAGAAGGAAAATTGGCAATGTTGATGAGAGAGTGAGGTTCCACTTTAAGTGTTTTATTTGTATCGTATGCTGCACTTTAATTACCAGCATCTGTGGCTGGTTTACTTTAAACTGAGATGTGTTTTTCTTCTAAAATCTGGGAAAAGCACCCAGTTGGTGTCCTGTAAGTGTTCTGCCCTTCTGTAGATGCAATGCTATAATATTTTGAGTGGCAGGAACAATCTCTGTTTTCGGTTGTATTAATCCTAAAGTGACCTATTACTACTAATGGCAATACCTGCAGAAAGATGAGGCTTTTTATTCCTCCAGCAGTCAGTGAAAAGCTGCCACAATGCTGCTCCCAGCCCCTCGATTATTTGACTCTTCTGAGTATGTGAACTCCGGCTTCCTCCGCTATACATCTCTAAAGCACATATAAGCCAGTAGGGGGAACTTCTGCATGCAATGGTATTCAACTCATTCAGCCAGTTAAATGCTTGTTGCATTTCATGACATAAGCTACAGGTTTGCCGTTTCTTTCTGCAGTCATTGTCATTGACAGACTAGTGACAGGGTGACTTTAATAAAACAACCATTACCTATGAATTCCCTGATTCCTTATTTCTAACATTCACTGCAGGTGAAATATCTGTCGATGAAGTGGAGTACATCACCGTGGAGAATCTAAAGGAGGCGTAAGTGTTTTTTTATTTTTTGCCCATCCAAGCACCTGCATTATACATCCTTGTCCAACTCTATGAAGAGACATCCTGCCATCATTGTAAAGTCTGAAGTAAGGAAGCTGTTGTTACTTGCATCCCGTTTCCCTCTGCGCCTATTATGTCATAAGACAAAAACAGAACATTTCATAGCTCAACTGACCAACCAAATTAACCTGTTTAACGGTCTGCGTTAAAATCAGGGGTTTAGTTAACACGCAATTTCAAATGCATGCAAAAGCTGCAAGGCCTCTTCACGGCACCCTGTGTATGCTTCAAGACCTAAACACTATTACATTTATGAGCGTCTCCACAGTGGAAGCGCATGCATTCAATGGATAGATAAGGGCCAGGTGGGCCTGGAGGCAGCCCAATCGATCCCCCCCCCCCCTTAAAGGAACAGGAGCACACTGGACACCCAGTATGTAGCAAAGGTGCCCAGTGTGTCCCCGAACCATATTCACACCAGTAACAAACATATGGCCCCTGCCCTCATCTATAACTGCCCTTCACAGCAAGGAGTACATGGAAGGGAAAACGCATAAAAGAAGCATTGCTGACGCAAAATACATTGGACCTTACCAATCTAAAAATATTCTAAAGACAAAATAAAGGAAGATTAAAGTGTTTGTAAACTCCAAAACCATAAATGTATTTTGTGCAGCTTTTATCTACCTAGTCTAATTCTTTCTTTTTTTTAACCTGTTGTCACCTTGCTGTGCCTGTTCATAGAGATGTGACGATGCACAGTAAGCCTGTAGTCCCCAGTTGTAGACTTGCATCATGCTGCCAGTTAGTGTTGCACACGCTTCTTGCGTTGCACTGGCAAGTTCGCTGGTGGCGGCTCAGAATTGATGTAGACAGCACCTCAATGTGCTTCTTCACTTCACACTGCTGGAAGGGGACATAAATCTTCCCCATGGCATTGAGCAGGGCACCTAGAAATACCCTGACTTCGCAGCAACCTTGCAGAGTGACACCACAGCTTCTGCGTTAGATCCGTTTACTGCCCTAGCCATGAACATCAGGGATGATGCAGCAGTGTTCATGTGGCTGAAGAAACAAAGACTTTAAAAAGGTATTTAGCAAAGGCTTTTTAAAAGTTTTTATGCAGTATATGATGGGACAGTGATCCTATATAGTATTGCCACTAAACGTCTCAAGTATATTGACATTCCATCCCTAGCACAGCCTTTGGTATTTCCACTATATCGTACCCTCGGCGCATGCTGTACATCCCATTATCCATGGCAGGAGTGATATGACCCCCCTCCAGTACACAGGCACCTTTAGCTTTATCCTTCATGGGAGAAGAGAAGAGAACTTTGTTTCCTGCCAATCACTGGAGGTGTCCTTCGCCCGTTCATCTTTTCACTTTCTGTCTGCTTCTATGTTCATTACCACTTCCCAGCTTGCCTTTGCAGAATACAAGGGCTCCTTCTGTCCAGTCAGCAGTGCTAGAAATGCCTGCTGCACACAATTTTATGCATATGCAATGCACCCACTCTGACCATATATTCACAGCAGACAGACCACTTGGTTGCATTATGCAGTCAGAAAACACTCAGTTACACTTCTGACACAACTCGCAGGTTCTCGCCTTCAGCGTGCCGTCGCTTGAAGCCTGCTCGGATACAAATCAAAGCTTCTCTGTCCCTGTTCTGTAGGTGATGGATCCAGGGGAGAAATCCGGAGTCTTAACAGACCTTTGTCTGCATAAAGAGAACCTGTCATAGTAAAAGAAATGTATCGTGTCCCAACTTTCAACTTCTTCCTCTCCTTTCTTACACGACCTGTCTTAAAGTGGTAGTACATTTTAGAAAAAATAAAAATGTCACCCTGCTAGGCAATGCTTAAAACAAAGCCCTCCAGCAGTGAGCTGTCGCCGCTGATGGCTTTTATCTCAACCTGGTCTTCCTTCCAGATTCCAGCTGTCTGTCGTCACTTCTGCACAGGAGTTACTGTTTGCCACACAGACGGTATAACATGTCGTTCCTTCAGAGTGCATGTGCCAGCGATATCTCAAGCTGCTGCTCCGTGGATATTCGTTTTACCTATAGGTAAGCTTTTATTATAAGCTTACCTGTAGGTAAAAAGGGCAGACATAACTTAACTACAACTTTAACATTGTGAATGCCAAGTAGAGATGCCGCATACCTCCCTGCCCATGCAACCCACCTTCATACCCTCGACTTCTGCACATATTGCCTGCTGTCATGACCTCTGCACTCTTCTCATGCATATAATGCCTGCTGTCATAATGTTCACTCTTCTTCCCTACACATACTTCCCAGTATCATAACAGTCACACTCACCCCCTTCTCATACTGCCCACCTTCATACTCCCTGCTCTGCGCTGCAGTACATACTACCTGCTGTCATACTCTCTACACTTTCTTCTCTTGTGCACAATCGCAGCACACTTTTAACTTGAATACTTGTGAAGCAATAAAATCAGAATTGAGTCCCCTCCAGGCAAGAGAGCTTTTTAGAGGTAGGTCAGCAATTGCAGGATGTATTTTACCCGTCTCAAGAGTTTATATTTTATGGTGTAAAGGAGGCTTTTTTTGCCTAAGTTCATTTTTTTAAAGCGGAGTTCCACCCACTTATTATTATTATATATTTTTTTTCAACAAACTGCAGAATGTATATTGAACAATTTTGTCATTATCACTGCATTTCTTATTTTATTAAAAATTATTAAATTGTTAAAGAGGAGTTCCACCCAAATTTGGAACTTCCTCTTATCCCACTCCTTACCCCCATACATGCCACATTTGGCATGTAATTTTTTTGGGGGGGGGAGTGGGGGCTTCAGTAGGAGTGGGACTTCCTGTCCCACTTCCTGCTTCCGCCGAGGGGCTGGTTAGGCGATTAAGCTTAATCGCCTACACCAGCCCCTCCCTGTAGGCGATCACATGGGACACTGACAGGTCCCATGCGATCGCCTCTCCAATCTGAGGAGAGCCGCGCCGCGCGCGCGCCGCGCGCGCGCATGCGCAGTGCGGCTCGCGCATGCGCAGTGGGTGCCCGGCCGTGAAGCCGAAGGCTGTCACGGCTGGGTGCCCACAGTCAGGATGGAGATGCCGGCCGGGGAGGGGGGGAGAGGAGCGGAGCCCCGGTCGGCGCGTCGCTGGAACGTAGGAGCAGGTAAGTGAGTGTTTATTAAAAGCCAGCAGCTACACTTTTTGTAGCTGCTGACTTTTAATAAACACATTTTTGGGCTGGAACACCCCTTTAAGTTCTTTTTATGGGTGGAACCAAGTTTTAAGTAAAACGTGTGTGTGTGTTTTCCCTATTATTATTATTATTATTATTATTATTATTATTATTATTTTTTTTTTTTTTTTTACACAGAGGGGCCTTCAAAGTATTACACCCATGATCAGTGGATTGTGGGTGCAATGTCAGGCTCCCATACAGGCTTTGTTAGAGATCTAGAGGAAGATAAAAATTCTCTGCCAAGAGTATTGATTTGTGCACGCGTACCACTGAGAACTACCATCCGTCTGCTGTGGTATATTCCAGGCTTTTGTATTAATGGGAAATGTTTTCCCAAAAATCTAACTATTAATGTTTCTTTGACAGAGTTAGACAGTTGGTTCTGGGAATTGAAAATAACAAAGTTTCATATTACAACAAGTCACTGTTGTTGCAAAGGTAAGACCAGCTTCTCTATTCATATTAACTGCTCTCCACTTTTAGACCAGGCTTTTTCTGACTTTTAAATATCTGTATATTTTGCTAAACAATTACTTGGCACCCTCAAACGTATGTATATATTTTTTTTAAGCATAGGCCCTAAAGAATAACGTGGGTTTTACAATTCGTCACATGGTATTTGCGCAGCAGTTTCTTAAATGCAACTGTTTTGGAAAAATCCACTTTAATAAATGTTAATGCATACATATTTATTTTTTGCAAAATATTGTGTTACGCCGAGTAAATGGATACCTAACATGTCCCGCTTTTAAAACTGTGCACGTTCGTGGAATGGCACCTACAGAATTGAAAAATCTTCATAGGCAACGCTTTTAAAAGCTATTACAGGTTACCAGTTTAGAGCTACACAGGAGGTCTGGTGCTAGAATTATTGCTTTCGCTCTGACATTTGCAGAAATACCTTGCATGTGTGGCGAGAATGTCCTGTGTAAGTGTTTACATATTATGTATGGCTGGCTCAAGCCTGGTACCCTTACATTGAATGTACAGTAAAACCTTGGATTGCGAGCATAATTCGTCCTGCAAACATGCTTGTAATCCAAAGCACTTGTATATCAAAGCAAATTTCCCCATAAGAAATAATGGAAACTCAAATTATTTGTTCCACAACCATTTATTTATAAGTCCTTCAGTTTATAGTCCATAAAAAAAAGATTTATAGCAATGTGATAGGTTGTGTAACCATAAAATGTCCATCCACAAATGGAAGCTTCCACAAGGGGATTAAAAGCAAAATCAATCAGGAGCTCCAGAGTATTAAAGAGAAGAGAGGCGCCTCTACGTGTAGCAATATGTTGCCAAATGTTGTACCTTCATTAAATGTAACCATATTCCTACACTTGGAGGCGCTTCTCTTCTTTTATACTCAGTTATGACATGACACTATTTGTATATCAAGTCAAAATGTGTTTAGAAATTTTGCTTGTCTTGCAAAACACTCTTAAACCAAGGTTTTCCTGTACTCATTTTAATGCCATTCATTTTGCTGGAATCATGGTAGATCAAAAGTAACCCTAAAGGGAAAACAACAAACTCTGGAGTTCTGGTGTACTTTGAGTTTAGAATTCTGTACATTGGGCAGGTGCTACTTTATTGTATTGGTTGGAATTAAGCATTTGTTTGTTGGACCTCTTGTATTTAAAAGCCGTTTTATTAATATTTAATAATTCTATATTCCTGTATATTGAATCTGAAATAATTTCACGTAGAATTGCATTGATGATTTTTGTTTTTTTATGCATACAAGAATGCAGGTATTCTACAGCATTCAGAAAACGTTACCGGAGAAAAATGCAGATTCTGAGTAAGTTCCTGGGTAATTTAGTGCACATACGGCAGTTTATAATAACATTTCACACATTTTATTAAATTATAGCTTTTGTGAATTTGAAACAAATAACTTTTCAGCACTGTTCTTTAAATCATGAAAAAAGAAAGCAAAGTGCTGTGAAGTGTAGAATGTACAAATCTAGGGCACAAATCTAGAGGTGCCCTTGCATGTGTCCAGCAGCTTCCAAGCACTGCTGTTGCACTCGGTTGTCAAGCCATTCTAAGTGGTAAATCTTCACTTCTTGAAATTGTCAAAGCCTGTCCACTGCTTTCTGCGTTTCTCTCATTTCTATTGGCCAGTGAGGGTGCTAAAGATCAAAAGGCATGTTCCTGACTTATACAGAACTTCATGTGCTGTGGCTAATGGGAGTCAGGACATCAGTACTGTCTGATATATAATCTGACTGCATGGGAATGATGCTGGACCAGAGCTGCTATGGGCAAGCAAAAGTTGTAGATAATGGGGTATAAGTGGCAAAAGCAAGTTTGATTTTTCTGTGGTAAACATTCCTAAGAATGTCAGTGATTGGATGTTTGATTTTATTTCAGGGTTTTAACAAAAATTGCAAATCACAGTTTGAATGTTGCTTCTCTGACACTTAAGGAACAAAAGGTAAGTCTACTCCAGTTTGATCTACATGAGGCTTAGGAAGTGGACATTCCAAACCCCCCCCCCAGCTTTGTGTGTTGATAATCAAATTGGGAATAATGCTTTAAGGACAGCACCCAAGAGATCATGGCTACTCCCACTACAGGATCATCCAAAGCTTTAATAGATGGCCTCCATGCACTTACCTTCAGTTTTTATTTGTTTGTGTTTCCTCCAGCCAGAGCCATGATTGCTTAGGGCTATCCTGGGAGACGACTGGTTCATTTTTTTTTTCCATCTGCAGGAGATGTGATCCTCCCACTTGCCTCTTGCTTCATGGTCTCGTGGGCTCCCTCTTCCATGCTCAGGGAGAACCTGTACTGCCTGGGAGTGCTGCCCAGTTTCTTTGTAGATAGGCAGTGCGCAGAGGCATTGCAGGACAGCGGCGGTGTAAGGCTGAGCAGCCGCCATTGTTCTGGTGGCCAGGGAGAGCCCTTGGCTACGTCCTGTGCAGTGCACAGGGAGAGGCGGCACTTCCGGGTCGGGCGAGCTGTGTAATTTCCGGCCACAAAGGGCAGGGTTACCTGGTGCCTTTTTAAACTTCTGCGTCTTCAGCCATGCGCAATTTTTCCTATGGGTTATCACCCCACACCCCTCCTCCTGGGAAGTGGTTTTCCCTGGTGAATGTGGCAGTGCAGCGGCTAGAGGGGTTAGCACTTCTGCCCAGTAGTAGGGGACTCCAAGGGTTGGTTGTGGGGCTTGCTTGAGCACAGGGAAGTAAGAGGTCCTTTCCCAGTGCACTTGGGTGTTTTTTAGATTTGTGCCTGATGTGTCGGCAGCATTTCGGCGTGGTTTCTATTTGTGTGTGATTTTTTTGTTTGTTTGTTTGTCCATGCTAAATGCTCTGTTCAACCAGTAAAGAGAAGGCGTCTTGTTTTACAAAGAAGTTAGGCAAATCCTGGACAAAGCCTCTTTGTGCAGATTGTATCTCTTATTTAGTCAAGGATACCCAAGGCTACATACAAGTCCAAAGGAGAAGGAAGATTTGCAGTCCAAGGACCTAGACTGTGGAACGCTTTACCAACCAGCATCCGAACGGAAGTGAACCACAAGGCCTTCAGGTAAAAACTCTAAACCCATCTATTCTGAAGGCAAAAAATATTGTAGGAAATGGATACCAAGCGCCCTGAGGCGATTCAGTTCGCATGTTTTGCACTATACAAGTTTCTCACTCACTCAAGGAGGAGTACCCTCAAAATTCAGGGTGCCATGCTGGGAGTATTTCTAGAAAAATCTGGAACCCTTAGTGATCAGATTCTTTAAGGACCTCACCCGGTCCAGACCGGTAGTGATCAGAGGCTGTCCAAAGTGGGACTTATTAGTTGTTTTACAGGCCCTGACCAGGGATCCCTTTTGAACCTATGGATTTAGCCTCCCTACTGATTACATTTGAAAACCTTCTTTTTTTTTTTTTTTTTTTAGGGGCTATAACAGCTTGAACTAGTGACCCCTAAAGAGTGTAGCTGCTGACTTTTTTAATAAGGACACTTGCGTGTCCTAGGCGCCCACAATGATGGGCCCCCAACGGCGAGCGCTCGGTCCTGGCGCCTCCATCTAGACTAAGGGTAACAGGCTGTGAAACCTTACAGCTTCACTGCCCGTTTCCTACTGCGCATGCGCCACTCGCACAGCGCTTTTGGGAAATATGCCTCCTGGGATACACATAGTTCCCAAAAGGCAGTGCGCTCCATTCTCCAGAAGCCACTGCGACGGAGGACGAGGAAGAAGACGATTGCGGTGGAGGAAGTGGCAGAAGGGCTAGTTCTGCATAGCAAAAGCACTTTCTGGTGAGTGTATAAAAAAAAAAAAAAAATATTGGGCAAAAAAAATTAAAATTTTAAGGTGGAACTCACTTTAAGCCTTTAGTCAGGGAGACTTTTTTTTTTTTTCAGGCAGAGTTGATCTTCGGTCCAAAATCAAGCTCAGATCATACTTCCTACATTTTGCTCTAATCCATCAGGAAAGAAGATAGAAGAATTCCATTCCTTGGATTTTAAGAGAGTAGTCTTAAGTTACCTTGAAGCCACTAAGCACTTTAGGCGCTCAGACGCATTATTTGTTTTATATGCTGGTAGTAAGAAAGGAAGACAAGCTACCAGAGGAACCATTGCCAGATGGTTGAGAGTGGCTATCGCAGAGGCCTATTCCCTTTCAGACCAAGGGAGTCTAGTTGGTATTTGGACTCCTACAAGCGATTGGGCAGTGAGTTGGGCAGAAAAAGCTGGTGCCATCCCAGAACAGATCTGTAAAGCGGCTACGTGGATAAGTCTGACAACCTTTGCCCATCACTATAGACCTTCTGACCCGCAGGGGACCAGGCTTTCGGTAGGAAAGTCTTACAGGCTTGTGTCCCACTCTAATGGTTTAAGTCTCGATTATCCTCTTCAGTGCTGTCCTGAAAGACATTTTGGGAACATTCAAGTTGGACTTACCGGTCACTTGTTTTTCCAATAGATTTTCCCACCCTTTTGTTGCTGTATACTAGGATTTAACTGTTGCTTATGTTTTAGCTGGGGCTGGAGTTCTCTACAAACAACTGAAGGAAGTGGCATGGAGGCCTCCTATTAAAGCTTTGGATGATGAGGTGTTTCCTGTTGTGAGAGGAGCCATGATCTTTCAGGTGCTGTCTGAAAGACTATTGAAAAACAAGTTACTAAGTTAATAATAAGTGCAATAAAATTCAAAAGATAGTGAGAGAGCGCAAAAGTACGGAAATCTTTCCAGACCACAGTGAGCACAGGAAAAGTAGAGAAACTTCCAAATCCCAGGGCCTATGCACACCACACCACCAGGGTGAGACAAACAGGAGCTTAGCAAAGCAAAAGGGCCACTAATATATAGTGGTCAGAGGCATTTTTGGATATTCCGGGGGCTCTCCCATCCCCATAACTCTTCTCCCGATCCACTGTTAAGCATAAGACTGGTTGTCTCCCAAAAAGCGACAGCTCATACACATGGTTATAAATAAAATCCATGCATCCTCCTACAATAGAATGAGAAAACATTCTCCATAGTAAAGATCTGTTAAATAAAAAAAAAGACATTTATTTAACCAATGCACTTACTGGCTTGTGAATATAATGCTATCAATATTCACAAAGGTCATACAACTGCCAGGTTCCAAAATGGCCGTGGTTGGATCGCACTTGCAAGGTTTAGCAAGTGTCCTGGCTCCTCGCTACACGTTCATCATACGTGACATCATGATGGCGATTGTTGATCCCCCTGATATAAAGGACAAGCAAGTCTTATGCGCATATAGGAAAATATTTTGGAATCCCTGTAAATGTCCTCAGGATTACAAGTGAATAACCATTAAATCTAACTTTAGTGTTGGCATGTAATCTTTCATGGTTTTCAAAGCTGCAATCTGCATGCCAGGCATAGGACCTCTAGAGGAGAGCAGGTTTTGCAGACCCTTTATTATTATTATTAATAAATATATATATATACATATATACACACACTTTTTTTTTTTTTTGCATGTTCACTAAAAACAGTAAGGGTGAGAACTCTTCTGCATATAATAGGTCAAACTCGGGTGCTTGCTAAACCACATGATCTTTACAAATGCTGTTTATTGGAGTAAAAATGAAGACTGGATATGATTTCCTAAAACAATTTTTTTCAGGAATCTCGGTCTTTGGAGAAGCAACTTATTGATACAAGAGTGAAACGAATGGGTATGTGACTTGTAACCAGACCTAAGTTACCTTTCTGTTATCGTGACCTTGCTGAAGCAGGCTGATAATTTAAGATGCATTTCAGATGCATTTGAATTAATTTACTAAGCTGTATGAGTTATTTCTCAAGTGTTTTATTTTCCTAATGATTTCATCAAAATGCTTTTATATGAATTTAAACCTGATATTATGCATAATATCCTGGGGGGGAGGGTGCGTGTGTGTGTGTGTGCGTGCGTGCGTGTGTGTGTGTATATATATATATATATATACACACACACACACTTTAAAGGCAAAACTTTTTATTCGATTCCGGTAGCATGTAGAGAGATTAAGACGCCTGTCGGGTTTTTATTGCTGCCTTTTGGGGATTTTGGGGACACTACCTTTGACAACCAGGAATTCTCTCATTTTGTAGAAAATTCCTGTTTATCCTATGGGACAGGAGGTGATGGGAAACCTCCCCAAGGAAACGGATGGCCAAAAATGTGGCAGGGGTTAAAACCCTCCCTTACATTATCTGAGAGGAGGGGGGGGGGGCTTTTTAGTTCTACTTTTAAGGAGTAAAAACCTGTACAGTAATTGGTCCCTTTCTACATTCACATAGCTGTACATGGTACTTTTTTTTTATTGTGCATAGAATCGAAGAAAAAGTGTGCCTCGGCAAAATTGGAGATGCACAATGCTTCATATGAATACTGTAGCATTTATTTGCATATAGTCTGGTTGGAAAAAAGACAAAAGTTGATCTAGTTCAACCACTAAGTAGGAAGAAAAATAATCACACTTACTTTCTATATATATTATCCTATACCCATAGTTGATCTTGCACATTAGCCTTGTGTGGGAAACTATGTCAAACGCTTTAGTAAAATCTAAATTTACTACATCCACAGCCATCCCTTTGTCTAAGGTTTTGCACCTCCTAGTGAAAAGAAATCTGATTTAATTGCCAACTTCTGTCTTTCATGAAGCCATGCTGTCTGTTAGAATATTTTTTCCAGTAAGAACTCCTCTAACTTTGTGCTCTTTTTATTAAACTCTCCAGTATCTTCCCAACTATAGAAGTTAAACAAACAGGTCTATAGTTATTTGGTAAAGACTTTGAAGTATAGGCACCACATTGGCCTTACACTAATTTAGTACTATTTCCGGTATTGAAGAGGCCTTATAAATTAGACACAATGGCGTTGAAATGACAGGGCTCAATTCTTTTAGGATCCGTGGGTGTGTGCCATCTGGTCCAGGTGCTTTATTTACCTTTTATACCGTCTAAATAGTTCTAGACCAGGGATGTCCAAACTTTTTTCAAAGAGGGCCAGATTTGATGAAGTGAACTTGGGTGAGGGCCGACCATTTTGCCTGACATTCTTTGAACCATTAAAATTCTGTGTGTGTGTGTGTGTGTGTGTGTGTGTGTGTGTGTTTGAGCAACTACTTCCCAATAAGAATTCTCTTGCCTTTGTCGCACTCATTCCCGACACACAGACAAATGCTCCCAGAGTGTCGACCCCCATACATCGGGGTCCCCAGAGAGCGTTGACCCCCCCCATCCCATACACCGGGGTCCCCAGAGAGTGTCGACCCCCATACATCGGGGTCCCCAGAGGGCGTCGACCCCCCCCCCAATCCCATCCATCGGGGTCCCCAGAGAGCGTCGACCCCCATACATCGGGGTCCCCAGAGGGCGTCGACACCCCCCATCCCATACATCGGGGTCCCGAGAGGGCGTCGACACCCCCCCCAATCCCATACATCGGGGTCCCCAGAGGGCGTCGACCCCCCCCAATCCCATACATCGGGTCCCCAGAGAGCCCCCCAAAACATCAGGTTTCACAGTTTTGTAGAGAAAAACTAGGATTGCTGCACTCCAAAAACAATGTTGTTCCTTTTTAATAAAACTGGTCACAAAACAAACCTGTCACAGCAAAAAATCTGATGAAAAAGCTGACAAAACCATCCCTGTTATGGACATGAGCTCCCCTGTGCTCCTTTATGTATACACAGAGCTGAAGAAGGTTTTTAATCAATTTGCCTTCTTTGTCTCGTGCTGCGTGAAGGATTAGGTAGCCTGAGTCTAGGTCTGCTTTAAAGTGCAAGTTAACCTTTTCCCAAAAAATTCAAAGGTGAACTTAAAACACTACACTCACGGGGGGGCGTGTCCTAGCTATGGAGGAGTGAAGACGTGTGTCTCCTCAGCTCCGCTCCACCGCAGCACCGCATCGCAGCTAAGGGGGAGAATCTTACCCCATCCAGCGCCCACGATGTCCCAGAGGAACCGCTCCACCTCCCAGCCGCCACGGACCGACCGAACCAGACAGGGACAGCTGGATTTCTTTGTAGGGAGCAGCACCCGCGGCCGCGAGGCCCCAAAGATGGCGCCGACCACGAAGGCCCAAAAAACTCCAAAGGCTGCTCAGGCCACCCGGTCACAGACGCTGGAGGAATCCCCTGCCTCATCCCCAAGATCGGTGAGTGACTCTCTGCCCCCGGCCTCCCCCGGCTCCCCAGTGCTGAGGGAAGGAGATCAGGCAACGCCAGACCCCCTAGAAGACATGGACATCAGGCGCCATATTTGGTCCCTCCCCACCAAAGCTGACCTAGAGCGCTTTGCAGACAGGGTAGAGAAGGCCCTGAAAGAGGACATAGCCCAGCTTAAAACGGACACTGCGCACCTGGGGGGGAGGATGGAGTCCCTAGAACACAGGTTTGAGGAGGCCCTCCCTGTTATTTCACAGCTCCAGGACAAGTGTGCTACACAGGACCTGCAGATTGAGGCCTTGCTTTGCCAGTTAGATGACATGGAGAACCGCAGCCGCAGGGCCAATATTAGGGTCCGCGGCCTACCTGAAGCTACAGGGGCAAGAGATATTATCCCTACACTAGAAGGAGTGTTTAAGGAAATACTGGGGCTACCGGCGACGGCCACTATTGAGATAGACCGAGCACACAGGGCCCTAAAACCCCCCTCCCAGGACGTGAACAACCCCAGAGATGTCATTTGTAAGTTACACAAGTACACTCTTAAAGACCGCATCATGCACAAGATGCGTGGGAAACCCTTTTTTGAGTTTGATGGTGCGCGTCTGGCCTTTTACCAGGACATTTCTAGACGCACTCTCATGCAGCGTAGAGCACTTCGCCCCCTGCTGACGGCTGTTCAAGATGCAGGCTTGACATACCGCTGGGGGTTCCCCTTCTACCTCCAAGTTACTAAAAACGGCAGGACTGTAACGCTTCGCACTAAGGATGACCTCCCGAACTTCCTGTCCTCCCTGGACCTGGACCCAGTAGACTTCCCTGATTGGAGGGGTTCGCCTGACCTTCCCACACCACGGCTACCGCAGTCCCAACCGTGGCAATCATCCACTCGCAAAAATCGCAGACGAGATCGTGGACGCCGCACTGCTGAGCCCACGGAAGACCAGGCCCTATAGGAGGCTGACAACCCTGTAACTCTACGCTGATACCACTCACTATGTTGCTTCCCTGTTTGTGGAGCCCCGACTCTCCCGTGCTACTCCATTGAAGCTGCACTAGCCCTGACTCTCTCTCATGCAACCAGCCGCCTGATTTGACTGTTCTTCTTCTTCATCAATGAACACTGTGAGAGTCCGTCCCTACCCGCAGAACCGGCAGTGGCTGCTGGAGTTGACTTTCAATGCCTTAATGCCCACTAACTGGTCCCCCCCCGACTAGGGACACCTATGCTCTCCCTCTTCCATCGCACCACGTTAGGAGCGGTGGACGGGGCTGGGAGCCTTCCTACCTCTTCCCCATGCTGGCCCACGAACCCCCAGTAGGCCACCCTTTAGGGGTTGACGATCCCGGCCGGGATCGCGGGCTGAGGCTCAGGACCCCCCCCCATATAGGGGACGGGGCCTTGGGCGCGGCCCTTAGATGTTGTGTAAAGTATGTTGGCTTCGGCCTAGTTGTTTTACTTGAACTGTATTGCCTAATTGTCTCATGTGTCTTTTTCTCTCCCCCCTCTCCGTTTCCTTCTTCTTTTTCTGCCCTCGCCCTTCTTCTCAATCTCCGTCCAGGTGAGCCTTATTGTCTGGTCACCCACGCCGAGCACGCCACTGATCCGCAGATCCCGTTCATCTCCAGTCTCCCTATGGCCACGCTTCAGGTAAGCACATACAATGTCAGGGGGCTTTGCTCCCCCCACAAGCGCAGTAAATTGTGGTGGGAGCTAAAGCGGCTAAAAACACAGGTGCTTTTCCTCCAAGAAACCCATTTCACGCCCCAGTCCCTCCCTAAACTGCCCACCCACCTCTTTAACCAGTGGTTTCTCAGCAACTCCCCGACACCTAAATCTAGGGGGACGGCAATCGCCATACACAAATCCTGCCCTTTCCAACCCTCCAGCCATGAGATAGACCCCCGAGGTAGATATGTGTTCCTTAAAGGTAGTATTGCTGGCCAGACGTATACATTCGCAACGATCTACGCCCCGAACACAGACCAGCTCACTTTCATTGACTCCACCCTAGACCGACTGACGGACTTTAGAGAAGGCCTCCTGATTCTGGGAGGTGACTTTAATGTCAGCCCTGACCCTTTACTCGACACTTCCCATGCTAGATCCCCGCACTCATATGCTTTCCTCAAACACTTCCGCAAAACGTTTCAGTCCCACCTCCTCGTAGACTGCTGGAGGACGCTACACCCCACAGATCGTGATTTTAGCTACTACTCCAAGGTACACAATGTCTACACCCGTATAGACCACCTGTATGTGGACCTCGCAACCCTAGACCTCCTCCGGACTGCAACCATTGGCAACATTTCCATTTCGGATCACGCCCCGGTCACGATTGCTCTCGACCTACCGTCGGGCACGCATAGGGCCTGGACGTGGAGGTTGAACGACAATCTATTAGATGACCCAGCGGTGGTGAAGGAGGTGTCGGACACGTTGTCTCATTATTTTGCCGAAAACTCAGTTGGGGGCATGGAGGACGGCCTGATTTGGGAGGCCCATAAGGCGGTGGTTCGAGGGGAACTGATATCCCAAGGTGCTAGGCTTAAGCGTGAACGCGGGGCAGACTTTCTTAGGGTGCACACCGCCCTGGGGAAGGCTGAGCTGCGACACAAGGCGACCGGGACCCCTGAGGCACTAAAGGAACTAACAGAGTTGCGAGAGCTGTTCTTACGCTTGTTAGACCGCCAGGCCCGTAGGCAATTCCGTTATATGTCCCACAAGTTCTATGAACATGGAAACAAATGCGGGAAGATGCTTGCACGCGCCCTCCGCAAACAACACGCCCTTTCACACATTCATAAACTGCGTTCCCCCTCGGGAGACCTGATGGTCCACTCCTCTAAGATAGCTGCAGGGTTTAGAGACTACTATGCCGACCTCTATAATCTGAATCCTGACCTCCCTCCTACTGCTCAAGAGGATAGACAGAGGGCGATCCGTGACTACCTAGAGGCAGCTGGCCTACCCCCCCTCACAACTGACCAATCCCTGGAGATGGAGTCACCGATCACTGCCACTGAGCTCAGGGACACTGTAGAGGCCTTGCCTAACGGGAAGAGCCCTGGCCCCGACGGGTTTACTAAGGCATATTACAAGACTTTCCTCTCCCTTTTGGCGACCCCCATGTGCAAATATTTTAACTCTCTTGCGACCGGCGGGAAACTCCACCCAGAAGCCTTGTTAGCTCACATCACTGTGATCCCTAAAGAGGGAAAGGATCCCACGGTTCCCCAGAGCTATCGCCCCATTTCCCTTCTCAACTTGGACGTGAAGCTATTGGCAAAAATCTTAGCAAATAGACTCAAACACTTACTGCCCTCGATTGTGCACCCAGACCAGACGGGATTCATAGTGGGTAGGGAAGCCAGGGATAATTCCCTTAGAGCCGTCCAACTCATTCACTGGGCCCGCACTAGCCCGAACCCCCCATCTTACATTATCCTCTCAACAGACGCTGAAAAGGCCTTCGATCGCGTAGACTGGCCATATATGACGGAGGTACTGCGATCGATCGGCTTAGGCCCGAGAATGCTGGCGTCAATCCTGGCCCTATATTCTTCTCCCTGCGCTCAGGTCAAAGTAAACGGAACCCTCTCCCCAAGGTTCCCCATCCGGAATGGCACGCGACAGGGCTGCCCCCTGTCGCCCCTCCTGTTCGCCCTAGTTCTAGAGCCCCTGCTCCGAACTGTGCGAGACAACCCGGATATCACAGGCTTGAGGGTTGGAGATACAGAACACAAACTCTCGGCGTATGCCGATGATGTCCTCTTCCACCTCTCACAACCATTGATATCGCTGCCCAACCTGATGAAAGAGCTTAGACTCTTCGGATCCCTGTCCAACTTTAAAATTAATTTAACGAAATCGGAGATTCTTCCCATTTGCCTCCCCGCCCGTGTGGCCGCTGGTCTCCAGGCCTCCTTCCCCTTTACCTGGTCCAAGTCGTCCCTACGTTATCTAGGAATACAACTCACTGACAGGTTCGACGCCCTTTATACTGCGAATTACACCCCATTACTAACCACAGTTAAAAACGACCTTTTGCACTGGACTCGTTCAGCTTTCACATGGCTCGGTCGGGTGAACATTATAAAAATGACTGTCCTCCCACGCATACTATTCTACCTACAAATGCTCCCGATACCCCTGCCCAAGTTATTTTTTGACCGTCTCTCCAGCATGATGTCCGCTTTCATCTGGAATGGGCGTAAACCTAGAATCGCCCTGAGGGTGCTACGCCGCCCGAAGAGTAGAGGGGGCTTAGGGGTCCCAGACATCAAACAATACTACCGCGCAATAGCTTTACAGAGGATTCTCAACTGGCGTTTCCATACACACTCAAAACTCTGGGTGCCCTTGGAGAAGAGCCTAGCGGGTAGGAACCTGTCCTATGCACCTTGGCTGTCGCGGGAACACAGGGGGCTGTCTGATACGACTTCCCCTCTGACATCCCATGTGCTGTCGGTATGGGACAAAGCCAATGCTGAACTCAACTTGGCCCCCCCTGTGTCTCCGCTGGCCCCCCTAGGTGGTTTCCTCTGGTTCCCCCCGGGGGAGAAAATGACGTTTTTCGAGTCCTGGGTTGATGATGCTAACGCTAGTTGTGGAAAACTCATGAAAAATGGTAGACTCTTAAATTATGAAGCTCTTCCAGTAGGTCGACAGGGCTCACGCATGAACTTCTGGAAATATAGGCAAATACACCACTTCTTTGGGAAGCATGGCCGTATGATTAGAGACCCCTCGTCCCTTACCCCGTTCGAAAGCTTGTTCACCGACGATACCCCTACCCCCCACCTAGTGTCGGAACTTTACCGACTCCTTGGCTTAGCGTCGCCCCAACCTAAACCCGCTTATGTCAGGCGGTGGGAAACTGACTTGGGGACGAGGTTTACTGACACACAACTGGCTCACCTGTACCACCTAACTCACTCGTCCTCTATCGATTCCAGGACGCAGGAAACTAATTTCAAAATTTTATCCCGTTGGTATAGGGTTCCTGCAGACCTGGCCCAAATCTATCCCTCTGTGTCCGCGCTGTGCTGGCGCGGCTGCGGACACAGGGGAACACTTGTACACATTTGGTGGGACTGTCCCCTAATTAAACCCTTCTGGGAGGACATAGGACGCCAAATTAAGATAGTGACTGGGCTTGAGGTCCCTCTCTCCCCACTGCATTTCCTGCTGCATGTACCCCGGATCCCCCTCCGACACTATAAGAAAAATGTGCTGCCTCACCTGCTTAACGCAGCCAGGCGCTTACTCCCGCTCCACTGGAAAACAGCCAGAATTCCTACTCGGGAGGAGTGGATCAGCGGGGTGAATGCGGTTAGGGAAGCGGAGGACTGGAGGGCGACCTGCCACGACACTAGAGACCAGTTCCATAGCACTTGGATGCCCTGGACGGACTATGCCTCAGACTCTTCCTTTGTCCCGTCCAGTTTAGACATAGCCTTACTGGAGCTGTCAGACCCATCCCTTAGGACCCGCAGGCTAAGGGACACCTAGAAGATAACATTATTTCCCTGTTGCTGGCTATACGTATGGATCTAAACCCATGATTGACCTGGACTCGGCCTGCAATGATAGGCGTGGTGAACCGCTCAACTCCCTATTGGATCACAGGTACACCTGGACTCTCTCTGTCTACCTATCACCTCTTCCTTCTCTTTCTACCCTTCATCTTTGATCTTCTCTCCCTCTCTTCCCCCCTAATCCCATGTCTTATGTTACATTGTTACTACAGAAGCAGACCGGTGGCTCTAACGAGTGATTGGGGGTCGACATGGCAATGCAGAACCTCAGGGCGCACGAACCTGTCCCCAGCCCAGGCGGGGACACCAGTGGTTTTGTGTGAAGGCCCTGACTGCTGCAACTGGGGCCCTGGGTTCACGGACGGGATCGGGAGTCGGTTTGCTGGAGGCCACGGTGCCCCCCCTCCTGCCTCGCCCGTGGACGGTGGACCCCCCATGACTCAAGGCCTCTGGGGACGGTCTCTTGACCCGTCTCCAGACGGCGAGGCTGTCGGCAGACGGCCCTAAATGCTATATGTGTTGCCTGTGGCCTCACGACTGATACCCTTAGCATCGCCCACTAAGACCTGCTATTCCCGAGGCTGAGGGCCCCTGGTTGGGAGCTGGATGCTCGCTGATAATGCAATGTTTGTTTGTTTGTGTTTTTATACGTTCAACGGTTCCCTTTGGGGTCCGGATGCTTATGTGACCCTGCGTGGTCTAAGTTGACCTTGCCTACATCACTGCTGTTGAACATGTCTTATATGTGTTGTGTGTTGAAATAGCAATAAACTTGATTATACAAAAAAAAAAACACTACACTCACACCCCTAGTGCATTTACCTCTGTGGATAATTAACTTTTACTGCCCACGCATCTGGTGCAGCAGTGTGGGGATTTGAAAGTCATTGTCTTTTCTTAGGGATGCTGGGACAGATCAAATCGATTCCAGTTTGTCAAACTGGTCACGTGCCAGCACTCGCCAGTTGGAATCGCTCTAATCCAAATGGTGAGAGGGGACTGGTAGGTGGGTGGAGGGGTGTCGCGTGTTTAACTTTTTTTTTTTGTGTGTGTAAAATGAGATTGCACTTGAATTCCCCATTACATAGTAAGGCTGGATTCACATCTATGCATTTAGTAGATTTGCACTACAGAAACCATGTTAAATGGACTGTAGTGCAAAAAGCACTAAAAATGCATAGGTGTGAATCAAGCCTTACTGACTTGCTGCAAAAAAAGTAAAAGCTATTTTGTTTTTTCAGTAAAAATTAAACACATTTTTACATTTTACAATATTTGTAACTTTTTTTTTTTTTTTTGCAGCCCTGAAGGAGAAGGCCACTGCGCTGATGACAGAAGTTGTATCCCTTTTAGACGAACTACAATTCCAGAAAGAACCAAAAGAAGAGAAATTAAAAAAAATATTCAAACATGTAAAAAGGGAAACAGACACTGCCTTCATGTTGCAGAATATATTCCAGGTATAAAGGCTATCTATGTGCTTTTATTTTCTGTGAAGAATTCACCCATGGCTTGGTGAAAGGTGGGGAGATTGCTCCACTAAGGCCTCGTACACACGATCGGACATATCCGATGAAAACGGTCCGCGGACCATTTCCATGAGATATGTCCGATCGGGAGTTTGATCCGATGGCGTGTACACACCATCGGATCAAATTCCCCGCCGCCGGACGGCGCGGTGGCGGTGACGTTGACGCCGCCACGTCACCGCACCAGAAAGTTAAACACTTCCGCGCATGCGCCGAATCCATTCGGCGGCGGTGGGGGACGACATGTCTGCTGGTAAGTGTACTAACCAGCAGACATGTCGGGCGGACAGATTCCCACCGGATAGATTTCAAAGCATGCTTTGAAATCTGTCGGGTGGAGAAATCTGTCCGCTAGCCCATACACACGAGCGGAGATGTCTGCTGAAACGGTCCATCGGACCGTTTTCAGCGGACATATCCCCTCGTGTGTACGAGGCCTAAGAAGTGTACTAAGTATTATGAAAGGCCCGGACCAATTCACTGGTCAAAGACAAGGCCCCTTTTTGATTTGGCACTGTGTTGCTTTAACTGACAATTGCGTGGTCGTGCAAACAAAACTTTTTTTTTTTTCACAAATGGAGCTTTGTTTTGGTGGTATTTGATCACACTGGCGGTTTTTATTTTTTATGCGCTATAAACAAAAAGTGACAATTTTGAAAAAATGCAGTATTTTACTTTTTGCTATAATATGCCCAAAAATATATATATAACAAAAAAGTTTTTTCCTCAGTTTAGGCTGATACTTATTCTTCTACATATTGCGTTTTTTCTTACCAAAAATAAGCGTTTATTGATCGGTTTGCACAAAAGTTATAGCGCCTCCAAAATAGGGGGATAGTGTTTTTTTTTTAAATATATATATTTATTTATTTATTGTCGTTACCCTCTGACTGAGAGTGATGTGAATCACATAAACACACGACAAGACATACAACATAAATAGACCTGATGTGTGCCTTGGTGGTCTGGTCAGTATGCCAAGAAAAGGGGGAATACCCAAGGTAAGTAATGGGCAGTTAATTGAAGAAGGATATGCTGAGAAGTGCCCTAAAAAAGGGAAGGGCGGGAGGGTGTCGAATGCGATTGAATGCGCAGACTCACGGACATGAGGTGAGCTGGGAAGAGTCGGCCCAGTGACGTGTAGTACCGCACACTGAACCGACAAAGAGCATGTGTGAGTGGGCTGCTTAAATACCCTCTGGGCTCCTCCCATAAACTCAGGCCACCATACTGGCTATATATATATATATATATATATATATATATATATATATATATATATATATACACACAAAAAAAAAAGTTAAACACGCGACACCCCTTTAATATATAAAAAAATAATAAAACATTTTATTTATTTTTTTCTTATCTTGTGAAGCCAAATACCGTGGAAAAAACAACAACATGTTTTACTCTGTTTTACAATTTTGCAAACGGGTATTTTTTTTTTTTTTTTTTTAATCCTTCACCGATAGATGGCACTGTTGGGGTGGCACTGATTATCAGGTCACTGATCAGTGTAGATGTCTTTCACACTTGCTGCTTACCTACTCAGCCTCTCCTGACGCTGTGAGGAAAGAATTGCCAATAACTAGCAAGTGCTTACATCGTGATCAGACACAGCTAATCATATGGTAAAGGGCTGCTGTGATTGGCGCTTTACAGATCAGGGTAATTGGCTGTGTCCGAAGAACTGAACGACCACACTGTAGCCGTCATTTGGTTATAGTGCGGTTGGCAAGTGGTTAATTATGTATTGTACTAGTTGTAGTCTAAAAAATGTATACAAAAAATATCTTGACTAATTCTGTTTTTTGGTGTTCTCCAGAGGCTCGTTCATGCCAGTCGTGTGAATTGGGTAGAAGATCCAAAACTAAGAGAAGCTGTCATCAACGCGGGAAAGGATTTATCTAGTTTTTAGTATATTGTCCATATTTCTTTTAGTGTTTTCTTTTAGTTAATATTTTTGTGAATTTTATTTAAAATCGAAATTTAGCACAGACCATATAGATAGTTATGTATATATAAATTGATTACACCAAATTGTGCTAGGAAAAAAAAACGTATTCCCTCATCCAATGACCTTGTTAATGGAGCAATAGAATGGCATCGCCCTGTGTCTGTAAGATTTAAAGAATGGGGTATGTTTTATAAAAATGGTGCCACCACTTTGTTAGTTTTTTTTCCCTCCTGGCCTTTACCTGAAAGTAAAGTGAAATCACCTGGGTCAGACCTAAGCCGTAAAAGGAGAGGGAACCATCACTCCTTTTAATCTGACAGTATACACACCCCCTGCAGACAGTGTCCACGCTAGCCTTAAAACCACAGCCCCTAGTGCTGTAAACCAGGAAAGCCAATTGCCAAACGCCCCTGCATGAGCTTTATCTATACTTGCTTGTGCCCTCTCCACAAGCAAGTAGGATAAAAAAAAAAAAAAGGAGGTAGTTACAGTAATGATTTGCTCTTTTTTTTTTTTTTTTGTACTACAAAGGGCTAATTTATTTTTTAACCCCATTATGTTACTGGCCGATTAATCGATTAGTTGTTTCTGTAGCACAAATGACTTATTCACATTTTTATATTTAACCATTGTGGGGTCTGCCGCCCACCACAAAGATGGCCTTATGACGCCATGCTCAGAGTGCTGAAAGTACCACCCCTATTACCTCCAGTGGGACTGACAACACAATGCAAATCTGCCATATGGTGACTACTAAGCAGGATTAGGGTTCTCCTTATTTATAGCCACTTTGAACAGGTGACTCCTCTGCCCCTGCAGGAGGCACCGGGACAACTAAAGGAAGAGGGGGTCCTGTAAAGAAAGGATTGCTAGTTTTTAATCTAATTTTAATTTTTTAACAACAAGCAACAATGATTGGCTATAAAGCTCTCAGTAAGAGAAATGATTAGTAGTTCTACTATTAATGGTAACATAATACACTGTTTATATTGTATTTAAAGAGCTAAGAAAAATTGAATGGCAAAGAATTCACAAAAATAAAAAGTTTTGTGTTTTGAGTGTGTGTTTTTATTTTATTGTCTCATTGTCAGTTTTGATATGTTAATGTTATCCAGTAAAGTGCAAGAGAAAGTGGAGCAAGGTTGTAGGGTACACGGGCCTCAGACTGAATGAGGAGAGGAAGCGGTTGATGTGTAGTTATATTAATGATTATTACCCTTTTAAAGCTTCATTCACATGGTCATAAAAAAAACGCACATGAAATCTTTTTTTTTTTTTAATAACTTGTTGACTTACCACAGTAGTTATACTGAGGTGGGGTGGCACGTGTAGGCACAATCACATAAATGTAAAGCTCTGGGTTAGGAGCATGCCACCTCCTGGGGTCACTGAACACAGCGGATTACAGTTACCAGTAATCGGGTGTCATTTGATTGCTATGTGAACAACCTATCATAATTGGCTTTCCATTCATGGACAGTTTGCTTACTGTTGTGGTCTGTGACTGGCCCACAGCAATCACATGGTACCTGTTCGATCTGATTGGCTTAGCCAATCACATCCCAAAAAAAGGGTAGTTTTAAGCCGTTGGTACATCAGGATTGATACATTTTTCAAATACACTATATTGCCAAAAGTATTGGGGTGCCTGCCCTTTACCCGCAAATGAAAGTGTTGTGGTCAGATGAGACCAAAATCGAGCTTTGACATCGAATCAACTCACCATGTTTGGAGGAGGAATGCTGCTTATGACCCCAAAAACAACATCCTTACTGCCAAACATGGAGGTGGAAACATCATGCTTTGGGGTGTTTTTCTCCTAAGGGGACAGGACAGCTTCACTGTATCAAAGGGACGATGTACCATCAGTTCTTTGGTGAGAACCTGGTATGGATATTCCAGCATGACAATGACCCAAAACACACTGCCAAGGCAACAAAGGAGTGTCTCAAGAAGAAGCACATTAACCTCCCTGGCGGTATGATTCTGTCTGGAATTACGTACCAAAAGCGATACAATTATTTTGCATGAAAATTTGGCATTTTATACTGTAAGCTTGTAATTCTTAGGAATAACTCACTTAAATCTGTCAATACAAGAGTCTAGTAGACATCCCGGGTATGATAAAGTTTGTAACACAAAATTATAATATAACTATAAATAATTATAACAAATGATGTAATTATAATAAAAATTAATCAATAATGTATTCAAATCAAAATCACTGAAATTTGCTCAGTTGCAGAATTGTCGCTGTCATTACTTTTATTTTTTTATGACGGATTTCCCCACAAATTGCTATCGCTCAATTCTGCAAGTGATTGTAATTTATTATCGCTGTTTTCTAGCTGGTCTAAAATCACTTTTGACATAAAGGGACACTTTTGGTTGCTATGGACAATCTACAGTTTGCAGGCACAATTTTTTTTTTTATTATTATATAAAAGTACATGTAGTGCACTGGGCAGACCACTAGGGACAAGGGGGTGTGTATTTTTTACATACTGTAAGTAATGTTTGTTTACATTTTTGAATTTGCCGCCGGTCTCCGCCCCCGTGCGTCGTAACGTCGCAGGGAACAGAGATCGGCGGCGAGAGAGCACTGTGTGAATCGAACAGAGGACGCCACTCACTCACACAGCGCGGATGCATCGCTGGATCCAGGGACAAGGTAAGTACAGTACCCTGCCTGGATAAAAGGTAAGCCAGCGCGCGCTGAAGGCTCTGCATATACACCCTGAGCGTGACTCGGGGTTACCGATTTTTGCATTGAAAATCCACCCCGAGTCACGCTCGGGTTTACCGCTAAGGGGGTTAAGGTTCTGGTGTGGCCCAGCCTGACCTTAATCCCATAGAAAATAGGTGGAGGGAGCCGAAGGTTCGAGTTACCATACGTCGGCCTCAAAACCTTAATTACTTGGAGAGGATCTGCAAAGAGGAGTGGGACAAAATCCCTCCTGAGATGTGTGCAAACTTGGTGGCCAATTACAAGAAATGTCTGACTTCTGTGATTGCCAACAGGGGTTTTGCCACCAAGTACTAGGTCATGGTTTGTGAAGGGGTCAAATACTTATTTCACTCATTAAAATGCAAATCAATTTATAACTTTTTTGAAATGCGTTTTTCTGTATATTTGTAATGTTATTCTGTCTGTCACTGTTAAAATAAACCTGCCATTTAAATTATAGACAGATCATTTCTTTGTCAGTGGGCAAAATACCCCCCCCCCCCCCTCTCACTGTAGCTGCAAAGGGTGGGCCAACTCAATATTGAAGACCTGGGATGCCATTAAAGTTCATGTGCGTGTAAAGGGCAGATGTTCCAATACTTTTGGCAATATAGTGTATTTGAAAATTGATCAATCCTGATGTACTAACAGCCTAAAATTACCTCTTTTTATTTATTTTTGTTGGTGTATACACTATGCCAGATGCTGTTATTGGAGGAAAAAAGACAGTTTTAAGCAAAATTTTACTGATCATTTTGTAGGAACTGTTATGCTAAAATGCATCTGCGTTATTTTAAATGGAGACATTCACACAAGTGTGCAAAAATGCACTTCGCTCAGATCTGTAACACAACATAAAAATATGTGCCTGAGGACATACATACTGAATATATGTATGCCAAATGCTGGAATTGGATTAAAAAAAAAAAAAAAACTGTTTTATGCAAATATTTACTGATCATTATGCAGAAACTGTTGTACTAGGAAAAAAACGTAATGAGATCAGTAAAATCTTTACAGCCACATGAATGTAGCTTTACTAATCTGCACAAGCTCAACATCTCTCATTAGCACTTAAATAGTAATGTAGAGAACCACAGTATCTCAGACCTATGTTGGAGATGCAACTAAAGGCCCCCATACACATGATCAGACTTTTTGATAACGGTCCGATGAATGTGTTTTATCGGACTATCCGACCGTGCGTACGCTCCGTCGGACAATTGTTTTCAGTTTCTCAATGGACAAATGTTCGCTGAGCATGCACTTAAACTTTCCGAAAACAAATGTTCATTTGATCGTGTTTACACAAGTCCATTGGACTAAAATCCAAAGTTCAAAGGAGCATGCTCAGAACCAATGCTAAACATCAGACAACAATAGCAGAAGTTGCCCAAGGAGTGGCGGTAAAGAGCTGAAAAAGTTAGACCTTGTGTATGCATAAGCTCCGGGACTCGCGGACCCGTTCGGTCCCCGGAGCTGAAGAACGGGGAGAGCCGCATGTAAACACGGCTTCCCCGTTCTTCACTGTGGCAGCGTCATCGATCGCGTGATCCCTTTTATAGGGAGACACAATCGATGACGTCACACCTACAGCCACACCCCCTACAGTTGTAAACACACATTAGGGGACACATAACGCCTTCAGCGCTCCCTTGTGGTTAACCCCCAAACTGCAAATGTAATTTTCACAATAAACAATGCAATTTAAATGCATTTATTGCTGTGAAAATAACAATTGTCCCAAAAATGTGTCAAAATTGTCCGAAGTGTCCACCATAATGTCGCAGTCACGAAAAAAATTGCCATTAGTAGTAAAAAAAAAAATTATTAATAAAAATGCAATAAAACTATCGCCTATTTTGTAAACGCTATAAATTTTTCGCAAACCAACCAATAAACGCTTCTTGCGATTTTTTTTACAAAAAATAGGTAGAAGAATATGTATTGGCCTAAACTGAGAAAAAAAAATTATATATTTTTGGGGGTTATTTATTATAGCAAAAAGTAGAAAATAATTGATTTTTTTTTTCAAAATTGTCGCTCTATTTTTGTTTATAGCGCAAAAAATAAAAACCGCAGAGGTGATCCAATACCACCAAAAGGAAGCTCTATTTGTGGGGAAAAAATGACGCCAATTTTGTTTGGGAGCCACGTCGCACGACTGGGCAATTGTCTGTTAAAGCGACACAGTGCCGAATCGCAAAACCTGTCCGGGTCCTTTACCTGACTAAAGGTCCGGGTCTTAAGTGGTTATTATATGCACTGATACTGTTGTCTTTCCTTTTCTGTACACATTTGGCCATCCTATTGCTGTATGTCTTTCACAACTTTAAAATCTGCAAGAAATGCAGAACTATCAGCTTATCTTTGTAAAAAAAATGGTCAACCTGTGTAACCCCATCAGGCAACATAGGCATTCTGGTGTAGTCCTTAGCACATACATGCAGAGAATGAAATAAAGCCAAATCAAAGCTGAACCTGCTTATTGGTATACAACCAACCTCAAGTTGTGCACTAAATGTTGCCCCATACTGTGCCCTCTGTGGAACTATGCAATCCCCATAGTATTCTTATCAGTCTGAAGAGTTAAGAAGTATTTGTGAAAAGTTTCCTCATTCCGGCAGCCTTGCCCAGTCATGTACACTGCGTCATTTTCTGAAAGGAGGAGGAAAGGAGTTCCTGAGCCCAGGAGCTCCTGCCTTTGTATGTGACCACACATTTGTCATGAAGCCATCGAAGAAGCAGCAGTGCCTGCTATTAGGAGCAGAACAATGACTACACATAGCATGAACTGTATCCACAGCCTGAAAATGAAGACCCTTCTAGTTCTGATTCTTTTCTCAGAGTCTACATTCTGTGTGATCAGTGAGTACGGAGACCTTTTACATATGTACTTATGTGTAATGTCTACAGACATAGGAAAGGGTTTGGCAATCTGTAGTTGTTCCATGGTATAAGGTTACATGATATCATAAAACTAGATAAGCAAGCCTTTCAAGTTAGTCTTAGTAAAGGAGAATTACGGCCTGAGATTGTTTGGCTGGGCTTCTCCTATGGGTCACAGGAGTGCAATTTGTTTTGCACTCCTGTGACCCATTTTTAGCAGTCCAGTGGAATCAGTCCAGGCACCGCGTCAGAGCGACAATGGAAGTCTGGATCCACCAGGTGCCTGGACTAACACCCGTCTCAGGCTCTCAGCGAGCTGCTGAGAGCCTGAGATGGTCGCTCCCCACCCCTCTACATCTCAGCGCTTCAGTGAGTGATGAGGAGCAGAGCGGAGAGATGCTGATTGACAGTCAGCAGCTCTGCTCGGGGAGCTGTGAGAACCGAGTGATCGGCGATGTTCGGTCGCTTGGTTCTCAGTATAGAGGCGCCGGGGCACAAATGCAGCATTGGACTGATGCTGCATTCATCTAGATAAGTATGATGGAGAAAAAACAAACAAACACATATGTTACGGGGTGACGCCCAGAGACTTTTGAGGGATGGGGGATACTCCTGTGCCAGCGGCACTAAGGACTCTTGGGTCTAAGGTCACCCTGTGCCCCTTTTGGGCATAGGGTGGCTGATAAATAATAATTCATGTATTGCAGGAGATCTTGAGATATTACAAGTTATTGGTTAATGTTGACCCAAACCAGGTCAATAGACTCCTAAGATATTCCATTGTCCATTGTGTAAGGCTGTAGAGGTGTTAATTCACGTCTGCTCCTAAGACCTTTCCATTGTGTGATAACACTGTTTAAAGCCCATTGATAATCAGGTGGGAATACCTTTTTGTCGGAGACAGAAAGTCTGTCTAAGATATGGATTTAGGGGAACTAATTGTGTGATGCTAACACTGTGAAAAGCCCATTGATGATATATGTGTTGTGACTCTAAAGGTCAGACGTCTCTCTTCATGTCAAGCTATATGCGGAGCCAGGCTGTCTGGATAATGCATTCTGTTACAATTAGTAATTAGCTCAACTGGATGTCATTATCTAAAAGAATGTGATTGAAGCCCCCCATGGTGTGATGTGTGGGTGAAGAATTCATTGTTCCTGTGATTAACTTTAACATGCTGTACTGTATATAAGAAAGCTAAGATACCATTAAAAGCGTTCATACACTTGAAACCAGAAAGCACAGAGCGTTTTTTTTCGTCTCTCTGAGGGAATTGATATGGATCGTGTTTGCTGGATTGTGGAGTGTCGTATAAGCTGTCTTGGGTTGATGGAAGGTCGTAAACGGTGGTGACCGTTACAGTGATGGCACAGCAGTGGGATGATTTCATCGCCAGAAGGACGGCTACAAGGACATAGGACAATGGAGACGCTGTATGAACGGCTGAAGCTCTCTTCCCTCATGGACTTACTGGAGAGCCGGGGCAGACCGGCCAGCAACCGTAAGAAAAGGGACATTATTGCAGAACTTGTCAAAATGGATAGAGCTGAAAGGCCCGGCGTAACAGACAGGACACCCGAGGAAGAAAGTTTTGATCGGGCTGTTAGATGTGGACTGGCACAATATGGTCCTAATCCTCCACCAGAGATCGTAGACCTGGTTATAGCAACAAGAGATGCGAATACAACACAGAGGACCAGTATCAGAGGAGGTTCTGCTGGGATGGTCGGATGTGATTCGTTTCGAAATCCGGAAGGAAGTGCTAGCTCTGGAGCAGCAACACCAAGGAAAGGTCCTGCCCTTCATCCATGTAAGGTACTGGACGCAGTATGATGTACAAATGCCGTTGTTGGGGGAACAACCGAAGCAGGAGTGGACAGCGGAGTTAAGCAGGCTGATCCGGGCAGAGATGCGATTGGACGAAAGCTACAGAGCCCTCCGGTGGTATGTAACCCAAGAGTGCCCGTGGTCAGCGGATGACAGCCACACGGAAGGCTATGACTATGATGGCCTGGGATTGTTGTATTGGAGGATGTCTAGTGATCCAGACTTCGGGGGTGATTAGGAGTGGCGCTTGGAGGAAATAATGGAGCACAGAGAGGAAAAGTTGAATATCTCGGAAGGGCACTGGTTACAGGAAGATTTGGAGTTCCTGGCCATTCAGGAATAGGAGCTGGAAATCGCCTACAGACAGCTGCTAGACTCTGCTCAGCAGCAGGTTGGGGCTCCCGTTGCCTGGGACTATGAGGAAATTTCAGATGACAACTCTGAAATCCTGGCTGATCAATCTGCAGTGCAAAATATGGAGATTGCCATCCCTAAAGCCGAAGCGGATGGTGTGGAGTTCCAGGGAGTCGGGGCGGTTGGCCCCTCTCCCCAGCAACAAGCTGAGGTGGTAAAGCTGTTACTCCAAGCTGAATCACTGTCAACAGAGCAGGATGCTACTGGCCGCTGCACACAACTGCAGCTTGAGCGGCCATCAGGGGATGGGACTGTGGTCTCCCCTCACAGCAACCCAGCAGAAGAGCTGGCAACAGAGCAGAGTGTCACGGGCCTCTGCTCCCAACAGGAGAGGGGGATCCCTGTGGTAGTGGATGGGACTGTAGTCTCCACTCACATCAACCCAGTGGAAGAGCTGGCAACAGAGCAGAGTGCCACAAGCCTCTGCTCTCAACTAGCAGGAGAGGGAGGTCCTGGGGTAGTGGATGGGACTTCAGTCTTCACTGAGACCACCCCAGAAAATGGTGCGGCACTGAGACAGGAGGATGTCTGCTTTGCAAGCACCAGGGGATTTTCACCTAGCACTAGTGGATGGGACTTCAGTTGACTTCAGTTCAGGGGCAGTTGGCCCAGATCCCCAACAGCATGATGGACTGAGCCCAGCCACCCTGTCTTCTCTCCAGTGGCTGAAAGGACCCAGGGAGAAGGGCCAGTCCAGGCCTCTCCACAGCGGCGGACATGGTCTCTGAGAGAGGCAGAGGTTGGCGGGGTGAGTAATGCTCTGTTTGGAGCAATTTATTTGGGGTACGGTATGGATACCAGCATTGGAGAGACTGGAACTACTGACTAACTTCGGAGTCAACCCGTTTGAGGTTCCCTCCTGTGTCCGTCTCCCACCGAAAGGGGAGAGATGTAACAGGGTGACCAGTGACGCCCAGAGACTTTTGAGGGATGGGGGATACTCCTGTGCCAGTGGCACTAAGGACTCTCGGGTCTAAGGTCACACTGTGCCCCTTTTGGGCAAAGGGTGGCTGATAAATAATAATTCATGTATTGCAGGAGATCTTGAGATATTACAAGTTGTTGGTTAATGTTGACCCAAACCAGGTCAATAGACTCCTAAGATATTCCATTGTCCATTGTGTTAGGATGTAGAGGTGTTAATTCAGGTCTGCTTCTAAGACCTTTCCATTGTGTGATAACACTGTTTAAAGCCCATTGATGATCAGGTGTGAATACCTTTTTGTCAGAGACAGTAAGTCTGTTTAAGATATGGATAGAGGGGAACTAATTCAGTGATACTAACACTGTGAAAAGCCCATTGATGATAGATGTGTTGTGACTCTAATGGTCAGACGTCTCTCTTCAGGTGTAGTGAATTAGCATGTCAATTATGTTTAGGGGAACTTGTCAAGCTATAGGCGGAGCCAGGCTGTCTGGATAATGCATTCTGTTACAATTAGTAATTAGCTCAACTTGATCAGCCATGAATAAGCACTGATCCAGTGCGAAACGCGTCGGCTGTTCCTTGTTTCTACTGCTGTGACCCTATTTTTGTACATGCTGTCTATTGAATAAAAGACCACCCATCAGGTTTTGGAGTGCGGCTATCCATTTTTCCTTGTCTTCATTTTGCTTAGTGCACCGCCAGCACCCTCGGTATCCTGCACCACCTGTAACCATTTAGTGATCCCACCTGGAGCGGTGACTCCTTTCTCTCTAGCTCAACTTGATGTCATTATCTAAAATAATGTGATTGAAGCCCCCCATGGTGTGATGTGTGGGTCGAGAGTTCATTGTTCCTGTGATTAACTTAGAGGCCCCGTACACACGATCGAGCTTCTCGGCAGAATCCAGCGAGAAGCTCGCTGGGAGACATATTCTGCCAAGGTTCTCGGTCGTGTGTACACTTTCGACGAGCGTCTCGTCGGGAAGCTCGTCGAGCCAAAAAAGAGAGCATGCTCTCTTTTTCCTCGTTGTTCAATGAGGACTTTGGCTCGACGAGCTTTTCGGACCGCTCATCGGGAACCTCGTCGGGCGGAACGATGAGTTTAGCCCGACGAGGTTCTCGGACGTGTGTACGCAGCCTAATATGCTGTCCTGTGTATAAGAAAGCTAAGATACCATTAAAAGCGTTTATACATTTGAAACCAGAAAGCACAGAGCGTATGTCTTGTCTCTCTGAGGGAATTATATGGATCGTGTCTGCTGGATTGTCGAGTGTCGTATAAGCTGTCTTGGGTTGATGGAAGGTCGTAAACGGTGGTGACCGTTACAACATACTTCTCTTTTAAAATTATAGTCATATTTTTTGTGCCAACAAAAATATGTAAATAATCTAATTTATCAGAAAATTAAGTGTTAATCAAAATGAAAGGGTAACTCCACATTCGTGTAGAAAAAAATATTATAGCATATGCAATTGCGAAACAAGTCATATTGTAATTGAATGTTATTAAAAACTATCTTTCCTTTTCAATCTGCAGCTCTGTAATTTTCTGTAAAATGCAATGCAATATGGCTACCTGAATGTGTACAGAACGCCCCCCAAAAACATAAATTTCCTGCTTGTGTGATTGGCGCAACAATTTTAACAGGAGTCTGTACTAAAATTTCAGGTATCCCTGCAACAAAAAATTCATTTTTGGTGAGATACTCCCAATAGGTTAACATGACTAAAGGGATGCAGGCCCAGCAGCTTTTAGTGCCCTGCAGGTGCAGCAGCTGATTGATAATTATGAAACCAGTCCCTTTAGATTCACTTTGCCACATGGGCACAGACAAATACACAGGGATTTCTTCAGAATAACAATCTGCCGCAAAGTTTGTTAAAATTATTGGAATGTACATTGATTACTCAGAGGGGAATGTTTTTTCTCAACAAAAGTGGAGTTACTCTTTAACAATTATTTAACCACTTATCCTTAGCTGGACGTCATATGACGTCCTAGACTAAGTTGTGCACTCTGAATGATGCCTGCAGCTGCAGGCATCATACGGATATCTTTTTTTAGCAGACTATTCCCTGCAATGTAAAAAAGCCACCCTAGCGACTGTTTAGCTGCTTGATTGCTTTTACAGGTGACGGGGGGGGTGCTTCTCCTGACTCACCTTTACGATCAGGGAGCCAGAGAATGAATCAGCCAGCGGCAGCAGTTTACTATAGAGTTGGCCGTGGACCAGATGGCCTTCTCTATGACCCTCAGAGGCTGAAAGTGACATGACATCACTTCCTGCACTGGCGGATGTAAACACTGTTGTTTTTTTTAGCTGAAAATCAATATCGATTTTTATCATAAACTTTCCAGCATAGAAGAGAGATGTGGGGACTTATAGACCCCAGATCTCTCCGTAAAGAGGACCTGTCATGCCCTATTCCTATTACAAGGGATGTTTAGTTTCCTTGTATTAGGATTAAAAGTGATACAAAAATAAAAAAGAGAAAGTGTAAAAATAAAATAAACAATTAAAAAAAATGTTTTTTAAAGTGCCCACATCCCCTCGTGCTCGTACGCAGAAACAAACGCATATGCAGTTCACACCAGAATATGTAAATGGTGTTTAAACCACACGTGTGAGGGATCGACACAAACGTTAGAGTGAGAACAATAATTCTAGCACAAGATCTTCTCTGTAACTCTAAACTTGTAAGGTGTAAAAAAAAAAAAAAAGCGTCGCCAATGGAGATTTTTAAGTACCAACGTGTGGCGCCATTCCATGAGCCTGCGTAATTTTAAAGCATGACATGTTAAGTATCTAATTACGCGAGGTAACATAATTTTTTTTTTACATTATACAAAAAAATTGGAGTCCATATTGTGTTTTTTTTTTTATTGTTATTCCTGAACGCCCCCCCTTGCTGTGTGACAAAATTGTTTACATGTAGGAGAGGAATGCCAGGATTGGCTTGGGCTGAAAGTGGGTAAAAGAACACTCTTGGTTTGGGTAGAAAAAGGTTTGTACATCTATAGACATTCTGATACCACAACATACTCTCTTCCTGATGACCGATCATGATGGATATGATTGGCTCTGTTTACCTCTCTATTTTGTTCTGAAATAAGACAGCCACCAAGGGTGCTCAGCAATAACCAATACAACAGTGGATGTTACACCATGATTTATCCGAACAACAAAAGAATCAGTGATAGGCTGATCTTCAAACCTCCATCTAATGTCTATGGTCACCTTTAAGTTTAGTTCACTATGCAAAAGCAATACATTTGTTCCAAAATTCAGGATGACATGCATTCCTCAAGGACTGAAGGAAGACAGACTAATAGAATTATAGCCACAAACATGTAATGGCTGTTGTTAAGTACTACTGAGACTGGCAGGATTAAACGATGATCAGGATATCTATGCCTGTTCATACACAGCAGAACTTTCCCCAAAACAAAAGTGCTGAGGGATCACTTTTTGTTTGCCCTCAACTTGACAAATAAAGTCAAGTCATCAATGAATAATTACAAAGAATTTACCACATCTCAGGTCACAATATTAAACAATGTGTGTCCTTCAAATAGAATTTCACCCTGCGGGTTGTGGAACCACTGAGGTAGATTGTTCCAATAGTCGATTATTGCTAATAGGGAATCCCCACAAATTGCTGGTGGAAGCCCTAGAGGCAGATTTTTTCTGCCACAAATACCCGACTACAAAATTAGTCACTAAAATATGGCTATATAACAAAGGCAATATTGGGGTACGTTGGCGCAAAAAAATTTCCCCCCCTATGGAAAAATAATAATTTACAGTAAGTAATAAGTATAGAAGAGCCAGGAGAGTGGAAGAGACAGGGTATAAACCGTCTAAAACATTTGTTTGAGGGGAAGACCATGAAAACATTCTTAGAACTATCAAGGGAATTCAATATACCAAACAAGACATTTTACAAATACCTACAGGTTCGCCATGCCATCAAAGCACAATTCAGCTCCCAAACAGTTATATGGGCCCAGATCCCCGCCCTTCTTAAAGTAATCAAGGAAAGCTCAGCTAAAGGCTTAATTTCAGCAATGTATAACAGTCTGGGGGCCAGAGCAATAAGTAGAGCGGGCCCGTCCAAGAGCAAAAAGGGGTGGGAAAGGGACGTTGAAACAATATCACCTGAACAGTGGGAAAGGATCTTACAACAAGGAGCTTTGGTTTTAATTGCCCCTGCACAGAGACTGTCCCACCTGTTCTTACTACACAGGGTATATTACACCCCCCACAAGATGTTCAAACTAGGCTGGAGGCGAAACAACGAATGCCCAAGGTGTAAAGCTAAAGGGGATCTTATACATATGGTTTGGAAGTGTCCAAAGCTATATGGCTACTGGGTGGAGATAATCGAGAGGATTAACAAGGCACTTGGATCCTCTCTCGACCCAGTGGCTATGACCTGTCTCTTGGGGTGTATGGAGGATAACAGAGTCCCTCAAGGCAATCTGGAAGCAGTATTGAGATGCCTATTCCAGGCACATAAGATAATAGCCCAAAAATGGCAGGCACATGCTCCCCCGTCTGTAGAAAATTGGGCAGCGACTATGAAGGTAACTATTTCAAGTGAAAGAGTGTACCTCACCAGACAGGGGAACTATGAGAAATTTTCTAGATTGTGGGGGCCTTGGCTGAGGGCTGTTGGGAACCCTTTGTAGGGGGACCCGGTGTCAGTTCCTGGCGTGGCCCTCCGGCATACAATGCCCCTCATCAGTAACGGTCTCCAATAACCCACTCACCCCGTTGCCCGTGGGGCAGGGTCGCTGGGAGGCTCCACAGGGTGCAGCATTCCCCAGGAAGATGGTCCCAGATATAAAATAAAGAGGCAAGAATACAGTGATATGGTCTTCTCTTTTCATCGGGTGAGTAACCAAGAGGGTAGTACGCTTTTCAAGGATGGGGTAGGGAGGGGGGGGAAGGGAGATGCAAGAGTATCGGCACAGGAAACTAGTAGATAACAGATATCCTCGGTTAGTTAAAATAGCAGTATACTTAGTCCTTGATGATTATTCTGTTGCCTTTTTTGTATTTTGTAACCACGATACCTGATTAATTGTTTGTTGGAGCAAGATAAACAAAAAGAAAATCAAATAAAAATAAATGAATTTAAAAAAGAATTTCACCCTGCAAATTCACTTTAATTCTCTGCCTCATACCCTCCCTCTGCAATAATAGGCAAAATAAATTTGGGCAGCATCGTCCTTTACAGCCATTCTGGCATAGGCCAAAATTACATGTACTGCTCCAGCTGGAGGAATAAGATGGCAGCGAGGGACACAGGAACAGACATCAGATCTCTCCAGAACAATGCTGGATCTGCTGGACAGGCAAATGTACTGTATACAGTACACTGTATCTCAAGAGAGACACAGCTTAACTGGCAAGGTAGAATTTGGGGGGAGTGAAGTTCCTTTATTAAAGAGGGGCTAAACCCTACTATACTTTACAGCCAAGTAACCAAGCAATCTGCAATTATATATATATATATATATATATATATATATATATATATATAGAAAAAGTGCAGCGCAAATATAAACAAATATAAATACCGTGACCAGTATATAAACTAAAAAGTGCATAGAAAATAAATAATCGTGATAATAAGGTCCATATGTGAAAAAAAAAAGTCCATAAATCAATCAATCCGCAGCAAGACCCAGCAGAACGGAAGTGAAAAAGATGACACCAAAAGATATCCTCCACCAGTGACAGATGGACTCTCACCTCATTACTTTGACCCGTATGGATCTCAAAGCTTAATCTGTGTAATCAGAGCTTCAGCTGCCAGCTCCCATAGGAAACGAATGGATGAAAATGACACCTTAGATCCGGACCCAATGGCTTAAACCGATCATAACATCATATGGAAAAAGAAAGGGAAAAATCTAGTGCTCTCCGGTAGAAAAAGACTTTTAATCAAGCAATAAAAAGTTGCACTCACATGTAAGGACACTCTGTAAGCCGAGTGTCCCACTTGACCTATATTTATATGTAGCCTCAGCATATCCCCCAATCACAACAGCATGCAGACGCCGCCCACAACAGCAGCTACAGCTAATCTGAGGAGCCAATGTTTCGGAATAGAGGCTGAGATAAGGGTTTATTAAAAGCAATGGTGACCAGTCAGACTTAGTCCGGTAAACAAAAGGAAAAATATTAAATATAAAATTCACCGGAGGAGTCTAATCACGTCTTAGAACATAGTCCTTATTGGTAAAATTAGATATAAACTTGGTGCATATATGGCATGAATACACTCTAAATTATATGCCAATATGTAAGAATATCATTAAAATAGAAAAACGTCAGCCACAATCGCCACATTAAGTGAATATGCAGAGTGAATAAGTGAATCTACAACTAGAGATACAACATCATGAGCAAACAATACTGTTACAATGTATAATCATGTTACAGATACAATCTGGAAAAAGAACAATGAAGACTAGAATTACATGAAAATAGAATAGAATACAATGAAAATAGAATAGAATACAATAAAATAAATAAATAAAATTGACTTTAAAATTGCCATAAAAATTACAAATTAAAATACTCCAGAAAAAAACATCAGTCCCCCTATAATTCACCTCATCTATCTGAGATGAAGCAATTTAGGTCGAACTCTACGTTCAAACCAGCCGGGGAGGCTACCTTGAGCTCAAAAATCCAGAAGGATTCCCGACGACTCAGTTGCCTGATAAAGTGTCCACCCCTCCAGTGTTTTGACACCTTCTCTATCCCCCAAAATTTTAACCCCTTAGGGTCACGATGATGGTGTCGTCTGAAGTGTCTGGATACGCTATGGGTTTTGATACCTCTTTTAATACAGCTAATATGTTCCCCTATCCGTACGTGGAGTGCTCGAGAAGTGCGCCCCACATATTGTAGTCCGCATTCACACTGTAACATATAGACAACCCCTTCAGTGGTACACGTGACCAATTCTTTGATGGGGTACTCTACATGCGTGACCGAGGAGGTAAAAGTTTTTTGTTTTTTGACATTTTTCTTAACATGTTTACAAGTGGCACACCTGCCACAGGCGTAAAAACCTGATAAGAAATCAAATAACCTGGCTTGGGCAACTATTGGTGGATCTATGACCCCTGGAGCAATACAATTCTTTAATGCCGGAGCCTTCCTATATATAAATTGGGGGCACTCAGGGAGAACAGGACCTAAAGTCAGATCCCCCTTTAAGATGGGCCAATGTTTGGCTACAATTCTCTCGAATTTTTTGTGTTGTATGTTATAGTCCAAAATTAATTTATAATTGCTAGGAATTCCATTGGCCACCAAACCAGGAGGTTTATCAGCAACAATGGTACCTCTATCCATAGACCTCACTTTCTCAATTTCCTCATTGATAGTCGGTAGGGGATACCCCTTTTGTGTAAATCTCTCTGCTAGTATTTGGGCTTGTGATAGGAAATCATCCTCAGAGGAGCAATTCCTACGCAGTCTAACAAATTGGCCATTTGGGATATTACATAACCAAAGCTTATGGTGACAACTAGAAAGCGGTATAAAGCCATTACGATCAGTGACCTTAAAATGATTCCTGGTTTTTAACAGGTTGTTCTTTTTAAAAATGTCCATGTCTAAGAAGGAAATCTGATCGTAGGACACCGTCCAAGTTAATACAATATTTTTGTCATTAGTATTCAACTTGTTCATGAAAGATTGAAGACTGAGCATGTCACCCTCCCAGACCATTATCAGGTCATCTATATATCATTTGTAACACAGTAGTTGTGGGGGTCTGTCCTGAAACACTACGTCATCCTCCCAGTGGGCCATGAATAGATTGGCCACACTGGGAGCAAAACGAGCGCCCATCGCCACCCCGCATCGCTGTAGGTAAAAGTCCCTATTATACCAAAAATTATTTTTCAAAAGGCAAAAATTAAGACAATCAGACAGAAACTGCCTGTGTTGACTAGTCATATCAGTATTATCCAATGCCCATAGAACTGAGGCTACAGCATCCTCATGGCTAATGATGGTGTATAGTGATCCTACATCAGCAGTAATCAGAATAGTGTTCTGCTTACATGGCAAAGAATCCAAAATCTGAATGATTTGTTTGGTATCGCGCAAATACGCCCTCATTTTGTGAACAAGAGGTTGAAGAAAGAAGTCAAGGTATTGGCCAAGTCGGGATGTGACCGAGTCTATACCGTTGACTATGGGACGGCCCGGCGGTCGCTCAGAGTTCTTATGTAATTTGGGCAGAAAGTATATAATGGGTGTACGGCAATGATAAGGGTCTAGGTAGGACCCTTATTGCGTACGCGTACAGGGGAAGGAGCCACGCAGAACGTCACCCACGATCGCTGCAGAGTACAGAGAGACGGTCCTGTACACACGCTGTTACATGCTGTTATGCTGACACTCGGCTTACAGAGTGTCCTTGCATGTGAGTGCAACTTTTTATTGCTTGATTAAAAGTCTTTTTCTACCGGAGAGCACTAGATTTTTCCCTTTCTTTTTCCATATGATGTTATGATCGGTTTAAGCCATTGGGTCCGGATCTAAGGTGTCATTTTCATCCATTCGTTTCCTATGGGAGCTGGCAGCTGAAGCTCTGATTACACAGATTAAGCTTTGAGATCCATACGGGTCAAAGTAATGAGGTGAGAGTCCATCTGTCACTGGTGGAGGATATCTTTTGGTGTCATCTTTTTCACTTCCATTCTGGAATCCTTTGTCTACTGGGTCTTGCTGCGGATTGATTGATTTATGGACTTTTTTTTTTCACACATGGACCTTATTATCACGATTATTTTCTATGCACTTTTTAGTTTATATACTGGTCACAGTATTTATATTTGTTTATATTTGCGCTGCACTTTTTCTATATATATTTGCTATTGGGATTTTTTATGAATTATCTCCAGTGCTGGCTTGCATAGTTTAGGTTCTAGTTTAATAATTTATTTTCCAGCGCTGAATATCTTTTTCACATCTGCAATCTTAGCCTATGGTTGTAGAAAGTGGTTGTACAGGGTGTACAACCACTTTAAGCCCCCTAAGGGGACATTGGACTATGAGATTTGGTTTGGGAGTGGGTCACTCACTTGCTTATATTTGTCTCAGCAGCTGTCCTTCATTCGGGTTCCAGGTTAAAGGTGATAGCAGGTAGGGTTAGTGATCAAAACAGTGACAAAAAAAGAGATCAGATCGTAAAGTAAATGTGTAAGTTCTGTATTAAATTGTATTCTATTTGTATGTATTGCACACTGTACTCACTGTACACACGGCACTAATTATGTGTATAAAAACCTTAAATTGCGTCAAAATAATGCAGAACAATGCCAAGTGTATGTTTTGTGTCTGTTCCCTACTGCAGTAGTTATTCATTTGGAACCACTAATCAATATGAGGATAGGAGTTGCCTATCTATAAAATATCCTGAACAATATATCACAGCATATAATGTAAGACAAAATGCACAGCTTTTGTCACACTGCACAACTGTTGTCTACATAACTATTTAGAAGAATAAGTCGAAGAATATTTAAACAATGATATTACTACTATTAATCTTTGAATTTTTTATCTCTTTTAGACAATTCTTCAAACGTTTCAGAGAATGAGACAGGCAAAGCAATAATAAGGACTTTTCGAGTAAGTTTTTTCCAACCTTTCGAACCAATTCCCATTATCACCGATGATCAAGAGCAGTCAACATCCAATGGCCAGAAAGCTGCATCAGAGAAGGAGACAATTGTCAACAATTCAACTTTGAAATATTTAAGAAGCTCTACAAGTACAAAGCTGATACCATCCATATACATCATAGTCATACTTATTGGTATTCCTGCTAACACACTCATCTTATGGATGCTGTTTTCAAAGACCAGAACTGTGTGCACCGCAATATTTTACACCAACTTGGCCATATCGGATTTACTCTTCTGCCTCATGCTGCCCTTCAAAGCGGCATATCACCTAAATGGGAACAACTGGATATTCGGTGAGGCGATGTGCCGTGTTGTGACTATATGCTTCTATGGGAACATGTATTGCTCAATTCTTCTTCTCATGTGCATTAGTGTGAGCCGCTATGTTGCCATTGTCCACCCTTTCATTTACCGGAGTTTACCTAAGCGGACTTGTGCCATTTTCCTGTGTTGCTACGTGTGGATTACTGTCCTTATGTTCATGATGCCATTTTTCACAAAGCAGCAGACATATAACTTGAAGGAACAACAGCTTATATCATGCAATGACATATATAAAACTTCTGCTGACAGATTTCAGTTCTATTATTTTATATCACTTGCTGTGTTTGGGTATATCGTTCCTTTCACCATGATAATTTTCTGTTACTTCTCCATCATAAGAACTCTGGGGACCCAAGACAAGAAACTATTCATGTACCTTAAAATAACAATCCTGCTTCTGCTTATATTCGCCTTGTGCTTTACACCCAGTAATATTATTCTCATTCTTCACCAGGTCAATTATCTCTACAATAACAAGGATGAACTTTATGGAAGCTATCTCATAGCATTGTGTTTCAGCAGTTTGAACAGTTGCCTAGACCCTTTTCTCTATTTCCTTATGTCTGAAATAACAAAACTATACAAAAAACACTCTGAAATTAATAAGGTGTCTAATGACACACAGATGAAACTGTTGGGATCCTAAAGGATAAGTCAGCTGGTATGTGACTCTTGGTGTCACCATCTACTTATAGTTTTCAGATTTATGAAAAGTAGAATACGCCAATCAAAATTCTTTTTTTTCTACAATGGAAAGAATAGAGGGATTATAATACAATGCACTTTATACTAACTATACCATCTACTAATGATCAGTTTTAACCACTTAAGGACCTTGCCCGTTTTTCAGACTCAGGCCGCGTACACACGATCGAATTTATCTGCTGAAAACAGTCCGACGGACCGTTTCAGCAGACAAATTCGATCGTGTGTACGGGTAAGCAGACAGGTTTTTCCAGCAGACAAATTTTAAAGCATGCTTTAAAATCTGTCTGCTGGGAACCCGTCCGTCCGACATGTCCGCTGGTTAGTACACTAACCAGCGGACATATCTGTCCGCACATGCGTCGAATGGATTTGACGCATGCGTGGAAGTATTTTACTTCCTGGTTCGGTGACGTGGCGGCGTCAACGTCACCTCCACGTCACTGCGCTGTGTGCCGGCAGGGATTTTGGTTTGATCGTGTGTACACGATCCAACCAATATATCCCAGGAGACAAATCCGATCATAACGGTCTGTCAGACCGATTTCATCAGATTTATTTAGTCGTGTGTACACCCGGCCTCAGTGTTTACAAGTTTAAAACATTTTTTTTTGCTAGAAAATTACGAAGAACCCCCAAACATTATATATTGGTTTTTTTTCTAACACCCTACAGAATAAAATGGCGGTCATTGCAATACTTTTTGTCACACCGTATTTGCGCAGCGGTCTTACAAGCGCACTTTTTTGGAAAAAAATCACTTTTTTTATTAAAAAAAAAAATAAGACAACAGTAAAGTTAGCCCAATTTTTTTATATTGTGAAAGATAATCTTACACAGAGTAAAATGATACCCAATATGTCACGCTTCAAAATTGTGCCCGCTCGTGGAATGGCGTCAAACTTTTACCCTTAAAAATCTCCATAGGTTACGTTAAAAAAATTCTATATGTTGCATCTTTTGAGTTACAGAGGAGGTCTAGGGCTAGAATTATTGCTCTCGCTCTAACGATTGCGGTGATACCTCACTTGTGCGGTTTGAGCACCATTTTCATATGCGGGCGCTACTCACGTATGCGTTCACTTCTGCGCGCGAGCTCGTCGGGACTTGGCGCTTTAAAAAAAAAATTGTTTTCTTATTTATTTTACCTGATTTTATTTATTTTTACACATTTTTTTTTTTAAATAAGTCACTTTTATTCCTATTACAAGGAATGTAAACATCCCTTGTAATAGACAAAAGCATGGCAGGCCCTTTTACAGTGCCTTGTGAAAGTATTCAGCCCCCTTGAACTTTGCGACCTTTTGCCACATTTCAGGCTTCAAACATGAAGATATAAACCTGTAAATTTTTTGTAAAGAATCAACAAGTGGGACACAATCATGAAGTGGAACGAAATTTATTGGATATTTCAAACTTTAACAAATAAAAAACGGAAAAATTGGGCGTGCAAAATTATTCAGCCCCCTTAAGTTAATACTTTGTAGCACCACCTTTTGCTGCGATTACAGCTGTGAGTCGCTTGGGGTATGTCTCTATCAGTTTTGCACATCAAGAGACTGAAATTTTTGCCCATTCCTCCTTGCAAAACAGCTCGAGCTCAGTGAGGTTGGATGGAGAGCGTTTGTGAACAGCAGTTTTCAGTTCTTTCCACAGATTCTCGATTAGATTCAGGTCTGGACTTTGACTTGGCCATCATAACACCTGGATATGTTTATTTGTGAACCATTCTATTGTAGTATTTGCTTTATGTTTTGGACCATTGTCTTGTTGGAAGACAAATCTCTGTCCCTGTCTCAGGTCTTTTGCAGACTCCATCAGGTTTTCTTCAGAATGGGTCCTGTATTTGGCTCCATTCATCTTCCCATCAATTTTAACCATCTTCCCTGTCCCTGCTGAAGAAAAGCAGGCCCAAACCATGATGCTGCCACCACCATGTTTCACAGTGGGGATGGTGTGTTCAGGGTGATGAGCTGTGTTGCTTTTACACCAAACATAACGTTTTGCATTGTTGCCAAAAAGTTCGATTTTGGTTTCATCTGACCAGAGCACCTTCTTCCACATGTTTGGTGTGTCTCCCAGGTGACTTGTGGCAAATGTTAAACAACACTTTTTATGGATATCTTTAAGAAATGGCTTTCTTCTTGCCACTCTTCCATAAAGGGCAGATTTGTGCAGTATACGACTGATTGTTGTCCTATGGACAGAGTCTCCCACCTCAGCTGTAGATCTCTGCAGTTCATCCAGAGTGATCATGGGCCTCTTGGCTGCATCTCTGATCAGTCTTCTCCTTGTATAAACTGAAAGTTTAGAGGGACGGCCAGGTCTTCGTAGATTTGCAGTGGTCTGATACTCCTTTCATTTCAATATTATCGCTTGCACAGTGCTCCTTGGGATGTTTAAAGTGGACCTTAAAGTGACACTAAACGTCCATTTTTTTTTAATAACAAACATGTTATACTTACCTCCACTGTGCAGTTTGTTTTGCACAGTGGCCCCGATCCTCCTGTTCTGGGGTCCCACGGTGGCTCTGGCGGCTCCTCTCGCAATAGATAACCCCCTCTGGGAAGCTCTCTCCCAAGGGGGTTACCTTGTGGGTGCGCCCCCGTGTCATACACTCAGCGTCCATAGATGCTGCGTGTATGACTCTGCCCCACCCCCAGGGGCCGCGTCATTGAATTTGATTGACAGCAGCGGGAGCCAATGGCTGTACTGCTATCAATCTATCCAATGAAGAGCCGATAAGCCGTGGAGAGAGCGACGAGGGATCACGCTCATGGAAATTCGGGGCTCAGGTAAGTAAAACGGGGGGGCTGGGGGGCCGGACACTGCAAGGTGTTTCTTCACCTTAATGCATAGGATGCATTAAGGTGAAAAAACACAAAGGTTTACAACCCGTTTAAGTAATTTTTCTGCCAGTAAATACCTTATACAACCCACTTTCTGTTTCTTGTCTGGAAAAAAGTCTAGGCTTATGACATCATGCCCAGCTCTCCCTCACTCTTGTGAGAGTTTACCAGGAATGACGAGTCATAAGAGGGCCAATGAGAGCTGCAGGGCTGGAGATGTGCCTCTGTGTGTCTGTGTAAATTCAGGAAGTGAACAGGCAGAAGCTTCAGCTGCCCACAATTAAAATTGTTACAGCCAGACTCAGTGGAGTGAGATTTCTGCAGCATATTTAGCAAGTACAGAATCATAGTGTATATATAAAATGATATGCAAAGTGGTTGGAGGGAAGCTTCAGAATGGCTAAGATATTTTTATTACAAATATGTGAGCAAACTGCAGTTCCTCTTTAAGGGGTGTCTGCCCTGCATTAACAAAAATGACTCTGTTACAAATTATTGACGTTTTATTTTATACTTTGTTAAAGGGGAGTTCCACCCACAATTTCACTTTTTAAATATAAATACCCCTGTAATACACAAGCTTAATGTATTTTAGTAAAGTTAGTCTGTAAACTAAGGTCCATTTTGTTAGGTTGTTAGAGCATTTAGATAGTTTATAATTAACTATATATATGGCCATCTTAAGTGTGGGCATCATGAAGCCAGACTGTATGACTTCCTGGATTTCAGCTTTGCCTATCTCGCACATGCTCAGTGCTGCACAAGCGATGTAATAGGTTTCAGTCAGGTTTGCAAGGACTACTGGGAAACATGATGCCTATCCCAGAAACCCTTGCAAATAGCCTTGTGACTTAATAGCCTAGGCTAATAAGGAGGAGGAAGTAATGAAGGACTACAAAATAAAGGTATTTACAAGCAACAAAATAAATAAAAATTGTCCATTCTGAACACTATGAGATTAGGGCATGCAGCACAGATAAACATAAAAAAATGGGCGGAACTCCACTTTAAATACTTATTGCTCTCTTGGAACCAATGCTTTTCTCATGTAGCTATGTCCACTAGATGCTATTGTGTAAGGTGTCACAACAGTAATCTTTAAGAACATTTAAAACATTTATTTATAAAATGTAAGTGAAATAATAAAAAACTGACTAACAGGGGTCTTAACTTGAAAAAAGTTTGACAGTAGTTATAATTTTATTGACCTACCTACAGAAAAGTATTTGATTGAATGCTACAGGTTACCACATTTTGGACCCTATATTGTCAAAAGTATTGGGACGCCTGCCTTTTAGACGCACATGAACTTTAATTGCATCCCAGTCTTTGCAGCTATAACAGCTTCAACTCTTATGGGAAGGCTGTCCACAAAGTTTAGGAGTGTGTCTATGGCAGTGTTTCTCAATACCAGTCCTCACGCCCCCCCAACAGGTCATGTTTTCAGGATTTCCCTCAGATGAAAAGGCTGTGGGAATTACTAAGGCAGTGAAACTGATCAAATCACCTGTGCAAAATAATGGAAATCCTGAAAACCTGACCTGTTGGGGGGGCCTGAGGACTGGAATTGAGAAACACTGGTCTATGGGAATGTTTGCCCATTCTTCCAAAAGCGCATTTGTGAGGTCAGGCACTGATGTTGGATGAGAAGGCCTGGCTCGCAGTCTCCACACTAATTCATCCCAAAGGTGTTCTATCAGGTTGAGCTCAGGATTTTGTGCAGGCCAGTCATGTTTCTCCAACTCAAACTTGCTCATCCATGTCTTTATAGGCCTTGCTTTGTGCACTGGTCCAAATAATTTGGTGGAGGGGGGATTATGGTGTGGTTTATCTGGGGTTGGGCTTGCCCCCATGGGAAGGGGCTTCCCATGGGGGCACTTGCGTGTGCTCACAGACATGCAAGGCACTGGATCAAATGAGGGCTCAGGTAAGCATTAATGCATTAAGGTAAAAAATGTTTAAGTTTTACAACCACTTTAAGTAATGTGCTTTTTTCTGGTAACAACAGAAAAGACCCAGAAAGCTGCAATTGTTTTTGCTTGTTTTATTCCTACTGCAAGG